>JASUUG010000980.1:0-546184 GCA_030449905.1 Luvunga scandens | reverse complement strand
CTTCCTTTGCTTTTACGCCCGTAAACGGTCAACGCCCTCTTACGGGTCGGTGATAGGCTTCCTATCCTGCTTTCTTATAAACCGCAAACAGGTCGCTTATAGTCGATTCCCAAGACTATATCGCGGTATGCTCTTTTTAAATAATTATAACCGATAATTGCTCTTCGTGATTTATCCATCGACGTTTCCAAGAGACAAAGGACATCATCCAATGACTCTTTATTCAAGCCATCCATAATGAATTGAATATCTTCCTATTATCAGACATCATTCCTAAAGAACAAGGATTTTATCGCATTTCATCTTGGCACACTTATGCGGCAATCAACATGAAGTTTTTCAGCTCTTTTGCTTTTCTCGAGTAATTTCCTTTACCACAACCAGGCATCGATGCAATAAATTTAGAGGGCAACTCACCCGCCAAACGATTGGGCCTCGATTAACCAACGGATGTCAGCAGGATGTTATTTCTCATAAGCAATCGCATGCGTTCGACCGAGCTTATAGATCGAAGAGGGCATTCTGGCGAAGTCAAGGAAATCGCTTGCTAAGTTTTACTAGCATCGCTTTCTGTCCATACTTTTTTCTCGAATATCGCTTATTAAGGAAAACTCGAAGAACCGACTTTGATTATCACGGAGTACCGTTATCCTCCACTTATACGGGAAAATAAATCAAAACACACTAAATAAAGAAAATCAAATCAGAAAAATCGAATCAAATACTTAAAAAGAACAAAATAAGAAAACACAAAATAAAAGATAAACGAACTTACATTTGTCCTCTTATTGAAAGTTAACCTCAAGCTCAATCGGAAGTTATATATCCCATCTTCTATTCCTCTGAGTTGTCTTTCTAGATCTTCAACCTGGGATACCAACTCCCTGTGAGGTTGAGCTTCCAAATACGACAAAGTTTTGTAAAATCGTATCCGGCTTCCCCGGGATGAGATCGTATACGCAAGTTGTCTGAGATGTTTCAAGAGAATCATCTAATTGAGGCATACATAATTAGAAGATAAAAGAAAATTGAATGATTAAATAAACACACTTTCACACAAATTTAAATCACCGAAAAGAAGAAATAAATAAGAAAAAGTCTCAATTCAAGTTCGACGGGTCACTCAAATCGATTTCTGTCATTTTCACGCCACGGTATTCTAGATATGACTTTAATCTTTGACCATTAACCTAAAAGTTACACCGCTTCTTTGATCTTTAATTTCACCGCTCCATGTAGAAAAACAGAAACTATAAAGGACCACCATCGAAACGTAATTTACCTTTAATAAAGCAAAGGAGAATTAATAAAAGTACTTTCTGACCTGGGTGGAAAGATTTTCATAATGTGCTTAAGTCATGAAAGATTTTCATTCATTGCTTGTAAATTTTGGCATTTTCGTATGCATCATTACGAATTTCTTCAAGTTCTCCAGCTTGTAATCTTTTCTCCGAGCTAGCTTGCCGCATATCAAAGTCAATTTAACGCCCAAGATGCACGATGCTCGAGTTCCACAGGTAGGTGGCAAGCTTTTCCATATACTAGCCTATAGGTGACATCCTAATCGGGTCTTGAAAGTCGTTCTATATGCCCATATCACTCGAGGGAATCCAAAGCCAGAAACAACGTTGCTTTTCAAAATCATCACCACCAGGATCATCGTTCTACACGAATCGCTTCTACCTATTTCGATACGTAGTCAACAGCCACCAATATGTATCATGGCCAAAAGAAGGAAAGGGTCCCATGAAGTCAATACCCCATACATAAAAATCTCAACCACTAAAATCGGGTTTAGTGGGCATCATGTTCCTTCGTAATGCTCCCCATTCGCGACACCTATCATACGAAGAATAAAAATATAAGATCTCAAATATAGTTGGCCAATAAACCACATTGTAATATTTTAGTAGCGCTTTTCTTTAGATCAAAATGGCCTTCACACGCTTGTTCACGGCGTAATGAAATGATATTTTCAAATTCATTTTCCGGGACACATCGTTTAATAATTTGATCCGCACAATACTTGAACAGACAGGGTCATCCTGCAAGAAATTCTTTATTTCTCAGAAAAATTTGGCCTTGTCTTGATTAGTCCAATGTCTTAAGTTTACCCGTAATAAGATAGTTAACTATATCAAAGATACCATGGTAATACTTCCACACTCATTAGTTGTTCATCCGGAAACGATTCATTTAATGGAAATGATTCTCAGAATCAGATCAAAAAATCGGAATTTGGTATAGACAAAGAATAACATTTTACGTGCCTTTCTTATCCTTGATTTCAAAGTCAAATTCCCGCAAAAGTAACACCCAACGAATTAGTCTAGCTTTTTGTATCTTTCTTGGTGAAAAGATATTTAAGAAAAGATGATCTGGAAAAACAATTATTTTACAATCAATGAGATAAGATCAAAATTTCTAATGCAAACACCACAATCGCTAGATTTCTTTTCAAAGGTTGAATAGTTTAACTGCATCATTTAATGTCATACTAAAGATAGTAAATGAAATGACATGGGAATTCGATCAACTCTTTGTCCTAATATCGCCCTACCGCATAATCGATGTATCACACATAAGCTCAAATGGTAAGTTCCATTACCGAGGTCGAATGACAAGGATGATGTTAACAACGCTTAGTTTCTCAAATGCCACAAGACAGAATCATTAAAGACAAAAGGTACATCCTCAAAGCAAGAAATTACATAAAGGTCTAAACTTTGCTAAAATCTTTAATGAAACGCCTCAAAAACCAAAGATGCCTAAGAAAGATCTTACTTAACTATTTTGTTGGATGAAGATTGAAATAAGATCCACCTCGCCTTATCAACCTCAATACCTTCACCTAAATGATGTGACCGAGAACAATACATTGTTTTTACCATAAAATGGCATTTCTCCCAATTTAGAACCAAATTCTTCTCTACGATCTCTACGTAACTAAAGTGTTAGATGATGAAACATCGATCAAATGAATCACCAAAAACAAAAAATCATCCATAAAGACTTCAAGGAATCGCTCAACCATATCAAAAATACTTAACATGCATCGCTGAAATGTAAAGAGCAGGTATTACATAATCCAAATGGCATTCTCCTATATGCAAAAAAGCTGCCAAAAAGGCAAGTGAAAGCTTTTCTCGATCTTTTGGCAAGGCATGAATCTGATTATATCCTCGAAAGTCATCTAGAAAGCAATAAAATTCATGACCTCCGCTAATCTATCAAGCATTTGATCAATAAACGGTAGAAAATGATCTTTACGTGTGACAATTCAACTTTCTATAATTAATGATACACGCCATCCTCAGTAGTTACTCTAAGAGGGGTATTAATTCATTATCGCATTGGTAACATCACGACTCCCGACTTTTTGGGACAACTTGCACAGATCGACCCATGAACTATCGAAATGTGGTAAATGATACTGCCTAATAGTTTAAGGACTTCCGCTTCTAATAACTTTTTCATGTTGTGTTTAACCGACGCCCATTTCTCCGTAGGTTTAGCATTTTCATCAAGCGCGAATGTAATGCATACCCACTCGGTTTATACATTTTATTTCGCTACGGTATATCCTAACGCTCCTTCAGGACATTCAAAACTTCTAACAACTTACCTTTTGTTCTTCATTCGGATGATAAAATGATTATCGCGTAGTGCTTTCTTCTCCCAAAAATGCATATTCCAAAGTTGTCGTAATGGCTCGAGCTCGAGTTTTGGCCAGATTCCGATGATGTACGAAGCTTCTTCTCTAATGGAGCTAGTTGTTCCACTCTTGACTTCCATTTGTTGTGGTCCATGGACGGGTGTCAATCGAAAGGGTGTTAACCTCATCTATCGACCACAATATCCAAATCCAAACCAAAGCGAAGTTAAACATGTTCAGAAAAAGCGGTCATCACCGAGGCTCGAAAAGCATTATCAATTAATTCTTCTATCCAATCCACATCAACAATTTCATCATCTCGTGATTGGAGGTTGTTTGCAATGTCAAGATATTTAGCTCCATCGCCATATCGCAAAGGACAACCGCATATTTCCCCCCGATCAACGCGAAGATCGGCAATCGCAAGAAAGCGTCGCCCTAAGATAACGGGACCGCTTCCTTAATCCGATCAAGCTGAAAGTTGTCAATTACAATGAAATCAACAGAAAATAAAACTTATCTACCCGTATAAAGACGCCTTCCACAATACCACGAGGTTTTTTACGGACCAATCGTTCGTCAACACCACCTGAGTCAGTAATTCTCCTACCCAAGTTTCACAAATACCGAAGTAAGGCAAAGATTTACACTAGCTCCTAAGTCCAACAAAGATTCTCAATCGCGCGTGGTTCCCTATACTACACGAGATAAATGGGGAGCCTGGTCCTCAGATTTTGCAGAAGTTTACGCCGAGATGTGAGCTCACGCTTTTTGCTAAAAATGCCTTCTTTTCAACATGAATGTTTCTCTTTAAGACAAAGGTCTTTAAGAAACTTGGCATAAGATGGCACTTGTTTTATAAAGATCGTTGAAAGGGATGTTAACACTTACCTGCTTAAAGATTTCAAAAATCTCACTTCAGAGATTTTCCTTTCTTCGCTTTAGCTAACCTCCGGGAAACAGCTTGGAACGTATTCTCGGGTTGGTTTCTTCTTCTCCTCTCGATGATGAGTCTTCTTCATTTACCGGCACACCTTGAGTTGTTTTTGTACCTAACTCCACTTTGTTGTCCACTTTTTCCTTTTCACAAGGTCATGACGCTTTGACTCTCCATGTCGCCGAGGTGAATCGGTACTTACTTCACGCACTCCTTTAGATTAGGCACTCGGATGACTTGGGAATTTTCCTTTTCAACAACCATTGCCAAGGCTCAACTCAAGCAAGTTGTCCCACCATTTTTTCAAGGTTCAAACCGATTAGGTTCATGCGAAATAAACCCGCCTCATCTCATTTCGCAGCTCATCAATGGTGTGGTTTTCATGCTCGATTTTCGAGTGAAGTAAGATTCTTGAAATTCTGAAATGCATCCTCCCATGGTCTAGGCCGAGAATAGTTTGGGTTCTGATTGTACGGTCTAAATGGTGGTCGGAGGCTTGAGGATTTCGAGAATTGGTCATCAGCGGGTGAGCCGAACTCGCCGAATCCATTCTGCTGGAATCCTCGAGACCATGAAAAATCGGTGGTCTTCCATCCAGATTATACGTGTCGAGTAAGGGTCAGAGTTTGATGGCTTTCATTACACCTACGGCATTGGCTTGATCCGAGTACGAGTCCCGGTCATGTGGTTCCGCACTTAAGAAATGTTAACGATGCTATTTGTCGGGAAAGACCTTCAACTATGTCTTTGACTTCTTTAATTTCTCGAACTTGACTCGCCAACGTGAACCTCATTCACTCCCTTAACTCTTCTAGACTCTGAGTGAACGACTCCGCTGTTGGGAATTATCCGCTTGTCGCCGGAAGAAATCCCAAATCTCCGATGCACTTTTTGACATTAGCTCTCCTTCACTTGTTGCCATTAGCCATTCTTGCACATTCGCAATAATCCCTCCAAAAAGTATCGGCATTGGTGCCATTTTTCGTATCCATGATGTGGACACTTTTGAGTAGCCCATCAATCGCCTCCCATGCTTCAAAATTGCTCGCCTTCTCTTTGGGTAAACTCAAATTTCCCCGCAAAGATTGGTTTTATGTATTAAATATTTATTCAAAAATTTTGTTACCATTTGTTCCTACGATGTAATGCTATTAGCAGCAAATGATCAACCATGAACGAGCTCTATCCTTTAAAGAAAATGGAATAATCTAAGCTTAACATCATCATCCTAAAATTCTCATATTTAAAAGTTTGACAAATAAGATTTAAATCATTCGATGATTATATGATCTTCATTTTCTGGCCATAGAATGTTGGGGAGACAATTTAGCACACTAGGTTTTAATTCAAAACTTCTAGCAGCCTACATTTGGGTATCTTATGCATGATGTGCTCAAGCTTAGCTATGATCAAGTAGTCCTTAAATGGCCTCACAGGGGCGCACAAAATCCATTTCAAATTTATTTTTAATTGTAACGCATTTTGCGCGAAGTGTTTTTTTCTAATTCAAAGTTTATAAAATCAATATTCGAATCATGACCTTCACCATGCATGCAAATAATTAAAAATAAAAAATAATAACAAAATTAATAAAGATAAAGAAATGGAGAAATTACGATACTAACCTTATCACGTACATATTTTCGCTATAAAAATAACTCAAGTTACTATATATAAAAAACAAAATACGTGAAACAAATTAAAATAAATTATTGGCTTGAACTCCGCCGATTTAACAAAATAAAAAAATAAAAAAAATAATAAAAATTAAATTACAAAATTTAAAGAAGAGAAAAAAAAGAAAGAAAATAATATTTACTTGAAAATGTAAATTCATTTTTTTTTTTCTTTTTTTATAATAATAATAAAAATATTACAAGGAAACAACTAAAAATTAATAAATAAAGAAATTAAAAAAAATTCTATGAATTAAAAATATTACTTACTCCCCGACAACGGCGCCAAAAACTTGTTGCACAAAATTTTATCAACTCGCAAGTGCACGAATCTATCAGTATCGATTAATGGTGACGAGTGTCGATCCCACGAGGAGGTGATTTTAATTACTTGTAGAATTAATTTTCTAAGGATGATTGATTTATAATGACAATGAAGAGAATATATTAATTTAAATTAAAGTCGAGGAATAAACTATTTGAATAAATGCTCATCTCCTGATCTGCCTCAACATGCGCACTATCGCTTAACATTCATTATTAGTACCAATTAAATCACGGGCGGGGAACTTCCACTCATCACGAACCACACTCTAATGAGCATTGCTAAGGCTTCCCGTACAAATAAGAATAACTCACAGAGAGGCTATTATTCCAAATTGATATCCGACAAGATTATTACTATCCGAACGAAAAGTCAAAACAACCACATAAATTAAAGGGGAAGAAAAAGTAAATTTACCAAATTAAGCCCACGGAGATGTTGAGACTTCACCTTCAACCCAAGCTTGAAAGAAAATTAGCCACTCATATTTGAACTAGGGTAAAATGGAAATTTTATTAAAATACGTAGAAAATACAAGATGGAGATGGAATTACGTAAAATGGAGTCCAAAAATGGATTCGGGTGTCAAATTGTGGGGAGCCACCTTTTATAGATACACCGAGAAATCATGGCCATCGATCAAAACAATTTAGACGCCGATCGCGCCACGCGGCAAGCTCCTATCGGATGGAACACATCATCGTGCTATTATTCTCGTATATGCATGTACCGCATACACATTTTTTTCGATCCACTAACATTCTCGCCACGCCACCGTCAACATTTTTGGTCCAATAAGATCGTGACACGCTTATCGCTAACGCCACATCATCAATGCCAATGCCACATCATTCGCCCAATCAAATGCCGCCACGCCATCGATAGTGCCACATCATCGTGATAGTGCGCTACGCACAACAGATAAGATGTGAATAAAGCCTGCGGAATGCAACCATCAACATATATATCAACCGCATCAGACATGTGTGAACAATACCGTATACGCGAACAACAGACTGCTTTTTCTTTTACGCTCCTCCTAAGGTTTTCGATCGCCCCGAGTTCAAAAGATCATTGCTTTTTTCATCTCGATATCTCGCTTATCAGTGAAATGACCATGATATCCCTTAAAATACATAAAATACTTAATTAAAATAAAACATACATAATTCAATTACAAGGGACTTAAAGACATAAAAATAAAGGGATGTTAAATGAGACTTGAGTAAAACGATGATTTTCTCTACTATAAATACACACTTTCTAAGACTAACATATTCGTATTAGTATAGTATGCCCGAAAATTGCTATTCGATTTTTATTTTTATATTTTTATTAAGATAAAAAATCAAATCCTTTACTTATATCTATCTCATAAGTTGAGTAGGTTCCAACCCAAACATAACTATTTCGAATTGGATTTGCTAAAACAAATATGAAATTAAGCATTTGCACATATAATTTAATTACCTAGATCGATGCCTTAATGTGATCTCTTTCAAGCTTAACTTAGAGAGTAGGATCATCAGTAAGCTGCAACAAAACATCGACCATATCATCGGGTCCCATGTTCCTTTAAATGATTTCGCCTTACCAGGGCGCTGTGCTCATCCAAAACATTCTCATAAAATTTATTAATCTTATTCTTCGCAAATTTCTTCATTCTCTTAACATTCCCTTGTAAATCTAAGAAAGCAAGCCATGGAATTGCATCCCCCGTATCTATAACACCAAAGCAAGAAGATTTCTTCTATGATCTCCGTGAACTCTTTTCGACTTATAACATTGTTTTCATCTTCCTCAAGATACCTTTTTCCGAATAAAGATCCTATTCATTATGGCAAGATTGAACATGAAAACACGCTCTTTCAAATGAACAGAGTGGAATAAGAAGATGATGATAATTTGTGTAATTTACAACTAACAAACTCGAAACGACGTTTAGCCACAATAAATTATTCCCTGAATTCATAAAATTACCAAAATGCCCTCAACAATAAAATTTACCAAATTATCTTCATAATCTTAAATTATCAAATTACCTCAATTCAGGTTACAAAAATAACCACGAGCCCTGAATTTATGAAATTACCCCTAAAAATATAAAATTACTAAAATACCCCTACATCGAGAAATTACTAAAATACCCTTGAAATCTTAAATTACTGAATTATCCCCAAAATCTCAAATTACCTAATTGCCCTAATCCCAAATTACTAAAATGTCTATGAATTTCTAAAATTACATAAATGCCCCCTAAATTTATAAAATTATCGAATTACCCCCCGTTTTAACAACGATAACCAAGCTCAATCTACAATGACGGGAAGCACAAATTTGATAGCTCACCCTGAGTCTAATGGTGTTTACGGACAGACCTCCCACGCATGGCGACGGGGCAGCCGAGTCGAACTCCTCAAAGCCGCGAGTTGTTCGCGGGCAATCGACAAAGAATCCAACCATTTCGATAGTGATGCGACTAGTTAAAATGACGAAGCCGAGCCGGGAACAAATCCCAAGTGGTGGCATAGCCTAAATGCGATAAAAACGACTTGCGGGAGAAACGGGTTTGGCCGCTGCTGAGCTCGATCATCGGCGTTTTGGCATGTTTCCTATGACAATGACGACATGAATATGACTAAGCCTAATATTATTTTACTTTTTTATTTCATCAAGATCTAAATAAAATCCACTTTTAACAATAATCTAAATTTTCTAATTGTTTCAACTTCAACTGCCTTACCATCGCCCACATAAATGTATCTTTCACGATCACTAGGTTTTCAACTTAGACAACCCCGCATGTACACATTGATGTTATTGGTTGCACCAAAACCTATCCACCACGCTGTGTCTAAGACCGGGTTAAGTTAACCTCGTAACAAACCAAACTAAGATACCTTTCTTAGTACGCCATGCATGATAATTAGTGCAAACATTTTCTTCTTATGTCCTTCACCTCAATAAGAAAAACAACCAAGACTCTTCTAAATCACTTGGTCTCTTTTATTGTTTCTTTGAGGTGTCAGATTCCAGCCTTCCTTCCTTCTTCCTTTTCTTGCCCTTATTCTTGGCCTTGAGGTGAGGGCCGAGTGAGCACTTTTGCCTTATCTTTCTTTAGCCTATCCTCTTCGAACACAAAGCAGATATGAGCTCATTTAGAGACCAAGTCCCTTTCTCGACAATTATAGCTCACTTTAAACTAATTAAACTGCTATTTGATGGTGATATTAAAACCAAATGCACTAAGAAGTCCTCGTAGAGTTCAAGCTTAAATGCTCTTAACTTGTAAAGGCAAGATGAGACATCTCCATGATATACTCTAATATTGCCTTTACCCGTATACCTTATTGAAACTAGATTGTCAAAAGTGTACCAATTTTAGCCTTTTTGTTCTTTACAAACCTCTCGCCAACTCAGGCAAGAAACTCCTCGGGTCGTAGCTTGCTTTCTCAAATTACATTCTAAATGCTTCTAGAATGCTCTTCTTCATGATCATGATACAAATGCAATTTGATCTCTCCCACTTTTCTATTTCCATTTTATCATCAAGGGTATTTCATCCGTAAGAGGTAGTGAGAATCAACCCTTAATGTAAAATTATCAAGATCTATAACATCGAGAACTATCGGAGATTCTCGCCATGATTCGTAACCATTTAGATAGAATCAATCATGTTGGCAAATAATATTAAGAAAAACATAATTGAATGAGAACAAGAAATAAGCAGTAATGCCATATTAGTCTTAAAACAAAAATAAATTCAAATAAAGGTAAACCCATTTCAAGATACCGGCACTCCATAAATATTTTATCTTTGACAAAATATTAACTCAGTTTGATATCTCAAAAAGGCAAGAATCAAACATCGATAATAAGAACATGTCAAACAATAAATCTTCCTTTAGGCCGATTTATTATTCACATGTAAAACTCAATAATCATCACATGTTTATTACCATAAAAGTGCATATGTAAGTCTATTAAATACGGACCTTCCTTAACAATCGATCGATATTTACAGAAATTATATATACAAAATTGTTTGTATTTTAAGATAAATTAATTTCCATAAGAGACATCACTTTGACGACATGTTGCTTCAATTAATTCATCTCAAAATACATATATACCCACTAATATTTGAATTTAAAATCGCATCAAAAATACCCAAAATTAAAAGAAAAAAGAAAAATTTGCTTGACTCATAATACCAACGCTGACCGCTGACTAGTTCAAGTCGGCTTGCTCAGTGTTGGCCGACATTCGACCGATTTGGGTCAACCCGAACCGAGTCAACCGCATACAAAATTGAAAAATAAAATTACTTCTTCTTTGGCTGACTGCTCTTCTTTCTTCATACATTGACTATGGTCGCCACTGAGTGCGCACTGCACTTTGAGCCGTGACTTCCTACTAGAGCAACCCAAAAGGCGATCCTCCCCATTCTTTTTTTTTTTTTTTCTCGGTTTTTCTTTTTCTTGATGAAAAGACGCCACACCAACTTGATCACCTACACCACGGCTATGCCTTTTACCGAAAGTCATAAAGAATTTCAAACCGCCGCCTTTATACTTTGAAAACCGCTTGTTTTGTTTTTGTTTTTTTCTTGATTAATCCTTAAAAAACAAAACCAGAACAATCCATATAAAATATCATTAATAAAAATAAATTTGATTCTCAATGATTCAACATGAATAGCTCGATACCACTATGTGATAAATAAAACTTTTCGTGAAAACCATCACCTATAACCTAGGAATATTCATGTCATATCATCAAGAATCAATAATAAATTACGCGAAACAGACTCAATCCATAACGCTTTAATTCTTCTCTGTGGTCAGCTGGTTGGCTTTCTATATCTACACATTCTCCTGTAGAGTCCTTTAGTTCTCTCCGGCTCTCTCTCTAAAGATGGAATATCAAAAAGAATTGAAAATTACATGTGACCCGGGGACCATGACCACTTATATGACATTACCAGCTTTATTTTTATCACTAGGTATTTCTAATTTTGTCCATCATGAATTAGAATACTATCGATCTCTACACATTAAAGACTCCACATCTTATTAAATATATTAAAGCCCATAATATCAGAACCTTAATAGATCACTTTTACTTAGGCTTAACTTTATCCGATACCACAACACATAATTATTCATATATAAGCCCAACATCGATTAAGATTCAACAATGCCGATTAAAAATCCAACACTTGAAGCATAATAAATGGTACTTAGATGCTTTTCCAATTCTTTTGGCCTAAGATAAGACTCCATCAGAAAAATTACTTGCATCACACATTATCTTGAAAGAACGCCCAATCAAGGGGCTAGATAGCCGGGGTGAAAGTCAATAGTTCTTTCAGCTTATCAAATGCCTTTTACACACCTTATCAAACTCAAAACCCACATCCTTTTATAGCAACTTACATAGGGTAATGCTATTTTGTAGAAGTCTTTATCAATCTTTATTAAAAACTTGTATGTCCCAAGAAAGAATAAACTTTACACTAATGGGATAACTTAAAGATTGAATAAAATCAACTTTAGCTTTATCTACCTCAATTCCCTTAGATGACACAAAGATGACCTAAAACTATACCTTTTTTCAACCATAAGATGACATTCTTCAAAGATTTAACACAAGGTTGGTTTATATGCATCTTTGAAGAATAGTGTAAAATTATGCAAACAATTATTAAAAGATTCATTATAAACTCGTGAAATCATCCATAAACACTTCTATGAAACGCTCAATATAACTTGAATGTATGCTAACTATACACCTTTGGAAAATGGTCGAGCATTGTAAAGACCTGCCGGTACGCTATAATCCGCAAAGTCTAGAATAGTGACGCAAAGTTATCTTTTCGATCCTTGAACAATTGCAATTTGAAAATAACCTAAATAACCATCAAGGAAAAAATAGTAAGAATGATTAATGTGGTCCTCAAGGGTTATAATGTTTAATTTTCTATAATACAAACAAATCTCTCACCCATTTTGAATACGAGTAGAACTAATTTATCATATTGATTTTTGACAATAGTTATTCCAGATTTTTTAGAACCACTTGAGTCAATGCTAACCCAATTACTATCTAAAATAGGATAAATCACCCTAACTTCAAGAAGTTTACGGATCTCCTCCTTCAATACATACATCATGGGTGCGTTGAACCTTTTTGCAATTAACGAGACCGTTATGTTCCTTTTTCAAGTAAGATACAATGCACGCATGTAAACGAGCTAATTCCTTTAGGGCATGTTTGGTTGTTGCATTAAAACCCCTCATTGCATTAAATTTATACACACTCATGTTTGACAATTACACTAGCTACAAGAACACTGCAATAATGGCAAAAGGTAATGCGACAACTGCTACATTAGGTTGCCTCTTTTTTTTTTCTTTGCTTTTCCTTTTGCTTTTTTTAATAATAATAATAAATATTTAAATATAAATAAATTTAAATAATATTAATTTAAAATTAATAATAATATAAAATATTAATATAATTTAAATATATTAATATAATATAAAATATTAATGTAATATAATATATAATTTAAATTAATAACAAAAAATTAATACAATACAATGTAACACCAAACATTGTACAGTATTATTATAATAAAGTACTAATGCAATACAGCATAATACAATACACCAATATTAAAACAGTACAATATAGCATAATACAATACAGTATCCAAACGCACCCTTAATGTCTACAATTGTACAACCAATAGCCGTCTTATGTTCCTTAAGAACTACACAAGCTTTTTTTCTTGCGATGCACTAAGTTTATTAGAGATGATCGCTGGTAAATTCCTCTATCTCCAAGGAAGGAGCACTTTATATGACTCAGGAGAGGCTTTAAATTTAGGATTGGAGGTTGCAAAACAGAAGGTAGAGATTTCTTATTAGAAACTAGTAACATAAGGCAAGGAACGTTACCTGACTGCTATAACATTGGAAAATCATTCAACATCAGAATAATTTCGTGCAAGTCAAGATTTAAGTTTAACTCCTCATTCTCTTTCTGTGATGCTTACCAAGGGTGACTTCCAATCCATCTTTTCCACCTAGTTAAAAACTTCTTATGCTAAATAGTCAATCATATCACAGAATAAACAATATCATTATCACTAGGCTATTTCATGGCATCATAAATATTAAACATCGCCACCATCAAATTCCATGGTGAGTTTGCCATTATGAAAGCATCTATCTTAGTTTTAGATGTCTTTAAGAATGGTCTTTCCAATAAAATAGAGTAGTAGAATCACCATTTTCTATGTCAAGCACATGAGAATCAAAGATGAAAAATAAATCATTAACTTACACAAAATATCCTTGTCTACACCCTCGATGTAGACAAGACTTCCATCGCTTAATTGAATCACAACACCATTTTTATTCAAAGGTCCAAGTTTTAGAGAAAAATATACAGAATATGCATGGCATGATATTGATAAGCTCTTAAATCTAACATGGCCTTTTCAATTCTATTGTTACCTATCATACAAGTGGATACTAAATATACCTAGTCTTTGCACTTCACAGGAATTTTCTTTAATTAACTACAGAAACATTCTCCTTACACTCACATTCTCATATCCTTTGAAGTTCTTTTATTCCTCTTAGGTGTATACAATCCCTTTAGAATTTAGCATAACGAGGTACTTGTTTAATAAAGATCTAAAGTGGAATATTTACCTTACATCTCATAAACGCTTCATCTAAATATTTATTTTGCTCATCTTTTCTAGATCCTCGTAAAGCCCGAGGAAAATAGGTATGGGTTTATTATCAAGAAGAAAAAACTTATATTTGTGACATCATCGTCATTAGAGTGTTCTTGTCCGCAACAATATTTTTTCTTATTCTTGCTTTGACGATGCTGGGGTGCCATTACGAGTCCCAACTTCTTTAAGAATTCTCAAAACGATTGCACTTCTCATTTTCTCTTGATTTACTATTATTTAAGAAGGTAATTTCCAAACTTTTCACCTCTAGCCGACTAAGTATGTTACAATTTTGGCCCATCTAATTGTCTAAACTTTAAATATTTGCTCTTGCTTTTTTGAAATCGCTTTCGCCTCCTCCAAGAAATTGAAAAGTATTAATGGCAAGAGACTTAATTATATCTTCTAAAGACATACCAAAATTAAAAGTTTGGCTTATTTGTTGTCTATGGAGGTATGGCCACTTATATTGTTGGAAATTTAAAGTCGATGATTAATCGAATGCCGATTTACTTATGGATTCCTCGTAGCAAAGATTGAGTGATCCCTCCATCTCGGGTTATACATGCTCGAATATGGATTATATTTCCATCATGTTGTCCAAGAAAACCATCTATTGTATTTACTTACTTAATAGTTTTCTCAAGAGTTAGGCACATATCAATTGGGATATACCCTCTACCAAACAAATCCCGCAAACCTTCGTCATTTGCATATTACTTATAGACATTTGACAAACATGAGAAGTTAAGACTCACAATTAGTTGTTCGAGGGAGGAAACATTTGCCTCATTAACATGCTTTGATGGAAAATCGCTTCAGTACAAATTATTGATAAGAGCTCATCACTAATTTAATGATGAGGGCAGCTTCTACATAATTTCTTAAAACATTCCCGATTCATATGGACTCTTCATTGTGTTGTTTTATGTCACAAATTTCTCTAAAATAACCCTTTATTTTGTTCTATGGTAATACTCCTGTGAGGATAGATAATACAGCAAGAAATCCTTAGTAAAATCCTTCAAAGAAAACAAAAATGCTCTTAATTTAATTTGCTCTTTACCACCCCCATGTTTTATACTTGGCATACAACATGAAGCTCTTTTAGATGCTTGAGGATCTTCACTTGTAAGGCCATGAAAAGTGGGCAAGAGATGTATTAGTCTAGATTTTAATTCAAAAGTAGGATTAGATCTAAAATGGAGAACATTATGCTTAAAGGTTGTTGATTCAAATCAAGTGGCAAGTTCTTTCAAGATCAATTTCACCGCTTCCTCCTCTTCTAAAATAGAATTTTTATCAAATAAGAGATCAAGAGCTAGATCTTTCTCTTCAAAATTTCTCCGAGCTTCTCTTCAAGCTATGCCAAGCTTTCTATTTTCGTATCATATTGCAAATTACCTTGATTTGAAGATCAAGTTATAGTCATAAACAATTAGAAAAATCTACAAAGAATGAAACAAATAAAAACTCTACGCTTAAAACATTAACAATCAAAACGATTGTTTTTTTTAATAATAGAAAATTTCAAGAATGAAACAAGGATCAGAAAAAGCACAAAAAGAAACTAGAAATTCTCCCAAAGAATGATGCCAAAATTTGATATACCGTCACGAGCAACAAAAATAAAAAATATGCTCCTAAAAATATATGTAGTCACAAGGAAAAGGATCATCTTCACAGAGTATCCACCTAGTTTTATGCTTGGAACAAGGTCGAGGGGTTTGAATATAACAAAATAATTTCAAGGAAAACAACTACGGGCAATTTGGGATTATAAAAATTCAATAAATCGCTTATTTTATAATTTTTTTATAAAAATAATATTTGATCAATTTTGAATAATAAAGAATTTTATTTCATAATTTTCTCTATTTCATCACCACTTTTGTGTTAGTTGATCCTCCGCATCGACGCTAGTGACAATTATCGAGAGCATTATTGATCGAGGATAAAGATGGCAATAGAGAATACGCGCTATAAATCTAGTCAATTCAATAGCTCGCAAAGCCATTATCCTCATCAAAGAAAAAGAGGTACTTAGTAGAGCAAGCGGAATCAAGTTCTAATTCTTCCTTTCCTCACACCGTCATCATAAAGACGGATTACAAGTATTCCGGATTACCTCGTAAGAAGAGGAAGAGAAATCCTCGATCCACGTATCACAAAAAGAGTGTAAACTCCGTCCGTATTCAAGTTCAAAGACGGCACTTTAAGTGGAAAATCTAACACAAGAGTTTCGACTTTTATCCGCACTAATCATGGCACTCCGAATCACAACAAAAGTCACCGAAAGAGAACAATTCCAGCTTGTCTTCTAACAGTTTCCATACCCGTACAACCATAAAGCTATCATCTAGAGTCCGCCTGCAGAGAAATAAAGCAGAACAAATATTTCTCAAGGTAATAGATTACAAAAGAGAACTAGATAGGCCACCTACACCTGAGACTACAAGCTCATGTATTTCTAAGAGTTCGCACCTAATAAAAGCGAAGAAATGTCACGTACTTGATCCCCTTTTAAATCCATATCGATCCATGAAACACCTTTTGTGGTTGTTCCACCTACCTCTACGTCCGAGACGGGGCGTTCAAAGCATGGACACTATGTCATAACGGAACGTACATCACATGCATATTACATATTCTCGTACCTATCAATATGTACTCAGAGCCATACTATTTGAACCTTACCCGATCCACAACAAGAGGGCGATATACTAAGGAAGATGGTTCGACATGATGTTCGCACCAATCTTTAAGATAAATTTACACTCACCCCGATCAATGGCCACCGTATCAACCGCCACAATAAAGGATCATCCAACTCAAAGATATATTAAACGATACAAAAAGCCATTGGTAGAGGTAATCGATCATGAACACCAAAATAACGATATCGATACCACGCCAACAGATGCCCGACAAGAAGCGAAAAGGCTTACAATCAGATGAATCAACCCATGTACATTACACACAAACCCCATACCATTTGAGGTCATAACTACTCCTGACTTGTATTTCACGGAAATAAAAATTCTCAACTACATGGAGAATCAATGAAAAGAGAGCAGCCCGAGAGTAAGATAATGACAACCTCATCGTGCATGGAAGAGAAAAGAGGTTCGCCTTGCAGAGATCCAAATAGACAACCAACGGATACGATAAAGGACTACACCGGGTTGGGATAACAAAGAACGGATGGGTGACTAGTCACAGCTTTTACCATATTCCACAACCAACCCAAACACCGCCAGCTTAACCAGAGCTACGCAGTGTAAGCACTCCAACCTCGCTTTAAATTCTCGCAGTTTCACATCCCGTCCCGCCTTCGATCGCAGCCACCCTTCTATTTCACTTTCTTCGCCTCAAGATTCGCAGGTATAATCGTTACGCCAGAGTTATCTTGACTAAGAATAGTGGTGACGTTGGGTACTCACTCCACATGTACCACCGTCACTAAAGTATGGGCGGGTCTATCATCCTGAGTAATTTTCAGAGTTCTCTTCTTCTTTTTTTTGCATTTCCTAACAGAATGACCATTTTTTTCCACTGCATGAAACGCCTCTTGCTGATTCGGGTTTCTTCCTTCTTTTCATAAACTTGTACTTCTTTCCTTATACGGCCTCCAACTCCCCGTGCTTTCTTTTTTGTTGAGATTTTGCACGTATAAGTTTTTTCACTGTGCTGGCATCCGAACTTGTTTGTCCTGTCATTGTAATATTTCTGCAAAGACGCCTCCCTCCACCGCTTCACATGCCTTTTTCGTATATCATGATCCGCAAATGGTCCTGATTAGTTCCATTCCCATTTGGTATAGTTATGTTAGGCTGAATTCAGCTAGATTAGTTATTTCTTTTATCCGAAATTTAGCCTCCAAAGATTTCTCGCTATGCGCTTAGGCATGCTTAAGACAAATGCCCTACGATGATGTCCTGTCTTTTGTCACAACAGAGATGATGCCTTTTCTCGCGCCATGTAGTATTCCTCAACGAAATCGACATTACAAAGATTTGTTCCGCAGAATTATTTTTCCACAACGACCGATCTTTCCTGGGTAGAGACAATAAAATCGATGACAAGGCTTCTACTACGGTCATGCACGATTGTCTAAGTCCAAAGATCTCTCTCCTCGATCATTTATTTTGCCCATAGTCCACCATCTTTTTAATCCTACTAATCCAAAGAGAACTAACCTTAATGTTGTTGTTCTTTCGATAACTAGTGCCCTCTAAGATTCTCATTCATACCAGGCCATCATTGTTTCAAGAAAGCCATCCCATCTCTAGCTTTACTTTGTCAATGTTCCAAAATATCTTGCCAATGGTCGAAGTTGTCCCCTGAGACATGGATATCCCACTCAAGTTATCTTTGTCCCAACTCATCGATGTCTCTCGACACGCTGGTCTCTCCTTTGTCTAAAAGCGAACTACCATTTGTTCTTACCGACCTCGCGATTCTCCTTCTCCTTTGGTGATCCGCAGCGGAGTCTCGTTGTCGCTTCGTCACTTTGATGTTTGTCCTATTTCAAAAGTGCGGGGGGGAAGTTGTCCTCCGACGCTTGCTGTGGTCTCCATCAAGAGCTTTCTTCTTATTCTTCCGACGTGTCTACAACGATCTTTGACTCCTTATCCTGGATTCTCCTCATCCGCCTTCCAATAGCCATGATTGCACAGACATCTCATGCTAGCGATAGCTTTCTAGAATGCATTTTAACAATTTCTGTAAGATTCTCTTCCCTGATGTGCTAGGTGTCGAGTACTTGTAAAAGTTGCTGTATTTATAATGGAGAAAATCATCATTTTATACCCAAGCCTCACTAACATCCCTATTTTTACGCCTTTAAGTCCTCAGAATTTAATTATGTATGCTTTATTTTAATTAAGTATTTTATGTATTTTAGTGATATCATGGTCATTTCACAATAAACGAGATCGATGGAAAACGGACAAAGACTTTTGAACTCGTGATAATAAAACCTTGAGAGAGATAAAAAGAAAAAATATATCGCTCACATATACTGATCGTTTCACACATACTTGACGGCTGATATATACTACGTGATCATACACCCATAATCGCTTCACTGATCGCTCACATGTATCGATGCCGCCGTGGCATCAGACGATGACGTGGCACTATACGATGACGCGGGCGCATTTGATCGGGACGAATGACGACGGGCATTGACCGCTTTACATTGGGATGCGCTGATCGATGACGTGATCCTATCAACCAAAAATGTTGACCGTGACGTGGCAGAATATTAGTGGATCGAAAAAACGGTGTACGGTACATGCATATACACAGAATAACAGCCCCGATGATGTGTTCCATCCAATGAACTTGCCACGTGGCGCAATCCTCGAAAGGCCCAAATTGTTTTAATCCGATGGCCATGATTTACTCAACAGATCTATAAAAAGGGGCTCCCCCAAATTGACACCCCTGAATCCATTTTTGACTCCATTTTCTGTAATTCCATCTCCATCTTGTATTTTCTACGTATTTTAATAAAATTCCCATTTTACCCCTAGTTCAAATACGAGCTAATTTCCTTTCAAGCTCTGGGCGTCAAGGTGAAGTCTCAACATGCTCCATGGGCTTAATTTGGTAAATTTACTTTTCTTCCCTTTAATTTACGTGGGTTGTTTTGACTTTTCGTGAGACATAGAATAATCTGTCCTGATATCTACTGAATAACCGCCTCCATAGGCAAGGTTATTACTATTTGGCACGGAAGCCCTTAGCACCATATCTATTAGAGCGTGTTCACGATGAGGGAAGTTCCCCTTCATGATTTAATTGGTACTAATAATGAATATTAAGCCGATAAAGACATGCTGAGACAGATCCGTGAGATCCAAGATTTCATCCAAATAGTTTATTCCTACAACTTTTTAATTTAAATTAATATATCGCCTACATAATTGTCATTATAAATCCAACCACCAACTAAGAAAATTAATTCTACACATAATTAAAATCCACCTCCTCGCGATCGACACTGTCACCATTAATCTATTCTACAATGATTCGCACTCAAGGAGTTCAATAAAATTTGCACAACAAGTTTTTACACCGCTGTCGGGAGGTAAGTTTATTTTAATTCATAGAATTTTTTTAATTTCTTTATTTATTAATTTTTAGTTGTTTCCTTGTAATATTTTTTTATTATTATTAAAAAAAAAAAAGAAAAAAAAAAAGTGAATTTACATTTCAAGAGGATTATTTTCTTTTCTTTTCTTCTCTTCTTTAAATTTCTCGTAATTTAATTTTCACATTATTTTTTTATTTTTTAAATCTATGCTCAACCGCCTTTAATTTATTTTAATTTGTTTCACGTATTTTCTTTTCTATATCTAGCACTGAGTTATTTTCATAACAAATCAGAATAAATGAGTATAAGGTTAGATTGTAATTTCTCCTCTTATTTATCTTTATTAATTTTGTTATCATTTTTTTATTTGCATGCATGGTCGTAGGTCAAAATTACCTAATCTTGAGCCTATAGACTTTGAATTAAAAAACACCGCACACACAAACACGTTGAAATTAAAAATAAAATTTGAAATGGATTTGCAACCAAAGACCACAAGAGAGGCCATTTAAGCGACTACTTCAAATCCCTTAGCTAACTTGAGCACATCATGCATAAGATATCCAAACGTAGCCATGAGTTTTGAATTAAAACCTAGTGCTAAATTGTCTCCCAACATTCTACGGCCTAGAAAATGAAGATCCATATAATCATCCAACGATTTCCATGCTATTTGTCAAACTTTTAAATACGAGAATTTTTCATTTATGATGTTAAACTTTAGATTATTCCCATTTTCTTTAAAGGATAAAGCTCGCTCATGGTTCAATGCATTGCCTCGCTAATAAGATTACATCATGGAACAAATGGTAACAAAATTTTTGAATAAATATTTCCCAAAGACATAAAACCAATGCTATTCGCAGGAAATTTCGTAGTTTACCCAAAGAGAAGACGAGCAATTTTTCAAGCACGAGCGATTCAACGGGCTACTCCTAAAGTGTCCACATCATGGATACGAAAAATGGCACCAATGCCAATACTTTTTGGAGGATTATTGCCAAATGTGCAAGAATGGCTAATGGCAAATGTGAGGAGAGCTAATGTCAAAAAGTGCATCGTAGATTCGGGATTTCTTCCAAATGAAAACGATAATTCCCAACAACGAGTCGCTCACTCGTGAGTACTAAAAGAGTTACGAGAGAACGAGGTTCACATCGGCAAGTCAAGTTCGAAATTAAAGAAGTCAAAGACATAGTCAAGGTCTTTCCCGACAAATAAAGATCGTTAATACCGCTAAATTAACTGAACCACATGACCAGACTCATACCCAGATCAAGCCAATGCCATGGCAGAATGAGAAAGCCATCAAACTACAACCCTTACTCCAACACATATAATCCTGGACGGAGAGACCACCCCAATTTTTCATGGTCTCAAGGATTCCAACAAAATGACCAAAAAACCCCAAACCACCAACGCAACAATTCCTCAAAATCCTCAAGCCTCTCAACCACCATTTAGACCATATAATCGAACCCAAACTATTCTCAACCTGCACTACGAGGATGCATTCCAAAATTTCAAGAATCTTACTTACTCCAAAATCGAGCAACAAAACCGCACCATTGATGAACTCACGAAACGAGATGAGAAATGTTTCAACTCACAAACCCAATCGGCTTTCAAACCTTGAAAATGGTCGACAACTTGCTTCTTCGGGCTCAAACCTTGCAATGACCTATCGAGAAAGGAAAATTCCCAAGTCAACCAAAGGCTCAATCCTAAAGCGAGTGCATGGCAAAGTACCGCTCACCTCAAGAAGATTTGAGAGGTCAAAGCCACCTCATGACCTTAAGAAAAGAAAAAGAAATCGACAACAAAGTTTGGAGATGCTGCACAAAAACAACTCAAATTGTACCGTAAACGGGGTAAGACTCATCATCGTAGGAGAAAGAAAAACCAACCCACGAGAATACGCTCCAAAAGCTCCATTTCCCCTGCAGGTTAAAAGCTAAAGCAAAAAAGAAAATCTACAAGTGAGATTTTTGAAATCTTTAAACAAGTGTAAATGTTAACATCCCTTTCGCTGATGCTATAAAACAAGTTGTCATCTTACGCCAAGTTTCTTAAAGACCTTTGTACTAAAAAGAGAAACATTCATGTTCAAAAAAGGCATTTTTAATGTAAAAACGCGAGCTCTATACTCCAACACAAACTTCCTCTAAAATACAAAGACCCAGCTCCCCACTATCTCACGTAGATATGAACCACACAATCGGTAACGCTTTTGACTTCTTGGAGCTGTGTAAATCATGTTGCTTTACTCAAGATTTGCAGAAACTCGACCGGGAGAATTACACCCAACCCAGCTGGTGTTACAACTCGCAGACGGCCATGAAAAACCTCGTGGGTATCGCTGAGACGCGCTTATACAAGTAGATAAGTTTTATTTTCCCGTTGATTTTATTGTAATCGACACTCAACCAATACAGATTCAAAGGCGAAGAGATCCCCATTATCCTAGACGACCTTTCTTGCAAATCGCCGATGCTCACATTCAACGCAGACGAAATACGCAGCTTGTCTTTTGGCAATATGACGATTAACTAAATATCTTCAACATCGCCAAACAACCTCACAACGCAATGATGAAATTGTTGATGGATCGATAAGAATTAATTGATAATGCTTTTCTTCAAACCTCAAATGATGACCCTTTACAAACATGTTTAACTCACTTTGCTTGATTTTGATATCGACAGATCGCAAGAAAGTTAACGCCTTACTTGATTCAACACCATCCATGGACACTAACAAACGGAAGTCAAGAGCTGAACAACTAAAGACCATCGTGAAAAACTCAAGACGTCATCAAATCACCACCAAACCCGAGCTCAAACCATTACCCGACACTTTGGAATATGCATTTTTATAAAAGAAAGACTCTACCAAAGAATCATTTCATCATCCCCGAATGAAGAACAAAAAGGTAAGTTGTCGAAGTTTTCAAAGTGCACAAAGCGAGCATTGTGACGACCATACCGACATAAAAGGTATAAACCTGGATCAGATGCATTACATTCACCTTGATGAAAATGCTAAACCTACTGCGGAAATGCAACGCTTCTGCTAAACCCTAACACGAAAAGAAGTTAAGTTAAATCAAGTCCTTAAACTATTGGACGCAGTATCATTTACCCTATTTCTCGATAGGGCACGGGTCACCCCCGCAAGTCATTCCCAAAAAGTCGTGAGTCACAAAGAGTTACCAATGCCGATAATGAATTAATACCTACTGAGAGTAACTACAGGATGGCGTGTATGCATTGATTATAGAAAGTCAATTCACACACGAAAGATCATTTTCCTCTACCATTTATCGATCAAATGCTTGATGATTAAAGAGGTCATGAATTTTATCGCTTTCTGATGGCTACTCAGATATAATCGATTCCCATAAAGACCAAAAGATCAAGAGAAAACCACTTTCACTTGCCCTTTCGCACTTTCGCATATGAGAACGCCATTTTGATTATGTAATGCACCGCTACATTTCAACGATTTACGCAAGATTTTTTCCGATATGGTTGAACGATTCCTCAAGTCTTTACGATGATTTTTCTATTTTTTTGGTGATTCATTTGATCAATGTTTACATCATCTAACACTAGTTCTCACAGAGATGCATGAGAAGAATTTGTCCTAAATCGGGAGAAATGCCATTTTACGGTAAAACAAGGTATTGTTCTCTCACATCATTTCTAGCGGGCGTATTGAGGTTGATAAGCCAAGCGATCTTATTTCCAATCTTCCTCCACCTAAAACAATGTAGAAAGTAAGATCTTTCCTCGGGTACGTTTTTTACAGACGCTTTCATTAAAGATTTTAAAGAAAGTTTCTAAACCTTTATGCAATTTACTTGCTAAAGATGTACCTTTGTCTTTAATGATTCCTGCTTTGCGGGCATTTGAGAAACTAAAGCAGCTTGTTAACATCATCACCCATCATTCAACCCCAAACCTAACTTACCATTCGAAGCTTACGCAATGCGATGATCCGACATGCGCAGAGAGCAGATAGACAAAGAGTTGATCGAATTCCCATGTCATTTACTACGCTAGTATGACATTAAATGATGCACAAATAACTATTCAACCACCAAAAAGAAATGCTAGCAAGAAGTGTTTCAGATTAGAGAAATTTCGATCTTATCTTATCGTCAGTAAAATAATTGTTTTCACAGATCACGCCGCTTTTAAATATCTTCTCACAAAGAAAGATACAAAAGCTAGACTAATTCGCTGGGTTACTTTTAGAATTTGACTTCAAATCAAGATAAATGGGCACGAAAAATGTCATTGCAGCACCATCTTTCTCGCCTAAATTTTGATACAATTACGTAACCATTTCCATTAAACGAATCATTTCCGATGAACAACTAACGAAACACGAAGTCTTACCATGGTATGCCGATATAGTTAACTATCTTGTTACGTAAACTTCCTGAGCATCGACTAAGCAGATAAGGCCAAATTTTTTACGTAAATAAAGAATTTCTTCCTGGGATGACCCCTATCCTGCTCAAGTATCAGGCAGATCAAATTATCGAACGACGTGTCCTTAAAATGAATTTCAAAATATCATTTCATTCTCGCCATGAACAAGTCATGCATGAGGCCATTTCAAAGCAAGAAAAAAATGCTAAAAATATTACAACGTGGTTTCTATCGCCAACTATATTTCGAGATGCTTACATTTTTTTTTCTTCATGCGATAGGTGTCAACGAATCTTAGAGCATTACACGAAGGAATACGATGCCACTAAACCCAATTTTAGTGGTCGAGATTTTTTACGATGGGTATCGACTTCACGACCCTTTCCCCTTCTTTTGGCCATCAATACATATTGGTCGCCGACTACGATCGAAACTTCGCAAGTTAGCCCGTAGAACCAATGATCACAAGCGCAGGATCGATTTTTGAAAAGCAACATTGTTTCACGCTTTGATTCCCTCGAGCGATAATCAATATGACGCGAGCCCACTTTTCAGAATAAATCATTCAAAGCTCTTTTTGACAAAGTATTCCATTACTCACAAAGTGACGACCCCATATCATCCACAAAACCAAAGGCTGTTGAGATCTCCAATCGAGAGATAAAGCACATATTAGAAAAACTGAGACCGCATGAAAAGATTGGTCATTAAGACTGGATGATGCATTACATGGGCATATAGAATGCCTTTCAAGACCCCGACGATGTCACCCATAAAGCTAGTATATGGAAAAGCTTGCCACCTACCCGAACTCGAGCATCGTGCATACCGGGCCATTAAGAAATTCAACTTTGACATGCAAATAAGCTAGCTCTTTTAAAGAAGATTACAACCGCGAACTCAAGAAATTCGAATGATGCATACGAAAATGCCAAAATTTACAAACAAATAATGAAAGTCTTTCATGACAAGACATTACGAGAAAATCTTTCACACCAGTCGAAAGTACTTTTATTCAATTCTCGCCAGACCTATTCCCGTGTAAGTTACGCCTCGACGGACCGTCCCTTTATAGTTCATAATGCTTTTTCCACACGAGCAATTGAAATTAAAGATCCAAAGAACGGTAACTTTTAAGTTAATGGTCAAAGATTAAAGTCATATCTAGAGTACCAACCACATGAAAATGACACCAAATCGATTTGTTGACCCACAAACTCAATCGAGACTTTTCTTATTTATTTCTTCTTTCTGATTTAAATTTGTGTGAAATCGTGTTTATTTAATCATTCAATTTTCTTTTATCACTTCTAATCATGTGCCTCAATTAGACAGATCCTCTCAAAACATCTCGCATAACTTCAACGTATAATGATCTCATCCGAGTAGGCCGATACGATTTTGTAAAACACATCGTATTTGGAAGCCTACAACCTCCGTGAGTTGGTATCCCACGTCAAGATCTAAAGACAACTCGAGGAATAAGATGGATATATAACTTCCAATTAAAGCTCGAGGTTAACTCAATAAGAGGACGAATGTAAGTTCATTTTTCTTTTTATTTTTTTGTTTTCTTATTTTGTTCACTTTCATGTTCGATTTGATTTCACAAATTTGATTTTCTTTATTTAGTGTGTTTTGATTTATTTTCCCGTATAAGTTGGCGGATAACGGTATTCGTGACAATCAAAGTCGCTTACTTTAGTTTCCCATAATAACTATATTCTCGGTAAGGCATGTACGGACAAACGCGATTCTAAAAAAAACTTCACAAGCGATTTCCTTCACTTCCTCGTAACGCCCTCCTTACGATCTATAAAGCTCCTGGTCCGAACGCATGCGATTGCTTATGAGAAATAACATCCCTACCGACATCCGTTGGTTAATCGAGGCCAAAGACGCTTAAGAGGCGAGTTGCCTCCTAAATTTATCGCATACATGCCTGGTTTTGGTAAAGGAAATTACTCGAGAAAACGAAGAGCTCAAAACTTCATGTTAATTGTCATAAGTTGCGCCAGATGAAATGCGATAAAAATCCTTGTTCTTTCGAATGATGTCCGATAACAGGAAAGATAAGATTCAATTCATTGTGATGGCTTGAATAAAGAGTCATCGATGATATCCTTTGTTTTAAACGCATCCTGAATGATACGCATAAAGAGCAATTCTCCGCTTACGCCATTATTTCAAAAAGAACGTGTCCGATATAGTCTGGGAATCACTATAAACGACCTCGCTTTGCCAATTTATAAGAAAACCGGATTTAAGCCTATCCTCGACCCATGAGGCGCTCAAGCCGCTTTCGACGTGAAACCGTGGGAAGATGCGAGCCACAATCACAACTACCTGTAAATATCCTTTTACCGTTGTTTTATTTTACCGTTTTTTTATTTCACCGTTGTTTTATCAATTGCATTATTGTCTTTAATAATCGAGTGCTTTTTCTTTTACTATTTCCTTTTTTTATTCTCGAGCCATGCGCTTTACGCTAATAATCGACATAGACATGCTACCTCCTATACACAAATCAAATCATTGTCACCAAGATCCTTGATATATGATCATTTTCTTTTTAGACTCACAAATTGTTTTTTAAAGATCCCAATGGCAGCTACTCCCAATAAACAATTCAAGAACATTTACGTGCTTTCCTGATTTAACTACGGCAAACATAAAGAGTTCGCTGAGGCAAACATCGATCTTGGTCAACGATACAGAAAGAAATTTGCATCCGGTTTAGGAGGGTGACCGGGGTTATCAAAACTAGTCTCGTGTCGCTTATCTCGAGGAGCCAAGTTGTTAGGCATCATCCTGCAAAAGCCTCAAACCGCTGGCCTCAGATGTCCGACTCACCAACCTGAGAAGAGTTAGTTGTCTCAAGTATACAAGAAAGAATAATCAAATGCTAAATCACGCCGATGCTTTTATTTTCCTACCAGAGATCTCGCAACTCTGTGAGGCACTAATCACATTAAGATCTCGCCCATCTCAACATTCATCAAAACCCATCTATTGTTAAATGTCAATAACTTTTATGATGGCTTCATCGCATTTCTTAACCATGCAATAAAAACCATTTCATCCCTTTCACAAATAAAAAATCTTTATTTCGTGCTCATACTACTAACGAAAGTTACTTGATCTCACTATTTATGTACACGTGAGCCAGATCCCAAGACGCTTTGTGGTGAATGGCCAACTAATGATGGTAATAAAGAAAAGTAGTAGTTAAGGCAAATTAGATTTAACTCTCCGCTTGTAAATTTTTTCTTCTGATCCAAAGACTCAGATGTCTTCTAAACCCTATTTTCTTTCAAACATCGGCGACAATGTTCCGTCAGTCGGGAGGGAATAATTGACAATCGTGGAATATCTCAATCTTGTGTAGTTTTTACTAATTTTTGTTTTAAACTAATCAGAAACGCTTAATTTTTTAAGTCAAGATGGCTAAATACGAGAGCAGAACTTAAACGCATCTTCTTATTAAAAAAAAAAAAAAAAAAAAAAATCATTTTCGATCTTTTCATAATTGATGACATGATAACTTTCAAATTTTAGATTTGTATTATCTTGGTCTTTAGTTATGTTACACCATGTTTGTTACTCTACATGTCACGCTGAGACAAAATATAAGTTGCTGAAAGAACGCATACGTCATAATAATTTTCAAGAGTTTTTGAGCCCAAGTATTTTTCTCGAGAGAACCCCTTTTTCGCCCATTCTTCATTCAAATTTTAGAATTTATCGCTTTATACATTATCTCCAAATTTTTGTAAAAAAAAAAAAAGCGTGTTCCACATCTCAAGGTCCATCTAACTAAGAGATATTAAACATTATTTAACCCTAAAAGATTTACGTAAAGGCCATCTTTGGTCCGTTTGAGCCTTTCTAGCCAACCCTATTAATACGTATCCATAAACCCTTTCGAGCCTTAAAAAAAAATAATAATAATAATAAAATAAAAATAAAGACATTTTCTTTTGAACCTATTATCTGCTCCACTCTAACGCTGAGATCACCTTATATTTTGTATTTCCACCACCCATTTATGTTTGAAAATGAGATAATTTTTAATTTAAAAAAAAAAAGGTGCTAAAAAAAAAAAAAAAGAAAAAGAAACCAAAAAAAAATGTTTACAAATAAATAAATAATAAAAAAAATAAAAAAAAAAAAAAAGACCTTACAATCTCCAAAGTTCTCTATTTTTCAAACATATATTTTGTTTTTCCTATTATCCTTTCTTTGTAATCCACGCCCTAAATTTACGTTACGCCCTAATAAAAGTCCTTCTTGATTTTATGAACTATAATCAAATAAAAACTAGTTATATTTGGCCAAAAGATGCCAGAATGAACGCTAAATACTAAAAAAAAAAAAAAAAAAAATAAAAAATAATAAAGATTTAAATGATTGGCTTGATTAAAGATTTTTTAAAATCCTACTATTTCTAAGTCGAGGATATTTTTGTCACCTCATAAGAGAGTGATATTACTTTTTATTATTTTCACTCAAATTACCATTCACCTGAGTGATTATTTTTTTGGGTTTAATTTTTTTGTGAGAGATCACTACTACCGATGAGATTTTGGGGTTTGATATGTCATTCTTGAAAGTGACTCACATCAAGTTGTGAAAAAGTTTTCTAAACCGATTCATGAGAGTTGATGCGGGAATAATATTTCTTTAGATCGTAGATAATGCTTATACTTTTATTCGATTGTTATCATTAGTCCTAATTGAATAAATACCACAAGATAAAAAAAAAAAAAATAAATTTTGTTTTTTGTTTTTACAAATTGCTGTGACTAGCAACAATGTTCTAAAAGTTGGGTGGTGTGAGATTGAAAGTGTGTATTTATAATGAGAAAATCATCATTTTACACACCAAGTCTCACTAACATCCCTATTTTTATGCTCTTTAAGTCCTTTGTAATTTAATTATGTATGTTTTATTTTAATTAAGTATTTTATGTATTTTAGATATCATGGTCATTTCACAATAAACAAGAGATCGATGGAAAAACGGACAAACACTTTTGAACTCGTGACACTAAAACCTTAGAGGAGCATAAAAAGATAAATGGTACTATTCACATATACTGACGGCTGACACATATACTAGACGGCTGATATATACACGCACATCGTTCACGATCGCTCGCATGTATCAGATGGCCGACATGGCACCAGCATTTACGACGTGGCACTATACGATGACGTGGCGCATTTGATTGGGCGAATGATGTGGGCATTGATTGACGCGATGATGACGACGTTGACCGATGACGTGTCACGATCTTATCGACCAAAAATGCTGACCGCGACGCTGGCAGAATATTAGTGGATCGAAAAACGTGTACGGTACATGCATATACACGTAATAACAGCCCTAATGATGTGTTCCATCCAATAGAACTTGCCACGCTGCGCAATCCCGAGGCCCAAATTGTTTTAATCCGATGGCCATGATTTACTCAACAGATCTATAAAAAGGGCTCTCCCCCTAATTTGACACCCCTAAATCCATTTTTTAGCTCCATTTTCTCGAATTCCATCTCCATCTTGTATTTTCTACGTATTTTAATAAAATTTCCATTTTACCCCTAGTTCAAATATGAGCACAATTTCCTTTCAAGCTTGGGTCACGTTAAGTCTCAACATGCCCACGGGCTTAATTTGGTAAATTTACTTTTCCTTCCCTTTAATTTATGTGGTTGTTTTGACTTTTCGTAGATGATAAGAATAATCTTGTCCTGATATCTACCGAATAACCGCCTCCTAGGCAAGGTTATTACTATTCGCACCTGAAGCCCTTAGCACCATATCTATTAGAGCGTGGTTCATTATGAGTGGAAGTTCCCCTTCATGATTTAATTGGTACTAATAATGAATATTAAGCCGATGGTGCATGTTGAGACAGATCCTGAGATCCAAGATTTCATTTTAATAGTTTATTCCACAGCTTTTAATTCAAATTAATACATTGCCTACATAATTGTCATTATAAATCCAATCACCAACTAAGAAAATTAATTCTACAAGAATTAAAATTCACCTTCTCGGATCAACACTGTCACCATTAATCTATTCTACAATAGATTCGCAGACTCATGAAGTTCAATAAAATTTGCACAACAAAGATCAACCCCTTTCTAATAGCTCTAACCTTTCGATCCATCTCTATACTATTTCCACCAATAATAAAGCCAAGAAAAACAACTTTTCCTATCCGTAAAGCACATTTCTTATAATTAAGCAGTACAACTTTTCTTTCCTCAAAGATCTAGCAAGACACATTGCAAATGCTCAATATGCTCATTTAAAATCTTATTGTACACTAGAATGTCATCAAAGTAAACAATAACAAACTAACCTATAAATGCATATAGACATGATTCATTAATCTCATAAAAATACTAAATGCTTTAGTAAAACCAAAAGGCATAACTAACCATTCATACAATCCATACTTGGTTTTAAAGACAGCTTCCATTCATCATATTCTTTCATGCAAATTTAGATGATACCACTTTTAAATCAATTTTTTTTTAAAAAGGGCTCCACGCGATTCATCCAACATATCATCTAACCTAAAACGGACGGCGATACTTTACCATAATATTATTAACAATTCGGTAATCAACACACTTTCTCTAATTTCCATTCTTCTTCGTACTAATAAAGACTGTATTACACATGAGCTCATACTCTTTTTCACTTACCCCTTACTCATCAACTCCATAACTCGCTTTCAAGCTTTTTACTCCTCAGATTACTTTTGAGTCGGTTTATCGGGTATGATAGCTTCCCCGATATAAAATCAATGATGCTCAATTCCACTAATGAGCTGGTAAGCCAATCAGGCATTTTCTCAGAAACACATATTCAAACTCTTATAATAAAGCAAGAATAACACTAAGGTGAGAGAGGTTAGTGTCATCAAAGGTCGATATGATTCTTTCAACACAAGCAAACCATGACATAGCTTGCTTTATATGCTTTCCTAATCTCACTCATTCCTATAAAGAACGCTTTCTCACTCTTTTTTTATCTCGTATTTTTTGCACTCTTTTTTTTTTTCTTCTCAAAACTCTTGGCCTCATTTATTGTATATTGTCCTTCCATTTCTTTCATTTTCATTCGTCCTCAGAGACCTCTTTTGTGTTAAAGAATAAGCACATAATTCTTCCATCTTTCATTTGTCCTTCCATTTCTTTCTCCTTCATTTAACTTTGACCTCTTATATGTGTTAAAGGAATAAGTCATTGCAATTCTTCCATCCTCGACAAAAGTATATTTATTCCTAAACCCATCACGTGTCACTTTCCTATCGATCGCTACGGCCTCCCTAATAATTAATGCCTAATATGACAGCTACATCACGTAAGATCTCATCATTATACTTCTCAATAGTAAATGGTAGCAATACATGCTTATTAACCTTAACCTCTCCATAATTATTTAACCACTGTAATTTATAAGTGCTTCGATGTGTTAAAGAAAGGAACCCTAACTATTTTACAATGGTAATACTAGCTATATTGGCAATACAACGCCCACCATCTATTATCATACTACACACTTTATTATTCACAATGCATCTAGTACTAAGATGTTCTCTCTCGACCGCTTCTATATCATCAATACTTATTTGTGGTACTCAAAGACATCTAACAACTGTGGATTCACTTTTCATGTAGAATTCTACATCGCCTTCATCATTGCGATCACCAACTTTGGCATCTCTCCGCCATACTCTTACTCTCACTCACTAGTTCCCTATTATCTTGTATCACCATAACTCTTTATTTAGGCACGAGAAGCAATGTTTCCAAACCCAAACACTAAGACTTGATGTCCCGATTCTTCTATGGCTGAGATCCACTTTTAGACTTGTTTTCTTACATCAAAATATTTTCTTCCCTTGGTTCAATTTTGATGCCTTTATTTCGCCTCTTATTACCGCTTCTACTTCGCCTATGGGTTTAAAGACACCAAGTATATCTAATCGTACTCATTACTCTTTAATTGCCCTTCTACCTTCATAAAGAATGTCGACATATCCTCCAACTCCACATCATACTATAACCCACTATATTGGTAATCTCTTTGTTCAACCCGATCAAAATTCATGCCATCAGAAATTTTTTATCTTCCTCTACATTAGCCTTAATTATAGCAATCTCCATCTCCTTATCAGAATCCCTATACTCTTCAACCCTTTAGTGGCTCTATAGCTAAAGATAATGATCCCTATGAATGACTAAGAATGAATCGCTTCTCATAAGCACTCTCAACTCTCCCCACGTAGCCTATAGGCCTCTCACAATTCCTCCTATTATTCAAAGAATTAATCCCACCAAATCATAGCATAGTTAGTGAATTTAATAATCATTACCTTTACCTTTTTTCCTCTAAACAATTTTGACAATCAAAGTTCAACTCAATCTTTTTCCTATTCCAAGTAAGCCTCGACAAGTTTACTTTCTCCTTAAAACGGGGAATGGTCACTTTGATTTTACCTAAATCCCTATCCTTATCATCTCTCCTATACCCCATCTTTTCCTTTACCTCTTCTACATCTCCCCTCTATCCTTATCTACTTCAATGCTCATTCATCACTATCATCTTCCCAAAATTCATTCTCCCTGGGGTCATACTCATCCATAAGCTCATATTTACGACTATTATTTCCCTCATTATATCTTGTTTCATCATGTCTAGCCTCAAGTATGAACTCTACTATTTTACTCCTTCCTCGAATACTCTCAATGGCAACCCCACGTTGCCTCAACCTAGCTTCTTAACTCTTCAAACCTCATATTCATCTTTTCAAATGCTTCGATGCATTGCTTTTAGAGTTAAAGTAAGGTCTACCATGGAAGGTGATGCCTCACTTTTATTATTCATATTACTCAGAAAGAAATGTTAGTAAAAAAAAAAGAGAAAATAATAATAATAATAATAATAATAATAAACCTCACAAGCCTCACCTAAGTTTACACTCGAGATGTCATTCCACTAGTGTTTACACTTAAATAGGCTTTTACATGAAATTGTGTTCACACGCCTTGCCTTTTGTCAGTAAAATTTTATCAACTCGCAAGTGCACGAATCTATCATAATGTGATCAACTATGACGAGTGTCGATCCTACGACGAGGTGGATTTTAATTACTTGTAAAAATGAAATTTCGAAAGCCGTGGTTGATTTATAATGACAACGACGTAGGCTATCTATTAATTTAAATTAAAGTCACGGAATAAACTATTAAAACGGTCATGCTTGATTCCTGATCCAAACTTACATGCACCATCGGCTTAACATTCATTATTAGTACCAATTAACCACGGGATTTTCCACTCCTCGCTTAATCTCACTCTAATGAGCATGGGTGTAGTTGCTTCCTCACAAATAAGAATAACCTTTTACGCCAAGCACTATAGTTATACCGATATCTGCACAAGATTATTACTATCCTGCTCACGAAAAGTCAAAACATCCACATAAATTAAAGAGGGAAGGAAAATAAATTTACCAAATTAAATTTACTGAAAGATGTTGAGACTTCACCTTCAACCCAAGCTTGAAAGGAAATTAGCTACTCATAATGGAACTAGGGTAAATGGGAATTTTATTAAAATACGTATAAAATACAAGACGAGATGGAATTACAAAAATTGAGCTCAAAATAGATTCAGTGGGTGTCAAATTACGGGGGAGCCCTTTTATAGATATATACGAGTAAATCATTGCCATCTGATTAAAATAATTTGGGCCGCCAGATTGCGCTTACGCGGCAAGCTTCTTATTTGATGGAACGCATCATTGTGTCGCTGTATTCCGTATATGCATGTACCGCATAATACTTTTTTTCGGCCCACTAACATTCTCCGCCACGCCGGCCGGCCAGCACTTCGTTCACTGGATCGCGACACGCCATCGGGCCAATGCCACATAAGTCGCCAATTCCACATCATTCGCCCAATCAAATATCGCCACATCATCGATAGTGCCATGTCATCGCATGTCGCTGCCACGCCAAGATACAAGATACGGAATACGCCGCGGAACAAAGGTCGTGCCAGATAAGACCGTATACGTGAACAATACCATATACGCGAACAAAGACTCGAGCATGCCAACAGCATTCATTTATCTTTTTATACTCCTCTTAAGATTTTCGATCATTCCGAGTTTAAAATTATTGTTCGCTTTTTTCATCCGATCTCCTCGCTCATCGTGTAAAATGACCATGACATCCTTTAAAATACATAAAATACTTAATTAAAATAAAACATACATAATTAAATTACAAAGACTTAAGACATAAAAGAGTGGATGTTAATGAGACTTGAAACAGAAATGACGATTTTCTCCATTATAAATACACACTTTCTAGTACTCAACACACCACCCAACCAGCTTGTTACTAGTCCCTAGCAAATTAAGTGAAAACAAAACTCAAACAAAAATGAATTTTTTTTTTAAACAGTTTTATTTATTCAATCATACTAATGATAACAATCAAATAAAAGTATAAAGATTATCTACACTTCAAAAGAAATATCATCCCCACATCAACTCCTCCACACGAATCAGCTTTAAAAACTTTTTCACAACTTCAGAATCGTCACTTTCAAGAATGACATATCAAACCCCAAAATCTCACCGACAGAATGATACTCTCACAAAAAATTAAAACAAAATAATCACTCAAAGAAATGGTAAATTAAGTGAAAATAATAAAGAAGAATATCACACACTCTCACCAAGGTGATAGAAATACGCCTCAAATTAAATAAGACGATTTTAATTGCAAAATACTAATCAAACCAATATATTCAACATTCCTTTTTTTTTTCAATACGACTAACACATCTTTTCAACCCATATAACTAGTTTCTATTTCCGATTATAGCCCCTAAAATCAAGAAGGACTTTTATTGGACGTAACGTAGGCTAGGACGTGGCTAACAAAGAAAGGATAATAAAAAAAAAATTATATATTTGAAAAATAAAGAACTTTGAGATCATATGCTATTTTCACTCAATTTTTTTCTTTTTTTTTCTTTATTTTATTTATTTATTTATATACATATTTTTTTGTTTTGTTTTTTTTTTTTATAGCACCTTTTTTACAATTTGAAAATTATCTCTATTTTCAAACATAAATGAAAAAATACAAAATATAGCTGCCAAGTATCCATATCGGAAATATTACAAGATAAAGTTAAGTACTGTTAAAAAATCTTTATTTTTATTTTTTTATTATTATTATTATTTGTAAAGCCGTAGTGCTAACTACGATACATATTAATAAAAAATGGCCAGAAGGCTCAAACTTACCAAAGATGGCATTTCATCTTTGTTCTAAATAATCTTTCATATCCACTAAATGATTGACCTTCGGGATGCTGGAACACACACTTTAGTTTTTTTAAAAAATAAGAAATCTGTAGATAATGATAAAGCAATAAACTCATGTTCGAATTTAAAACGGGAAAATTGCTACTTCCAAGAAAAATGATAGCCTAAAACTCACTTGAAATTATTACGACACGTGCATTCTTTCAAGCAACTTATATTTGTTCCAACATCAACACGTAGAATAAACATGGTGAACATAACTAAAGACACTCAAAGATAATACAAATACTAAAATTTGAAAGTTATCACGTCATCTAATTATGAAAAGATTACACAAAATGCTTTTTTTTAAATTTACCCCAAACCTATTCTTAGTCATGAAAATTACGCACGTAGAATCGCGAAAATGACATAGAAAAACTAATTGGTAAAAGTGTTAAGTTAAAAATCACACTTAAAAACGATCACAAAGAAGAAATGTCTGATTTTTTTAATAATAAACGCTTTCATAGTCACTACACTCCATATTCAGCCATCTTCGACTAAAAATTTAGCCATAGTTAGTTTCTACAACAAAAAATTAGTAAAAACTACACCAAGATTGAGATATTCCACAATCACAACTATTCCCTCCCCAACTAAAACGAAACATTGTCCTCAATGTTTAAAAAAAGAAAATAGGTTGTAAGACATCACCGAAAGGTCCGATCACGTAAGAAAATATTTACAAGTCGGAGAAAGTTAAATCTAATACGCACTTTTTGCTACAAATCATCGTACTCATCATTAGTCAAGCCATCCCAACAAAAAGGTCTCGATCCGCTCGTCTATAACCTGTAATGATCAAGAACTCGTTAGCAAGATAAGACAAATAAAAAATTTTTCACCGTAGTGCTGATGAAATGATTTTTTGATCGATGGTTAAAAACGCGATGAAGCCATCATAAAAGCTTATCGACATTTAACAAACCGGATGGGTTTCAATGTGTTCGACGGCCCAATATGCTAATGATTAAGGCTCTAAAGTTCCAAGATCTCCGTAGGAAAAATAAAAGATCGATTTAAGACAATGATTTAGCATTTAAACGGCTTATTCTTTCGCATACCTATGCACCATAGGTAAATTTTATTGAACTCGTAATACACGAATCTATCAATAGACAATGATTTGTTGCCATCCCACGCAGAGTAGGTGGATTTTAATCGTCATTAATTAATTTTCTCAAAGTGGATTGGATTTATAAATGATAATGACAGTAAAGAATGAATTTAAATTAAATTCTAGGAATAAAACTATTAAAAAATGAAGTTAAGCTGATTCCTGGATTCAGACTAACATGCACCATCGCTTAATATTCATTATTGCACAATTACGCGCTAAGTAGCTTTCTGCAGCAAACAGTAATAACCTTACCCATAAAGCCGCCAAGCACATTACAAATGATATCCGCATAAGATTAGTTACTATCTGGCTTCACGAAAAGTCAAAAACATCCACATAAATTAAAGTAAGGAAAAGAATTTACCAAATTGCCTTAATACGGGTTTGAGACTTCACCTTCAACCCAAGTGAAATAAATTGAAGCACTCATAATTGAACTAGGGGTAAATGGAATTTTATTAAAATATGTAGTTACGGCCATTATTTCGTAAAGAACGCAGTCCGATATAGTCTTGGGAATCCATCATAAACGATCTCTGCTTGCCGCCGCTTTATAAGAAAACTGGATGGGAAGCCTATCTCGACCCATGGAGGGCGTCTGCCGTTCACGTAAAACCGTGAGGAAGACGCGAGCCACCATCACAACTACCTGTAAATATCCTTTTACAGTTGTTTTATTTTACTGTTGTTTTATTTCACTGTTGTTTTATCAATTGCATTATTGTCTTTAATAATTGAGTGCTTTTTCTTTTACTATTTCCTTTTCGACTCTCGAGCCATGTGCTTTTAAGCGCAATTGACATAGACATGCTACCTCCTATACCTACGTAGCTTAATTTCCGTAAATTTACTTTTCCTTCCCCTTTAATTTACGTACAGCCAGATTGCATGTAACACACACTTCCTTTCCAACTGCGCCCCGTGATATCGGCCGTAATAACCGCCTTTACGGGTAAGGTTATTACTATTTGGCACGGAAGCTCTTAAAGACCACCGTACTAATAATGAATATTAAGCTTGGATGTATGTTGAAAAATGCATCCGAGATCGGCGACTTCATTTTTAATAGTTTATTCCTACAAAGTACTAATTTAAATTAACAGATTGCCTTACTCATTGAGCCATTATAAATCCAATCACCCACCGAGAAAATTAATTCTACAAGCAATTAAAATCCACCTCCCCGTGATCGATACACTCCACCGCTGATCGATTCTCGCAATGCATTCACACGAGTTCAATAAAATTCCGTACAACATTGTACGCAAGAAATAATAATCGAAATGCTAAATCATGCCGATGCTTTTATTTTCCTACCAGAGATCTTGGAACTTTGCTAGAGGCACTAATCACATTATCATCGGCCCATCTCAACATTCAATAAAACCAATTGGTTTGTTAAATGTCAATAACTTTTATGATGACTTCATCGCATTTCTTATGATGTAATAAAAACAATTTCATCCCTTTTACGGTGAAAAAAAATTTATTTGTGCTTATATCGCTTAACGAGTTACTTGATCTATTACAACTTATGTGCACTAGACCGGATCCTAAGACTCCTTTGCTTGGAATGGCCAACTAATGATAATGTGATGGCCAGTAGTAAAATGCAAATTAGATTTAACTTCCGCATTGTAAATATTTTCTTCAACGTGATGCGCACTTGGGGTGATGTCTCATAAACCCTATTTTCTTTCAACATCGAGTGACAATGTGTTCGTTAATGGGGAGGAATAGTTGACAATTGTGGAATATCTCAATCTTGATGTAGTTTTTAGTAATTTTCTTGTAGAAAAAGCTGTGTTAATTTGTTTAGGCAAAGATGGCTGAATATGAAGTGTAGTGACTCAGAAATGCATCTTCTTAGAAAAAAAAATTCGGACATTTCTTTTAAGCTTTGATAGTCATTGTAAGTGTGAATTTTTTAACTAACTTTTACTAATTAGTTTTATTTTCACCATTTTGCATGCATAATTTTCATGACTAGAATAGGTTTGGGGGTAATATTAAAAAAAAAAAAACATGTTGTGTGATCTTTTCAAGCAATTAGATGATATGATAACTTTCAAACTTTAGTATTTGTATTATCTTTGGTCTTTAGTTATGTTACACCATGTTTGTTCTCTACATGTTGATGTTGGAGACAAATATAAGTTGCTTGAAAGAATACACATGTCATAATAATTTTCAAGTGAGTTTTTGAGCTCATCATTTTCTTGGAGAAAGTAACTTTTTTACCCATTCTTCATTCGAACAGTAGTTTATTCGCTTTATACATTATCTCTATATTTCTTATTTAAAAAAAAAACTAAAGTGTTTGTTGCCACATCTAAAGGTCCATCTAACTAGTAGATATGGAAGATTATTTAACCCTAAAAGATGAAAAGGCCATCTTTGGTCCGTTTGAGCCTTCTGGCCAACCCTATTAATATGTATCCATAGTTAACCCATTCGAGCGCCTTAAAAAATAAAAAAATAAAAATAAAGACTTTTCTTTTGGTAACCATTATCTTGTCCTACTCCATGTGGAGTATCACCTTATATTTTGTATTTCCCACAACCCATTTATGTTTGAAAATAGAGATAATTTTGCATTCACAGAAAAGGTGCTATAAAAAAAAAGAAACAAAAAAAAATATGTATATAAATAAATAAATAAATAAAATAAAGAAAAAAATTCAGTGAAAGACCTAAATAATCTAAAGTTCTCTATTTTTCAAACATATATTTTTTCTATTATCCTTTCTTTGTTAGCGTCATCATCCCTGCCTTCTACGTAACGTCACAATAAAAGTCCTTCGATTTTAGGAACTATAATCTAAATAAAATTAGTTATATGGGTTGAAAAATGTAGTAGTCATATTAAAAAAAAAGGAATGATGAATATATTTGTTTGATTAAATTTTTGAATTAAAATCGTCATCTTTTCTAAGCTCGAGATATTTCTATCACCTTGGTGAGACTGATATTACTTTTATTATTTTCACTCGATTTACCATTCACTTGAGTGATTATTTTTTTGTTTAATTTCTTTGTGAGAGTATCACTACTACCGATGAGATTTTGGGGTTTAATATGTCATTCTTGAAAGTGACTCGATTACTGAAGTTGTGACAAAGTTTGCTAAACTGATTCATGTGGAGAGTTAATGTGGGGATGATATTTCTTTAGACTGTAGATAATGCTTATATATTTTTGTTTGATTGTTATCATTAGTCTAATTGAATAAATAAAATCTGTTTTAAAAAAAGTTTGTTTGAGTTTTGTTTTCGCTTCGTTTTCTAGGGACTAGCAGTGGTTGGGAGGTGTGTTAGTCTTAGAAAGTGTGTATTTATAATGGAGAAAATCATCATTTTACACCCAAGTCTCACTTAACATCCCTACTTTTATGTCTTTAAGTCCTCAGTAATTTAATTATGTATGTTTTATTTCATTAAGTATTTTATGTATTTTAGGGGATATCATGGTCATTTCACAATGAATGAGAGATCGAGATAGAAAAAGCGGACAGCAATTTTGAACTCAAGATGTATCGAAAACCTTAGGAGGAGCATAAAAGATAAATGATATTATTCACATATACGATCTTGTCACATATACGTGCATCATACTGTTCTGATGATCTTCACACTCATCAGTCTGTCTTGGCATCGCATTTACGATGATCTTGGCACTATCGATGATGTGGCGGTATTTGATTGGACGAATGATGTGGAATTGACCGCTTATATTACATTGACTGATGGCGTGTCATGATCCTATTGACAAAAATGTTGATAGCAACGTGGCAAAATGTTAGTGGACCAAAAAAATGTGTATGCGGTACATGCATATACACGGAATGACAGCCGATGATGATGTTCCATCCAATAAGAGCTTGCCACGTGGCGCAATCCTGAGCATCCAAATTGTTTTTATCCGATGGCCATGATTTACTCGGTGTATCTATAAAAGGGGGCTCCCCTGTTTGACATCCCCGAATCTATTTTTGAGCTCAAATTTTATAATTCCATCTCCAACTAATTTGACACCCTAAATTCATTTTTGAGCTCAAATTTACATAATTCCATCTCTATCTTGTATTTTCTACGTATTTTAATAAAATTTCCATTTTACCCTGAGTTCAATTATGAGTAGCTAATTTCCTTTCAAGCTTAGTTGAAGGTGAAGTCTCAACATCTTCGTGGGCTTAATTTGATAAATTTATTTTTCTTCCCCTTTAATTTATGTGGTTGTTTTGACTTTTCATAAAAACAGATAGTAATAATCTTATTTAGATATCGGCGGTATAACCGCCTCCCAAGCAAGGTTATTACTTATTTGGCATGGGTAGACTTAGCACCATATCTATTAGAGTGAGGTTCATGAGAGTGGAAAATCCCTTCATTTTAATTAGTCTAATAATGAATGTTGGTAACGGTGCATGTTGAGTGCGGTCCGGAGATCCAAGCACTTCATTTTAATAGTTTATTCCTACAGCTTTCATTTAAATTAATACATTACCTACATCATTATCATTATAAATCCAATCACCCACTAAAAAATTAATTCTACAAGCAATTAAAATCCACCTCCTTGTTGGATCGACACCTGTCACCGTTGATCTATTCTACAATAGATTCGTGTGCTTGCGAGTTCAATAAAATTTGCACAACACCTGTCAAAGTTGACAAACAAGTTCTAATTATAAATTTGACTTCTAATAATAAATTGGACTAATGCTGAGTAAATTTGCTTTAAGATCTTCCAAATGCAGAATATTGTCAAGTTTTAGAAAACCTTCCACATTTAGTGTTTCCTTTCTAAGTACACAACTTTTCACACCATCAATAAAAGTGACATTTTCTCAACTAACTTCTTGATAATTAATCAACATACTTCTATCCCATGTCATGTGTCTAGAACAATTGCTATCAAAGTACCAAAATTCATGGTACAAAGTCTTAGGAAATAAAAGAAACATAAGCTTAATAATTAGTTTTCCTTACCCAAATAGTTCTAGGTTTATTTTCAATTTGTCCCATCTTAGGTCTAGGTGTCATCCTAGGTTTCCTATAAAAATAATTAAAGAATATAGCCTCTTTCATATATTTGATGAACTTAAAGCAATTAGGTCTTATATGTCCTTTAACATGGAAAAAATGATATATTTGATGAACTTAAAGCAATTAGGTCTTATATGTCCTTTAACATGGAAAAAATGATAAGTGGGAATCAACTTGTTGTTCTTTCCACGATGAACTAGTGAAGAATATGCAATAGCTTTACCTTTGTGATGATATGGAATTTTAGCTCTTTGGTGGAGAAGCTATTAGTGGAGAAGCCTTAACAAACACACCTTGAGAATTTGAGTCTTCACTGTGTTGATATCCAAGACTATGATGATTTGAGCTAGATTTGCCAATTGACAAGATATGATCTAATGTTTAAGTTCCAAAATTCATCATCTCAAGTGACTTTTTAATATTCTCTAATTCTATAGTCATTGCCAGCAATTGGTTATCTTTATCAATAAGTAAAGACTTGTAATGAATTACCTCACTCTCAAGTTTTGCCCTATTGTTGTGCAAATTTTATTGAACTCGCAAGTGCACGAATCTATTGTAGAATAGATTAATGGTGACGAGTGTCGATCCCACGATGAGGTGGATTTTAATTATGTGTAGAATTAATTTTCTGAGTTGGTGGTTGGATTTATAATGAAAATGATGTAGGCTATCAATTAATTTAAATTAAAGTGGTAGGAATAAACTATTAAAATGAAATGCTTGGATCTCCTGGGATCACATCTCAACACGCACCATCGAGGCTTAATATTCATTATTAGTACCAATTAAATCATGAAGGGGAACTTCCACTCATCATGAACCACACTCTAATAGATATGGTGCTAAGGGCTTCCGTGCGAAATAGTAATAACCTTGCTTGGGAGGCGGTTATTCCAGATATCCGACAAGATTATTACTATCCGCTACGAAAAGTCAAAACAACCACATAAATTAAAGGGGAAGAAAAAGTAAATTTACCAAATTAAGCCCATGGAGCATGTTGAGACTTCACCTTCAACCCAAGCTTGAAAGGAAATTAGCCACTCATATTTGAACTAGGGGTAAAATGGGAATTTTATTAAAATACGTAGAAAATACAAGATGGAGATGGAATTACAGAAAATGGAGTCCAAAATGGATTGAAAAAAATATGTCAAATTAGGGGAGCCCCTTTTTATAGATCTGTTGAGTAAATCATGCCACCTGGATTAAAACAATTTGGACGCCGGGATTGCTTAACGTGGCAAGTTCCTATTGATGGAACACATCATCGTGGCTGTTATTCTATGTATATGCATGTACCGCATACACGCTTTTTTCGATCCACTAATATTCGCCACGCCACCGTCAACTTTTTTGCTCCAATAGGATCATGACACGTCCATCAGATCCAACGCCACATCATCATCAATCGCCATAAGCGGTCAATGCCATCATTCGTCCCAATCAAATGCCGCCACGTCATCGTCGATAGTGCCACGCCATCGCATAAATGCGATCTACGTCAAGATACAATATAGTTGAGCGATTATCGCAGTACAAGATCGTATATATCAACCGTCACAGTATGTGTGTGAATAAAGATCAAGTATATGTGAAACGATCATTTTTCTTTTTATCTCCTCCTAAGGTTTTCGATTGTCCCCGAGTTCAAAGTGCTGTCCGTTTTCCATCTGATCTCTCGTTTATTGTGAAATGACCATGATATCCCCTAAAATACATAAAATACTTAATTAAAATAAAACATACATAATTAAATTACAAGGGACTTAAAGACATAAAAATAGGGATGTTAGTGAGACTTGGAGTGTAAAATGATGATTTTCTCCATTATAAATACACACTTTCTAGTACTCAACACACCCCCCAACCAGCTTGTTGCTAGTCCCTAGCAAATGAAGCGAAAACAAAACTGAAACAAACTTTTTTTTTTAAAACAGTTTTATTTATTCAATCAGACTAATGATAACAATCAAACAAAAATATAAGCATTATCTACAGTCTAAAGAAATATCATTCCCACATCAACTCTCCACATAAATCAGTTTAGAAAATTTTGTCACAACTTTAGTAATCGAGTCACTTTTAAGAATGACATGAAAACCCCAAAATCTCACTGGTAGTAGTAATACGCTCACAAAGAAATTAAACCCAAAAATAATCACTCAAGTGAATGGTAATTTGAGTGAAAATAATAAAGAAGTAATATCACACACTCTCACCAAGGTGATAGAAATATGCCCTCAGCTTAGAAATAGTACGATTTTAATTCAAAAATGCTAATCAAACCAATACATTCATCATCCTTTTTTATTTTTTTATTTATTTATTATTTATTTTTTTTTTTTTAGTATGCATTACCACATCTTTTCAACCCATATAACTAGTTTCCATTTCAGACTATAGTTCCCTAAAATCAAGAAGGACTTTTATTAGGACGTAACGTAGGCTAGGGACGTGGCTAACAAAAAAAGGATAATAGGAAAAACAAAATATATGTTTGAAAAATAGAGAACTTTGGAGATTGTAAGGTGCTTTTCACTTGATTTTTTTTATTTTTTTATTTTTTTATTTTTTTATTATTTTTTTATTTTTTATTTTTTATTTTTTTTATTTGTAAACATTTTTTTTCTTTTGTTTCTTTTTCTCTTTTTTTTTTAGCTCCTTTTTTTTTTATGCAAAATTATCTCTATTTTCAAACATAAATGGGTGGTGAGAAATACAAAATATAAGGTGATACTCCACACGGAAATGACAAGATAATAGGTTGCTTAAGAAAAGTCTTTATTTTTACTTTTTTATTATTTTTTTTTTAAGGCTCAAAGGGGTTAACTATGGATACATATTAATAGGGTTGGCTAGAAAGGCTCAAACGGACCAAAGATGGCCTTTCTGTCATCTTTTAAGGTTCTAAATAATCTTCCATATCTACTAGTTAGATAGATCTTCAGATGTGGCAACATACACTTTAGTTTTTTTTTTTTTTTTGGAGATAATGTATAAAGCAATAAACTGCTAAGCTGAATGAAGAATAGGCAAAAGGGTTACTCTCCAAGAAAAATGACAGCTCAAAACTCACTTGAAATTATTATGACATGTGAATTCTTTCAAGAACTTATATTTGTCTCTAACATCAACATGTAGAGTAACAAACATGGTGTAACATAACTAAAGACCAAAGATAATACAAATACGAAAATTTGAAAGTTATCATGTCATCTAATTATGAAAAGATCACACAAAATGCTTTTTTTTTTCTTTTAATAAGAAGATGCGTTTAAGTCACCGCACTCTCATATTCACCATCTTCGACTCAAAAAATTTAACCACGCTTAGTTTAAAACAAAAATTAGTAAAAACTACACTAAGATTGAGATATTCCACAATTGTCAACTATTCCCTCCCCCAACCTCAACGGAACATTGTCCGCAATGTTTGAAAGAAAATAGGGTTTAAGACATCACCCGAGTCTTTGTATCACGAGAAGAAAATATTTACAAATGCGGAGAGTTAAATCTAATTTGCACTTTTATTACGCCATCAAGCTACCATCATTAGTTGGCCATTCCAAAGACAAGGGTCTTGGGATCCGGCTGGTCTATAAGCTTGTAATGCATCAATTAACTCGTTAGCGGATGAGCACAAATAAAGATTTTTTTTTCATTTGTGAAAGGGATGAAATGATTTTTATTGCATGGTTAAGAAATGCGATGAAGCCATCATAAAAGTTATTGACATTTAACAAACCGATGGGTTTCGATGAATGTTCGAGATGGGCCCAAGATCTTAATGTGATTAGTGCCTCTCTGAGTTGCAAGATCTCCTGGTAGGAAAATAAAAGCATCGGCATTATTTAGCATTTCGCTTATTCTTTCTTGCATACCTCGAGACAACTAACTCTTCTCTCCGGTTGGTGAGTCGGACATACAAAGCCAACGGTTTGAGGCTTCGGGATGATGCCTAACACTTGCTCCTCCTCGAGATAAACAACTTACCGAGACTAGTTTTGATAACCCTCGGTCACCTCCATAAATCGATGCAAATTTCTTTCTCATGCGTTGACCAAGATCGATGGTCGCCTCAACGAACTCTTTATGTTTGCCATAGTTAAATCCGAGAGCACACAAATGTTCTTGAATTGTTTATTGGGAGTAAATGCTGCCATTGGTATGCTTCTCAAAATAATTTGTGAGTCTAAAAGAAAATGATCATATATCAAGGATCTTGGTGACAATGATTTACAACAGTATAGGAGGTAGCATGTCTATGTCAATTAACGCGTAAAACACATGGCTCGAGAGTCAAAAGGAAATAGTAAAAGAAAAAGCACTCAATTATTAAAGACAATAATGCAATTGATAAAACAACGGTGAAATAAAACAACGAAGAAAGTAAAACAACAAGAAAAGGATATTTACGGGTAGTTGTGATTGTGGCTCACATCTTCCTCTCGGTTTTACGTTCGAAACGGCTTGAACGCCTCTATGGGTCGAGGATAGGCTTCCCATCCAGTTTTCTTATAAATCGCAAAAGGGTTTTATAGTCGATTCCCAAGACTATATCGGACACGTTCTTTTTCGAAATAATGGTCATAATCGGAGAATTGCTCTTTGTACGTATCCACCTGATGCGTTTGAAGAGACAAAAGGATATCATCCAATGACTCTTTATTCAAGCCATCCCTAATGAATTGAATCTTATCTTCTCTCATATCGGACATCATTCCGAAAGAACAAGGATTTTTATCGCATTTCATCCTGGCACACTTATGACAATTAACATGAAGTTTTTCAGCTATTCGTTTTCTCGAGTAATTTCCTTTACCATAACCAGGCATGTATGCAATAAATTTAGGAGGCAACTCACCTACTAAACGTACTTTAGCCTCGATTAACCAACGGATGTCAGCAGGGATGTTATTTCTCATAAGCAATCGCGTGCGTTCGGACCAAGCTTTATAGATCGTAAGGAGGGCATTCGAGGAAGTGAAGGAAATCGCTTGTGAAGTTTTGCTTTAGAATCATGTTTTTAAATCCATACCTTCTTCCGAGTATTAGTTATTATGGGAAACTAAAGTAACCGACTTTGATTGTCACGAGTACCGTTATCCGCCACTTATACGGGAAGATAAATCAAAACACACTAAATAAAGAAAATCAAATCAAAATCGAATTAATCATGAAAGTGAACAAAATAAGAAAACACACAATAAAAAGAAAAATGAACTTACATTCGTCCTCTTATTGAGTTAACCTCAAGCTCTAATTGGAAGTTATATATCCCATCTTCTATTCCTCTGAGTTGTCTTTCTAGATCTTCAACCTGGGATACCAACTCTGGAGGTTGTAGCTTCCAAATACGATGTGTTTTGTAAAATCGTATCTGGCTTCTCAAATGAGATCGTATACATTGAAGTTATCTGAGATGTTTCAAGAGGATCTGTCTAATTGAGGCATACATAATTAGAAGTGATAAAAGAAAATTGAATGATTAAATAAACACACTTTCACACAAATTTAAATCACCGAAAAGAAGAAATAAATAAGAAAAAGTCTCAATTCAAGTTTGTGGGTCACTCAAATCGATTTCTGTCATTTTCATGTGGTTGGTACTCTAGATATGACTTTAATCTTTGACCATTAACCTTAAAAGTTACACCATTCTTTGGATCCTTAATTTCAATTGCTCTATGTGGAAAAACAAGATGATGAACTATAAAGGGACCATCCATCGAGCGCCTTAACTTACAGGAATAGGTGCAGCGAGAATTGAATAAAAGTACTTTCGACCTGGTGTGAAAGATCTTCTCATAATGTGCTTGTCATGAAAGACTTTCATTATTCGCTTTTGTAAATTTTGGCATTTTCGTATGCATCATTACGAATTTCTTCAAGTTAAAAATTTTGTAATCTTCTTTCTCGAGCTAGCTTTGCTGCATATCAAAGTTGAATTTCTTAATGACCCAAGATGCACGATGCTCGAGTTCCATGGGTAGGTGGCAAGCTTTTCCATATACTAGCCTATAAGGTGACATCCCAATTGGGGTCTTGAAAGTCGCTCTATATGCCCATAATGCATCATCCAATCTTAATGACCAATCTTTTCTGCCTGGTCTCACCGCTTTTTCTAATATGTGCTTTATCTCTCGATTGGAGATCTCAACTTGGCCACCGGTTTTGCGGATGATATGGGTCGCCACTTTGTGAGTAATGGAATACTTTGTCAAAAGAGCTTTGAATGATTTGTTACAAAAGTGGGCTCCACCATCACCGATTATTGCTCGGGGAATCCAAAGCATGAAACAACGTTGCTTTTCAAAAATCGATCACTACCTTGTGATCATTGGTTCTACACGAATCGCTAACACCCACTTCGATACGTAGTCAACAAATGACCAATAAGTATTGATGGCGAAAAGAAGGGGAAAGGGTCCCATGAAGTTGATACCCCATACATCAAAAATCTCAACCACTAAAATTGGGTTTAGTGGCATCATGTTTCTTCGTGTAATGCTCCCCATTCGTTGACACCTATCACATGAAGAACAAAAATGTAAGCATCTCGAAATATAGTTGGCCAATAAAACCACATTGTAATATTTTAGTAGAAATTTGCTTTTTCTTAAGATCGAAATGGCCTCCACACGCTTGTTCATGGCGAATGAAATGATATTTTGAAATTCATTTTCTGGGACACATCGTCGATAATTTGATCTGCACAATACTTAAATGATAGGGTCATCCTAGGAAAAATTCTTTATTTCTCGCAAAAATTTGGCCTTATCCTCGCTTAGTCCAATGCTCCTAAGTTTACCTCAACAAGATAGTTAACTATATCAAAGATACCATGGTAAGACTTCCACACTCATTAGTTGTTCATCCGAAAATGATTCATTTAGTGGAAATGGTTCGTAATTGTATCAAAATTTAGGCGAGAGAGATGGTTCCAAAACAACATTTTCTCGTGCCCTTCTTATCCTTGATTTCAAAGTCAAATTCCTGCAAAAGTAAGACACCCAACGAATTAGTCTAGCTTTTGTATCTTTCTTTGTGAGAAGATATTTAAGAAGCGATGATCTGTGAAAACAATTATTTTACAACCAATAAGATAAGATCGAAATTTCTCTAATGCAAACACCATCGCTAGCATTTCTTTTTCAAGTGGTTGAATAGTTCAATCTGTGCATCATTTAATGTCATACTAGCATAGTAAATGACATGGGGAATTGATCAACTCTTTGTCCTAATATCTTCTCTATCGCATAATCGGATGCATCACACATAAGCTCAAATGGTAAGTTCCAGGTTTGAGGTTGAATGATGGGTGATGATGTTAACAACTAACGCTAAGCTTAAAATGCCACAAGACAGAATCATTAAAGACAAAAGGTACATTTTTAGAAGTAAATTGCATAAAGGTCTAGAAACTTTCTAAAAATCTTTAATGAAACGCGTCTGTAAAAACCTCCGCATGCCCAAGGAAAATCTTACTTCTCACATTTTTTTAGGTGGAGGAAGATTGGAAATGAGATCCACCTTGGCCTTATCAACCTCAATACCTTCGCTAAAATGATGTGACCAAGAACAATACCTTGTTTTACCATAAAATGGCATTTCTCCCATTTAGGACCAAATTCTTCTCTACGCATCTCTCAGAGAACTAGTGTTAGATGATGTAAACATTGATCAAATGAATCACCAAAAACAAAAAAATCATCCATAAAGACTTCAAGGAATCGCTCAACCATATCGGAAAAATGCTTAACATGCATCGTTGAAATGTAGGCTGCATTACATAATCCAAATGGCATTCTCCTATATGCGAAAGTGCGAAAGGGCAAGTGAAAGTGGTTTTCTCTTGATCTTTTGGTCTTTATGGGAATCGATTATATCCTGAGTAGCCATCTAAAGCAATAAAATTCATGACCTGCTAATCTATCAAGCATTTGATCAATAAATGGTAGAGGAAAATGATCTTTACGTGTGACAAATTCAACTTTCTATAATCAATGCATACACGCCATCCTCGTAGTTACTCTAGTAGGTATTAATTCATTATCGCATTGGTAACTATCGACTCACGACTTTTTGGGGACAACTTGCACAGATCGACCCATGAACTATCGAAATAGGGTAAATGATACTGCGTCTAATAGTTTAAGGACTTGATTCTAACAACTTCTTTCATGTTGGGTTTAACCGACGCGTTGCATTTCCTGTAGGTTTAGCATTTTCATCAAGGTGAATGTAATGCATACAATCCACTGGTTTATACCTTTTATGCTTCAAGCTATGGTCCATCCTAATGCTCCTTTGTGCACTTTCAAAACTTCCAACAACTTACCTTTTTGTTCTTTATTCGGGGATGATGAAATGATTCTTGGCAGAGTCTTTCTTCTCCCAAAATGCATATTCCAAAGTGTCGGGTAATGGTTTGAGCTCGAGTTTTGGTGGTGATTCTGATGACGTACTGAGTTTCTTCTCTGATGGTGCTAGTTGTTCCACTCTTGACTTCCATTTGTTAGTGTCCATGGATGGTGTTGAATCAAGTAAGGCGTTAACCTCATCTATCGATCGTCATCAATATCAAAATCCAAACCAAAGTGAGTTAAACATGTTTGTAAAGGGTCATCACCGAGGTTTTGAAAGAAAAGCATTATCAATTAATTCTTCTATCCAATCCACATCAACAATTTCATCATCTCGTTGTGAGGTTGTTTGGCGATGTTGAAGATATTTAGTTCCATCGTCATATTGCCAAAAGACAATCGCATATTTCCGCTTCGCATTGAATGTGAGCATCGGCGATTCTGCCAAGAAAGGTCGCCCTAGGATAATGGGGATCTCGCTTCCTTGAATCCTGGATCAAGTTGAGTGTCAATTACAATAAAATCAACAGGAAAATAAAACTTATCTACCTGTATAAGACGTCCTCCACAATACCACGAGGTTTTTTCATGGACCGATCTGCGAAGTTGTAACACCACCTTGGAGTTGGGTGTAATTCTCCCACCCAAGTTTCACAAATCTCGAGTAAGGCAAATGATTTACACTAGCTCTTAAGTCAACAAAGCATTCTCAATTGTGTGGTTCCCTATACTACATGAGATAGTGGGGGAGCCTGGTGCTGTATTTTAGAGGAAGTTTGTGTTGGAGTATAACTAACGTTTTTCGTTAAAAATGCCTTCTTTTGAACATGAATGTTTCTCTTTTTAGTACAAAGGTCTTTAAGAAACTTGTCTAAGATGGCACTTGTTTTATAGCATCAAGTAAAGGGATGTTAACACTTACCTTTAAAGATTTCAAAATCTCACTTGTAGATTTTCCCTTCTTTCTTTTAACTAACCTCCGGGAAAATGGAGCTTTTGGACGTATTCTTGTGGGTTGGTTTCTTCTTTCTCCTCCGAGGATGAGTCTTCTTTATTTACCGCACATTTGAGTTGTTTTGATGCACCGCATCTCCACTTTGTTGTCGACTTCTTTTCCTTTTCGCAAGGTCATGACGGCTTTGACCTCTCCATGTCTTTGTTGAGGTGAACGTACTTACTTCATGCACTCCTTTAGGATTAGGCCGACTTGGGAATTTTCCTTTCTCAATCAGCCGGTCATTGCCAGGTTTGAATCAAGAAGCAAGTTGTCCCACCATTTTTTCAAGGTTTGAAACGATTGGGTTTGTGAGTTGAAACCCGCTCTCATCTCATTTCGCGAGCTCATCAATGGTGCGGTTTTTGTTGCTCGATTTTGGAGTAAGTAAGATTCTTGAAATTCTCAAATGCATCCTCCCATGGTCTAGGTTGAGAATAGTTTGGGTTCTAATTGTATGGTCTAAAATGGGGTTGAGAGGCTTGAGGATTTTGAGGAATTGGTTGCATTAGTGGAGCCGGAGTGGAGTCTTTGTCCATTCTCATTGGAATCCTTGAGACCATGAAAAATTGGGGTGTTCTCTCCATCCAGGATTATATGTGTTGGAGTAAGGGTTGTAGTTTGATGGCTTTCTCATTACACCTATGGCATTGGCTTGATCTGAGTATGAGTCTTGGTCATGTGGCTCCATCAATTTAGCAGCTGTTAATGATGCTATTTGTCGGGAAAGACCTTCAACTATGTCTTTGACTTCTTTAATTTCTGAACTTGACTCGCTAATGTAAACCTCATTTACTCTCCCTTAACTCTTCTAGTACTCCTGAGCGAACGACTCCGTTGTTGGGAATTATCCGCTTGTCGCTAGAACAAATCCCAAATTTCTGATGCACTTTTTGACATTAGCTCTCCTCCACTTGTTGCCATTAGCCATTCTTGCACATTCGACAATAATCCCTCTAAAACGTATTGGCATTGGTGCCATTTTTCGTACCCATGATGCGGACACTTTAGGAGTAGCCCATTGAATCGCTCTCATGCTTCGAAAAATTGCTCGTCTTCTCTTTGGGTAAACTCTGAAATTTCCCTGCGAATAGCATTGGTTTTATGCACTGGGAAATATTTATTCAAAAATTTTGTTACCATTTGTTCCCATGATGTAATGCTATTAGCAGGCAATGCATTGAACCATGAACGAGCTCTATCCTTTAAAGAAAATGGGAATAATCTAAGCTTAACATCATCATCTGAAAAATTCTCATATTTAAAAGTTTGACAAATAGCATGGAAATCATTCAGATGATTATATAGATCTTCATTTTCTAGGCCGTAGAATGTTGGGAGACAATTTAGCACACTAGGTTTTAATTCAAAACTCCTAGCAAACTACATTTGGATATCGTATGCATGATGTGCTTTCAAGTTAGCTAAAGGATCAAGTAGTCCTTAAATGGCCTCTCTCTTGTGGTCTTTGGTTGTAAATCCATTTCAAATTTATTTTTAATTGTAACGTGCTTGTGTGTGCGAAGTGTTTTTTCTAATTCAAAGTCTATAGGCTCAAGATTCGGTAATTGTGACCTACGACCATGCATGCAAATAAGAAAAACAATGATAACAAAATTAATAAAGATAAAGAAGAGGGAGAAATTACGATACTAACCTTATTACGTTATTCAATTTTCCTATGAAAATAACTCAAGTGCTATATATAGAAAAGAAAATACGTGAAACAAATTAAAATAAATTAAGAGGCGGTTGAACCTGCCGATTTCACAAAATAAAAAAAAAATAACATGAAAATTAAATTACAGAAATTTAAAGAAGAGAAGAAAAGAAAAGAAAATAATACCTACTTCAAAATGTAAATTCACTTTTTTTTTAATAATAATAAAAAAAATTACAAGGAAACAAATAAAATAAATAAATAAAGAAAAAAAAATTCTACAAATTAAAATACTTACCTCCCCGGCAACGGCGCCAAAAACTTGTTGTGCAAATTTTATTGAACTCGCAAGTGCACGAATCTATTGTAGAATAGATTAATGGTGACGAGTGTCGATCCCACGAGGAGGTGGATTTTAATTATGTGTAGAATTAATTTTCTGAGTTGGTGGTTGGATTTATAATGAAAATGATGTAGGCTATCAATTAATTTAAATTAAAGTGGTAGGAATAAACTATTAAAATGAAATGCTTGGATCTCCGGATCTGTACTCAACATGCACCATCGGCTTAATATTCATTATTAGTACCAATTAAATCATGAAGGGGGAACTTCCACTCATCATGAACCACACTCTAATAGATATGGTGCTTTAAGGGCTTCCTGTGCCAAATAGTAATAACCTTGCTTAGGGAGGCGGTTATTCCAAGTATATATCCGGACAAGATTATTACTATCCTGTCTATGAAAAGTCAAAACAACCACATAAATTAAAGGGGAAGAAAAGTAAATTTACCAAATTAAGCCCATGGGGCATGTTGAGACTTCACCTTCAACCCAAGCTTGAAAGGAAATTAGCCACTCATATTTGAACTAGGGGTAAAATGGGAATTTTATTAAAATACATAGAAAATACAAGATGGAGATGGAATTACAGAAAATGGAGTCCAAAAATGGATTCAGGGTGTCAAATTAGGGGGAGCCCCTTTTATAGATACACTTGAGTAAATCATGGCCATCGGCTTAAAACAATTTGGACGCTCGAGATTGCGCCACGTGGCAAGTTCCTATTGGATGGAACACATCATCGTCGGGCTGTTATTCTCGTGTATATGCATGTACCGCATACACATTTTTTTCGATCCACTAATATTCTCGCCATGTCACCGGCCAAAGATTTTTGCTCCAATAGGATCATGACACGCCATCGGGCCAACGCCACATCATCGATCAATGCCACATAAGCGGTCAATGCCACATCATTCGTCCAATCAAATGCCGCCACGCATCGTATAGTGCCACGTCATCGCATGCAGTGCCACGTCAAGATACTGATATAGTTGAACAATCAGCCGTGAAAAATGGCTGTATGTGTCGATCACGTATATGTGAATGATACCATTTTTCTTTTTATGCTCCTCCTAAGGTTTTCGACTGTCCTGAGTTCAAAAGTGCTGTCCGTTTTTCCATCTGATCTCTCGTTTATTGTGAAATGACCATGATATCCCCTAAAATACATAAAATACTTAATTAAAATAAAACATACATAATTAAATTACAAGGGACTTAAAGACATAAAAATAGGGATGTTAGTGAGACTTGGAGTGTAAAATGATGATTTTCTCCATTATAAATACACACTTTCTTGTACTCAACACCTATCATCTAAAAAGTTTGATACTTGAGTCATTAAATTCATATTCTCATTATAGACTTCATCCCATTTAACGAACATCACTCATAGTTTTCATAAAAAACTTTCTTGTCATTCATATGAATGTCACTAACATCACTATCTAAAATATTATTCTTGTCATCACATTCAACAATTATGTCTAGATAGGAATTAGTGTTTTCCGTGTAGGAAGCTATATATAAGACTTTAGATGAGGAGGCACCTCCGATGTTTGATTCTTGTACATTACCATTAGTATGTTTAACACATCATCGTGGACAACAAGTCATCCAATAAGATCCTCTTCATCAATGTTATCATAAGAATGACCATCACTCCAAGTGGATTGTATTGCTTTCTTTTTCATGAGAATGTTAGCACATTATGCTTGTATGTGTCCTATACCTTCATATTCTCTGCATTTAACACCTTCAAGCTTGTTAAGATCAAATAGTTAAGAATTAGGATTAGAAGAACCTTTTTAGTCATTCGACCCAATGATGTAGATGTCTTCTTTGGTTTGTTAAATTTATTCTTTTTCCACATCTTCTCAAAATTATTTGCAATAAGTGCAAGAGAATTGTTGTAGTGTAGATTTAATCTATTATAATATAGGTGTCAATGTGCAAGTGTACACAATAAATAATATAATGATGAGTATTCGAGATGTCTCCACAGGGATTGATGCTATCAGAGCTGCTTCAACAATTAATATGGTGCAAATTCAATATAATTAAATTAAAATCTTTTGTTAGCTAAATTAAACTAATTAATCTAAATGATATAAAATAAAATGTAACAAATTAAATTGACACGTCTCACACAAGAATGTAACCACTAGAAATAATGAAGTTAAGTGAATCAACTCACTTAATGGCATTAACAGTTTTTCTGTTACAATACCGTTGCTATAGCAATTACTACAGCACTAGCCAGAACTCTAATGCATCTTCAGCTGTCACCAGTTGGATATCTTATATCTACATGTAACCTAACAATAACCAGTTGTTATGCCAACATAAGATATAGTATTATATGATCAAGGTTCCTAATGCCCTACAAGGTGAATCTCTATGTCTAGTTCATCACTAGTTTTAGATTAAGCACGGCCCTATTCAAATTGAATTTAACCAAACTTAGAAAACATAATCTAAAACCAAGTATTATTCTGATATATTCCACTAAAACAGGCCTTTTCAAGGCTCTCTCTTGGTTAGTATCACTAAATGAGTGGTCAACCGAAATAGTGAGCGTTATTAAAACAAAATGATATAGCAATCATGCAGCAACACATAAAATCAGTTAATTAACCATCAAGCTTATTTATCACTCAACCAAAAATAAATTTAGTTCATGATTTGTGACAACCAAAATTAAAAAAAAAAGTTTTAGTGATTATATACATCATCACAAATTAAAAAAAATAAGTAGAATATAAATAAGAGCCAGTAGCCCTCCTAGATTCTTGATTTCTTCCTCTTGCTTGCAATCTTCTGTTTAGCCCTAGAATTTTCTTTTTCTTCCCTGATTTCTTTTTCTTTTCTTAATTATTTCTTGCATTTGACGGCTCTCTTCCTTTCCCTATGTGCAAGCCTCTTTTATAGTTGAAAATTAGGGCACCCAAAAGTAAAAGGCTCGTAATTTTTTTTTTTATGCTCTACGATTGCTACAACAACGGCTATAACATTTGTATTGTTCCAGACTTGTTTCCACTCTTTTATAGCCAAGTCCTTTCCTCATTTTTATAAGCCTATTGCACAGCATTCCTTCCTTGAAATTTGTACATTTGGTTGCTACAATTAAACATATGATATAAGCACATAATTTATTCTAAAACAACATAATTTATTAAAAATAACTAAAATAGGTAATTATTCAAAATATAACTAAAATGTAATAAACACATGTCATTTACTCTTTAAGTAACCTTGATTTAAGTCTAAAAGTGCTATTTTAATTCTCATTTTATAGAGTTATCACACCCCCAAACTTAAACCATTACTTGTCCTCAAGTAATGACAACAACACTAACACTTTAATCACACACTCATACAACACATAACTTAGTTCTGTCATCAAATTTGCAAAGATTCTTCAACCATCAAATCACACTCTTAATCATGCAAGATTGCCATAGTAGTTCAGCGCTAGACTTAGGCCTCATTCTATCCGAAGTGAGTGTATGCCAGTTTGACCAAGTCCAAAGGTACTACAGCATTACACTGATATTACACCATACTTAGGGGTAGAACATAATACATTAGTGTACAGAGGCAAAAAATCACAAACAAATTTCAATCAGTCTTTATACAACGATTTTTTTTTTAAAAAAAAATCTCTTTAATATATCATTGATTTTCATGTGAATATCTATCAATTGTGGTGATGACACCCAATTACTCAACTAATGCATAAATCAGAGTTGTTGCAACAATGCTCACAACATGATCTTATCTATAAACACCTCTAACTCAAGGTTGAACATAAGGCTCATGAACAAACCTAGCTTACTCAATATCCTAGACAGAGGAACTTCTCTCTCTTTTTTTTTTTTTGTTTCTATTTTTTTTTCAGGCAATGCTACAACAATGCTCATAGCTCTTGTTGCCTTTGGACTCAAGTCTGCATATGGGGTGCATACAACCATGGTTACTCAACAACTTGAGCTATTTGAGCAAAATTTATTTACTTCATAACAAGCACAGTTCAACAAAAATTTTCTCCTAAACTTGAGATATTTTTTACCCTTTTTACAAACATGGCTTGACTACAGCATTCTCATAAAACGTAATCAAAGCCAAAATGCTAGGACAAAATTTCAGCTCTCACCCCTAAACCATTCCTACATGGCAATTACAAAACTTAACACTCAATTTATCCCCATTAGGTATTTCAATCCATACACAAATTTCAGATAACAAACCTTCACACAGTCATTCACACACATAACAAAAACACATCATACTCTGACGCAACCCCCCAAAACTTGAGGTGTTGTGCCTTTATATGCACAAAAATATTTAAATGCAATTAAAATGGATATGCAATTAGAGAAATAAAAGTCATAAATAAGAAAAACAACCAAATAAAGAAATAATAGAACAAGTTTTGAGAAAGTCCAAAAAATTAAATCTGACAGGGGAACTCCCCTGTTGTTGGTTTTGTTGCTGCATCATGATCTAATAGGGTTCACTTATTCTTGGATGCACTTCTGAGATGTTCTTTTGGTGTTTACTTCTTCTACTGTTTCAAGGTAAGATGAACAAGTGGTGTTCCAGCAAGCTCACCAACTTTGATCGTGTCTGCTTGTGCTCTAGCTTTTCTAGTGCTATAGCACCTCTAGGGGTTTGTGTCCCTTTACACTTACTAGATCCCTTGAAAGCTGTTGAAGAAGATCTTGGTAGAATTCATTGTGAAGTAGGTGAAGCAGTATCCTTAGCAATTATTTTAGCAATTATGTTCAGAAGACTTTGTTTTTTTACAACTATTCAAATAGCCCTAGTAACAACTGCTTCGATTTTGGCATCAATCTCATCTTGATTGTCCTCTGAGTCTTCTTCACTTAAAACTTTTTATTTGCCTTTTGTTGTGTAAATTTTATTGAACTCGCAAGTGAACGAATATATTGTAGAATAGATCCATGATGACGAGTGTCGATCCCACGAGGAGGTGGATTTTAATTGCTTGTCGGATTAATTTTCTGAGTTGGTGGTTGGATTTATAATGAAAATGACGTAGGCTATATATTAATTTAAATTAAAGTGGTATGAATAAACTATTAAAATGAAATGCTTGGATCTCCGAATCTGTACTTAATATGCACCATCTGCTTAACATTCATTATTAGTACCAATAAAATCATGAAGGGGGATTTTCCACTCCTCATGAACCACACTCTAATAGATATGGTGCTAAGAGTTTCCCGTGCCAAATAGTAATAACCTTGCCTAGGAAGGCGGTTACACCAGCCGATATCTAGACAAGATTATTACTATCTGCCTACGAAAAGTTAAAACATCCATATAAATTAAAGGGAAAGAAAAAGTAAATTTATCAAATTAAGCCCATGGAGCATGTTGAGACTTCACCTTCAACCTAAGTTTGAAAGAAAATTAGTTACTCATAATTGAACTATGGGTAAAATGAAAATTTTATTAAAATACGTAGAAAATACAAGATGGAAATGGAATTACAGAAAATGGGGCTCAAAAATGAATTCAGGGGTGTCAAATTAGGTGGGAGAGGCCCCTTTTTATAGATACAATGAGTAAATCATGGCCATCGGATTAAAACAATTTAGACGCTCCGGATTGCACCACGTGGCACATACTTATTGGATGGAACACATCATCAGGGTTGTTATTCCGTGTATATAAATGTACCGTACACACATTTTTTCAGTCCACTAATATACATCCACGTCGTCAGTCAACACCACATAAGCATTTTAGTCCAATAGGATCGTGACACGTCATCAGTCAACACCACATCATCAATCAATGCAACATAAGCGGTCAATGCCACATCATTAATCCAATCAAATGCCGCCACATCATCGTACAGTACATGTCATCGTATAGTACATCTGAACAGTACCGTGAATAGTGTTGTGTACCGTAACGTATATATGAACAGTGTCATATGTGTTAACAATACTGTTTATCTTTTTAGGCTCCTCCTAAGATTTTTTACTGTCCTAAGTTCAAAATTGCTATCCGTTTTTCTATCTGATCTCTCGTTCTTTGTGAAATGACCATGATGCCCCCTAGAATACATAAAATACTTAAAAATAAAACATACATAATTAAATCACAAGGGACTTTAAAACATAAAAGTAGGGATGTTAGTGAGACTTAGAGTGTAAAATGATTATTTTCTCCATTATAAATACACACTTTCTAGCACTCAACACCTTTGTTGAAGAGTACCGGTCGCTCCACGTCCTGCTCATCCTCTGTTTCATCATCGTCTTCTCAAATGATATGCTTCCCTTTTTGCTTAGGAGGCACCACTGAGGTGCCCCATCCTGTTCCTTTGCTGACTCATGATTTGCACTCTTTTCCTTTTCCTCAGTTCATGGTGGTACTTCCTCAGATTTAGATTCTTCTTTACTGGCTGCTGTTGCTTCAGTTGTTAGAGCTTCCTCTTGTGCTGTTTCAAAATTAAACTGCAGCAACAAGACATTAGGAAAATCTTGGTTCCTGCCTTTCATGTAGACGGTAAATTTATGCAGATGATCTTCAAGGTGAATTAAGTCATTCCATAATCGATTACTCTCTCTTCTCTGTACCTCTACACATTGAGTGATGTTATTACTCAACTCTTGCAGCATCTTTTTGATCCCAATGACATTTCTTGCTCTTGTCACGGCAACATATTCTGGTGTTGCGGCAGCGATAGTTTCACCAGCAATCCTTTCTATAGTCTGAGCAGTAAGGACTCCTTCATTCATAATTCTTTCATCCTTAGCAAATATGTGCACTTCAAACACAATACAAATACTTATGATAAGTAAGGGAAATAGGAAAGCAGCGCTCTTGTGGTTTTTCATAGCACATTCTCTAATCTCTCTCTCGATAATTGCCCTAACTCCAATTGACAAACCCTTAAAAAGGACATATAAAAGAATTAATCTTTCTTAAGACACTATGGTAGTGTGTGTGGTGGGCATCAGCCTAGATTTCAAAAATTTTACCCACACTTTGGCAATTGATTTCAAATCAATCTTGTTTACGACCCTTACTTCCTCATTTGCCAATGAACTACCTTCCACCGTAAAGGCTTTACGCATATCATTCCCTTTTTTATTGGTCATACTCCCAACCAGCTTGGAGTACTCACAGTCAACATTAGATGACGAAATGTAAAAAGCATTTATTACCCTTGGTTCTAAAGGGACTTAAGTGTTCCTTACCCATTTTGTGTGTTGGTCCTGCCACAGCATATTAGCATAAAATTCTTTAATAATTGGCAGCACAGGGTTCCTTGGGTGGGTTGAAAAATCTAGCCAGCCCCTCTTTGCTGCAGCAGCATTTATAATGTTGCATGTTCCAGAAGGCTGTGGCGGGAACTAAAAACCCTTTTCCATCAAAATCTTCCTCGGCTCGATAAATTCTTCAAATTCATCTTTGGCCTTGTAACTATGAAAGCGTGAGGAGTCTTTTAATCTAGTTGTGGTCTTCTTGTATTTTGTCATGCTTAAAGCAATAAAGACTGTGTTGTAGTGTATAGAGAGAACAAGTCGTCAACAAGAGTAGTGGTCCTTTGAAAGCTGTTAATGAGGAAAGCAAAAAATTTAAGTGAGAACGCAAGAGACACAATAAAACCCTAATATATATTGATGGAAAAAAAATAGGAAAATCAGAAAATGTAATTAATTAATGAGATAAATTTAGAAATAAGGATATTTTGAATTTAAAATAAAATCAATTTAAAAAGAATAGAGGATCATATCAAAAATTTAAGGATTATGTAATCCCTTATTATCTTTATCTTGAATTGCTAGGCCAACTGTCACATTTACTCCCAATGGTTAAAATTATCTACTTTTATTCCCTTCTAACTATATAAATTTCTGCTACAACAATCTACAATAAAGTCCCCTTCTTCAATGAAAAGTGTTGTCTAATTTGTCTTGTGGAGAATAATGCTACAGCAATATGTGTCAGTATCTTAAAAAATTATATATATACTGCAGAGGTATGAAAAGAAATTAAATGCACCAATTAAACATAACAAATTAAAACACAAAAATTGAAATAAAATTTCTAAAAAAACTTTCTTATTGGGTTGCCTCCCAATTAGTGCTTGATTTAAGGTCTTTCAGCCTGACCTTCCTTTTCTTGCTCGAATTGGGTCTTGGAGGAATAAATCATCTCTTGAGTCGTACATAACATTATCAATATAATGTTTAATTCGTTGTCCATTCACTACAAACTCCTAACCAGTTTTCTCATCCTTAAGATCCACAACCCCATAAGAATAGATTTGATAAGTCTAAAAGACCTGACGACCTTAATTTTAACTTCCTTGAAAAAGGCTTCAATCTCAATTTGTAAAGCAAAATTTGCTGGCCTGGAATTAAATTTCTTTGCTGAATGTGTTTGTCATGCTATTGTTTTGTTTTTTCCTTGTAAATTCTTGCATTTTTATAGGAGAATAACATCAACTCTTCTAGTTCACATAATTGAAGCTTCCGATGCTTTGTTGAAGCATTCATGTCCATGTTAAGTTGTTTAAGTGCCAAATACACTTTATACTCCAGCTCTAATAGTAGATAGCAAGCTTTGCCATAGAAAATTCGGTATGGAGACATGTCAAATAGTGTCTTATAAGCTGTACGGTAGGCCCATAAAGCATCATGTAATCTAAAAGACCAATCCTTTCTAGTAAAGTTCATCACTTTTTCCAAAATCCTTTTTATTTCTCGATTAGACATTTCTGCTTGACCATTTGAGTGAGGATGGTATGTTGTAGCAACTTTTTGCTTGATTCCATATTTAACCAATACTACAATAAATATCTTATTGCAAAAATGAGTGCCTTCATCACTAATGATGTCTCTAGGAGTCCCAAACCTTGAGAAAATATTCCTTTAAAGAAATTTCACCACGACTTTGGCATAATTTGTTCGCAATACCACAGCTTCCACCTATTTGGACACATAGTCCACAACCACCAAAATGTATAAGTTGCTAAAAGAAGGTTGGAATGGTCCCATGAAATTTATCCTCTATATATAAAAAAGCTCCACTTTCAAAATGTTGGTTAGTAGCATATCATATTTTTTAAAGATGTTTTCTATTCTTTGACACCTGTCACAACATTTAACAAACTCATAAGTATCTTTAAAGATAGAGGGCTAGTAATAACCTTATTGAAGTATTTTTTCTGCTGTCTTATATCCTCCATATACTGCGGCATGACAAGTTTGTAATATATTCAGGATTTCTTTATTGGGCACATATCTTTGAATGATTTGATCTGAAGACACTATGTACAAATATGGCTCATCCCACTAATAGCTCTTGACATCATGAAGAAACATTTTTCTTTGCTAATAATTCAAATCAGGTGGTAACAATCCACTCATTAAATAATTAGCAAAGTCTACATACCATGGGAATCCTACTTGTTACAATATCTGTGTATACTATAGCATCAGTAATTGCTCATTAGAGAATGTTTCTGTGATGTCTTGCTTAGCTAGGGTGTCTTCATCTGCCTCTAGTCTCGATAGATGATCTGCCACTTGATTTTCAGTCTCTTTCCTATTCTTAATCTCCAAGTTAAACTCTTGTAGTAGAAGAATCCACCTAATCAGCCTCCTGTGGTAGAAGAATCTATCTAATCAGCCTCGGTTTGGCATCTTTCTTGGAAATCAAATATGTTATTGCCGAGTGGTCTGTATAGACAGTTACCTTAGTGCTAACTAAATATGCCTTGAATTTATTAAATGCAAACACAATCACCAACAACAATTTCTCTTTAGTTGCGAAGTTAAGTTGAGCATCGACTAATGTCTTGCTACCATAATAAATAGAGTGAAAAATTTTATTCTTCCTTTATCCTAACACTGCTTCTACAGAATGGTAGCTGGCATCACATATTAACTCAAAATGCATGCTCCAGGCTGTAACAAGGGCTATGTTAATTCCTTAAAGGCATTTAAACAATTGTCATTTAAGTTGAATGGCCTGTCATGCTCAAGTAACATGCATAACAGCTTTGTTATCTTTAAAAAATCATTAATGAACTTCCTATAGAATCTCGCATGGCCCAAAAAACTCCTTATGCCCTTAACTAAGGTGGGTGGTGGAAGTTTATTAATGACCTCTATTTTTTCCTTATCAACCTTAATACATTTTCTAAAGACTCTATGGCATAAAACTATCCATTCTTAAACCATAAAGTGGTACTTTTCCCAATTAAGAACTAGATTTGTCTCCTCACATCTTTTAACCACATTTTCTAAATTATTTAAGTAGTATTTATATGACTCTCCAAAGACTGAAAAGTTATCCATGAAGATTTCAAGTGTTTGCTCCAACATGTCTAAAAAAATTGATAGCATGCACCTCTGAAATGTTGTTGGAGCATTGCATAATCCAAACGGCATTATTCTAAAGACAAAAGTTCCATAAGGACAAGTGAATGTTGTCTTTTCCTAATCATTTGGTGCTATAGTAATCTAGTTATAGCCTGAATAACCGTCCAAGAAGCAATAATACTCTTTACCAGCAAGTCTATCTAACATCTTATCTATAAAGGGTTTATGGAAAGTGATCCTTTCTTGTAGCTTTTTTTAGTTTTCTATCATCCATGTAAACTCTCCAACCCATGACTGTTCTTATGGGTATGAATTCATTCTTTTCATTGGCTACAATAGTCACTCCTCCCTTCTTTGGTAAATATTGTATTAGGCTTACCCATGAACTATCTGATATGGGGTATATGATTCCAGTATCCAACTATTCGACAATCTCATTCTTCACAATATTGAGTTGCTGTTCTATTAAGTTGCTGTAGCATTCTTCCAGCAGAATTTTGTGCATGTAAATAGATGGGTTGATTCTTTTAATGTCTGCCATAGTGTAGACAATTGTCTTCTTATATTTTCCCAGCACATCCACTAAACTTTTCTCTAGACCTACAACCAAAAAAGATGAAATAATTACTAGCAATGTGTCATTGTCACCAAAATATGTACATTTTAAATGTGAAGGCAAAAGTTTTAATTCTAATACTGGTGGGGATTCCACAGAAGGTACAAGAAGTTTTACTTTCCTGTTTGATAGATCTAAAGATTCATAATATCTATCTGTTCTGAATGGTTGCTTCTCTTCTAGCCATGCTATATCGACTTTATCAACATCTCCATCATCAAATGCTACATTGAATTGTATGTTACTGTAGAAACTGTCTACCTGTTCAGCTATAACAAGATCTAAAACAATAATAAATTTGTAATCCTCAATCTCATCGAGACTCTTCATTGCATCAACATATTGAATGTTGGTTATTAGCCCTCATTGTCAATTCCCCTTTTTGCACATCAATAAGATTTTTTCTTATGGCCAAGAAAGGTCTATCTAAGATTATTAATGCCTCTTTATCTGCCTCAAAGTTCAACATAATGAAATCCACTGGAAAAATGAATTTATCCGTCTTCACCAATATATCTTCAATCTTCCACTCTGGATAAGCATGAGATATGTTCGCAAGTTATAAAGTCATTGTTGTCATTCTACATGCACTAACTCCTAATTGCTTAAACACTGATAACGGCATAAGATTGATGCTAGCCCTCAGGTCACAAATTGCCTTTCCACTATATTTAGTTCTTAGGGAACAAAGAATTGTGAAGCTTTCTAGATCTTTTAGTTTTTAAGGTATTTTGCTCTTAAGCATGTGGCTGCACTCTTATGTTAGTGCAATAATTTTAAATTCTCCTAGCCTTATTTTTCTTGCCAAAATGTCTTTCAAGAATTTCACATAAATAAGCATTTGTTCCAGAGCTTTTACCAATGGTATATTAATATAAAGCTGCTTCAACACATTTAGAAATTTGTTGAATTGTTTGTCTTACTTTTGCTTTTGAAATCTTTGTGGGAATGGTAATGGATGTCTAAACTATTGTGCTATAGTAGGCTTTATATATTGTTTTTCACTTGTTTTGCTTTGTTTTATTGTAGTTGATGTTGCAGCATCACTTCTAACGGGTGATGAATCATCTATTATTGTAAGTACTACAACTCTACTACTGTCACCAGTGTGTTGATTAGTAGAAGGAATAGGCTCTTCTTCATTTTAAACTTCTTCTTGAATTGGAAGAAACTCACTTCTCTTCTTTGGCATATCTACTAAAATGTGCACATCTTTTCCAGACCTCGGATTGGTCACTTTGCATTGTTCTTTTCCTTCTCTTCTTGGATCCTTTGTATTATTGGGTAGGCTTTCCTAAAGCATGTTGCTAAGTGTTGTAGTAAGCTATCCAACTTGATTCTCCAAGTTTCGTAATGACATGGCTCGGCTTTGGACAACTACTTCATTCTTTACAATATACTCCTTAATTAGAACTTCAAGAGAACTAATCTGGTCATTACTAGTGTTTCATTGACCTTGATTGTGTTAGTGAAATCCAGGTGGTTGAGCAAGTCTATTTTGTCCACTAGTTGTTGCAGCATGCTGGTTCTAATCGTCTATGAAAATTTAGGTGTTGCCTCCATCTAGGATTGTAAATGTTCAAGTATAAGTTGTTCTGATTCTGTTTGCTAAAGTTACTTACATAATTTACTGAAGCTAGATTCCTAGGGCAATTATCAAATAAATAACCTTATCTACAATAGACATATGATACTTCTGTAACTTGGTTAACTGTTGCTGGAGCAATGGTTAGAGCCTTCACCATGTTTGTCAATGAGGTTACTTGTGCTGATAAAACTGTTAGCGCATGCATATTATGCACTTCAACTGCACCTCTTACTGCAGCTTGCCTTGTTGATGGCAACTAATAATTGTTATTGGTTATTCTCTCTAAAATCTCATAAGCTTCATTATATGATTTGGATAACAAAGCTACATTTGCTGAAGTATCCACCATCAATCTTGTACTTAGGTTAAGACCATTGTAAAAAGTTTCCAACTATATACAGTAAGGAATATCGTGATAAGGACATTGTCTTAACAACTCTTTAAACTTTTCTTATGTATCATACAAGCTCTTATCTTTTAATTAATGGAAAGATGTGATCTCATTCCTCAATTTCGCATCCTTAATGGGCAGGAAGTACTTTACTAAGAATTTATCAGCCAAGTCTTTCCATGTCGTGATGGAGTATGGTGGTAAAGAATTCAGTCATGCCCGTGCTCGATCTCTTATAGAAAATGAAAAAAGTCTGAGCCTCAATGCTTCCTGCGATGCTTTAACAATCTTAAATACGTCCATCACCTCTAAAAACGACTTGAGATGAAGGTGAGGTTCTTCTGATGGCAATCCATTAAACTGACGTACAGTTTGTAACATATGAAACATAACTAGCTTTAACTCAAAATTATCTACTTAGACTTCAAGTCTAACTATGCCCGGATATATGGCTTGAAGAGTTAACACAGTATAGTCTCAAATGGCTCTATCTTTATCATTTGCCATATGAATGATATTATTTCCTAGTTGCCCATAAACATGTTATCCATTCTGACCTCCTTGTGCATTAACTGGTTACAACTCTCCTTAGTTGTTCAAATCTCTCATATCTTGTAAGTCATCTATTGCTACAGTAACTTTTGAATTTCTTTGCTCTCTTCTTAATCTCTTTATAGTTCTTTCGATTTTTGGATCAAAGTGAAGCACAATATGTTTGACATAAAATAAAATGTAATAAATTAAATTGACATGTCTCACAAAAGAATGTAACCACTATGAATAATGTAGTTGAGTGAATCAATTCACTTAATGGCATTGACTGTTTTCTATTACAGTATCGTTGCTACAGCAATTACTACAACACTGGGCAAAACTCTAATGTATCCTTAGCTGTCACCTATTGGATATCTTATATCTATATATAACCTAACAATGATCAGTTGTTATGCTAACACAAGATATAGCATTATATGATCAAGGTTCCTAATACCCTACAAGGTGAATCCCTATGTCTAATTCATCACTAGTTTAAGATTAAGCACGTCCCTATTCAAATTGAGTTTAACCCAACTTGGGAAACCTAATCTAAAATCAAGTATTATTCAAATATATTCTACTAAAATAGGCTTTTTTGAGGCTCTCTCTTAGTTAGTATTACTAAATAGGTAGTCGGCTGAAATAGTAAATTAAACTAAGCATTATCAAAATAACATGTTATAGCAATCATGCAGCAACACAGAAAATTAGTAACTTAACCATCAAGCTCGTTTATCACTCAACTAAAAATAAATTTAGTTCATGATTCGTGACAAAACCGAAACAAATCCAACAAAAACAAGTAGAATAAATATAAAAGCCAGTGGCCCTTCTAGATTCTTGATTTCTTCTTCCTCTCGCTTGCAATCTTCTGTTTATCCTTGGAATTTTTCTTTTCTTCCTTGTTTTCTTTTTCTTTTCTTGATTATTTCTTACGTTTGATGGCTCTTTCCTCTTCCCTTGTGTGCATGCTTCTTTTATAGTTGAAAATTAAGGCAACCGGAAGTTTAGGGTGCATGTCTTCCAGATTTGAAAACTACAGATCGTATCTTTTTTTTTTAAATTCACTCAAAATTTTCTCTTTTGATGCTCCAGGATTACTACAACAATGATTACTACAGCAATGGCTACAGCATATGTACTATTCAAGACTCGTTTCCACTCTTCTATAACTAAGTCTTTTCCTTATTTTTACAAGCCTATTGCACAAGATTTCTTCCTTAAAATTTGCACTTTTGGTTGTTACAATTAAGCATATGATCTAAGCATACAATTTATTCTAAAACAACATAATTTACTAAAAATAACTAAAATAGGTAATTATGTAAAATATAACTAAAATGCAATAAAAGCATGTCTTTTACCCTCTAAGTAATCTTAATTTTCTCCTTTAATGCAACCCTAAATCTTGCCCTTAAATTCTATTTTTCTCTTATTTCTTTTCAGTTTTGCTCCTTGGGTTAATGGCTCCTCCCTATTTTTCTTGTACACGTGCTTCTTTTATAGATGAGAACTAGGACAACTAGAAGTCCAGGGTGCATATCTTCTAAATTTGGAAACTCCATATCGCAATTTGCTAAGTATCTCACACAAAATAGTCTCTGTCAATGCTCCAGGATTGCTATAACAATGGTTGCTACAACAACGGCTACAACATCTATATTGTTCCTAACTTGTTTCAATTCTTCTATAGCCAAGTTCGTTCTTTATTTTTGCAAGCCTATTACAACAGCATTCCCTCCTTGAAAATTGAGCTTTCGGTTACCTACAATCAAGCATACGATCTAAGCATACAAATTATTCTAAAACAACAAAATTTATTAAAAAAAATAAACGAGAGTGAATATTCATGCAAATATAACTAAAATGTAAAAAAACATGTCATTTACTCTCTAAGTAATCTTGATTTAAGTCTACAAGTGTCATGATAACTTTTATTTCATATAGTTATCACTTACAAAATATATCTAGTTTCCAAGATTCTCACCAAATAAATGGTTGGCGTCCCACTCTGATACAAATTGAAAAGAATTTAAATCTATTACAAATAAATGTAGGCAATTTTAAAACCCTAGAACTAATTAATTAATCAACAATAACATAAACAGAGTGTAGTTTGAGAAAATCTCCTGTATAATTTACCTAATTATACTAAGCAAAAAATTAATAAACTAAATTAATTTTTTGAAACATTGTTCACAATTACTGTTTACAGTTATAGTTTACAATTATTGTTTACGATTACTGGTCATGGTACTGGTCACAAATATTGTTTATGTTATTGTTTATCCACATTAAAAATACTAAGTTTCCTGAATACAATAAATTGTATAAATTAAATGACACTGAGATTTTTACGTGGTTTGCATTAATCAATCATACATTCATGAGGCCCCGCCTAGATGAAAAGCAATTCACTAAATTAAAATGTTATAACCTATGAATTTACCAAACTTAAGACTTTTACTTACAATTTATCACCACACAACTTACTCAACCTTAGACTGAATCTGCTTCTCTTGAATAACTAGTACCCCTTTTGATCCACAATTCTTAAGGCAATTCGCAAAGTAGTCAATAGTAATTCTTCAATTCTTCAATGTCTAGTGATCCAAAATTCACATAAACTCTCTATAGAGATGAAAAGAAATAATATCATTACAAGACTTTGAATGAAGAAGATAAGAAAATAATCACACAACATTATGTGACAAATCCGGATTCTTTAGTGAGAATGCCAAATTTTGTTTCTCTGCTTTATGCTCTATATTGTGCTACTTCAAATGTGAAATATCTCTCTTTATATAGGCATTAGGGTTTTACAAAAATTACAAGTCTTAAAAGATTTGGATTCTTTCTAAATAAAAGTTTTTTTGCTCTTATGATTCCTAAGAATTTGAATGGGAATAAATCTGATATTCTTGGTGTACTTATCTCTTAAGAAATATCTAGAGCATTTAATAAAATTCCTATTTGAACCAACTTCTTGCTCTAAATAAATCCTACTCACAAATTATAGAATCCCGTCATTAATTGACTTGCTAATTTATACATCTAATTAAACTGTGAAACAAATATTTCTAATAAATTGGAATTTCACTAAACTAGTGATTTAATAGATTAAACCCATTTACAAGATATTCAATAAATAAAATTCTAATTTAACTAGACTTGCTATAAGATATCAACTCTATAAATAATGGACTTAAAAAATAAACTAGAAAAAAAAAATTATTGTCACCATCATTATGAAACTCAATCTTAACACTCATTAAATAAGAAGAGGCAAAGAGAGCAAAAATCAAATAAAAATAAAAATAAGGAGAGGCATCTCCTAAAATCAATATATTAAGTGAGCAATCTTATCGGAATGCACTTTAATGAACAAAGTGCCAAAAATAGCAATATTAAATAAAATTTCAACCAGCCACAATTTAGATAATAGCCTAGTGTTACCCTCCCTATGAACAAAGGCTGAAGGGTGGGTTCCAAGACTCTTAATTGTCAGTCTAGAGAGCTATACAAATTATAATTTTGATGATAACAAACATGTGTTATTATATTTCACTATTTCACTATTGTTTGAAGGGTAAAATATTTTCAAATAAATCAAGTGAAATCGAGCTCAAGACACTCAATGGACAACGACACAATCAAGAACTTCATTGCTACAAATTTTGTAAAGTCGGTATGATTTTAATGTATGCATGATTTAGCATTTAGAATAGCTTAAGATTTTATTTAATAAATCATTATTTTTCATAAACCAAAGGTTTTATAATTATAAGCTAAATATTTTATTAAATTGGTTATTTTTCAAGATATGAACTAAAATAAAAAAGTTTTGCAATCTTTGATTTCAACAAGTATTATTTTAAATTCCAAATTTAGACCTTTTCACAAAAATATAAAACATTTTAGGTCAAAATATAATTTTTAAAAGTATTAAAACATATTTTACTTTCTAAAAGTTTTAGGGTCAAACTATAAATATTAAAAATAAGCAGCTAATTGGCTGGGGCAAATTTTCAAATTTTCAAAGCCAAATTTATAACGTAACTTGCCACAAAAGTCTAAGCAGCTAACCTCCAATTCAAACGGTAATCCAGCTATTCTCTGAATGTCAATAACAATTAGTTTACTTGTCCAAACTATATAAACTCAAATCAAAACCAAATCTAACAAGTTTTTCAAGCGAAAATCAATTCATATAACATCTTTTGATCTTCCAATTTGCAAATCTTCATATATTGAGTTATCATTTAGCTATCATTTGTACATCCACTCTAAAAGAGAGTTTTTATAGTAATGTTTAAATTCATTAGCAAATTTGTGTGAGAATAAGTGTGGGAAACACTTGGGGAAAGGTGTGTATGAGTGAATCAGCACTGGTAAAAGTTTATTGACACCTTAGAAGTCAATTGTAAGAACTTGAAACCTTGAAGGTTCGGATAGTGAAATCCTCAAGGTTGGATTGCTTGGAGGCGTGGACGTAGGTCGGTTTTGCCGAACCACGTAAAAACTCACGTGTTTGATCTCTCTTCCCTTATCCTTTTAATATTGTGCATTAAATTTATTTTTTTATTTTATTAAGGCATTAGTTTAAATTGTTGTGTGGATTTATTTGCTTACGTTTTTAAAATCCAATTCACCCCCCTCCATTTTGGGTTGCTTAGCTAGAATTTCATTAATCTATTCCCATAATTAGATAGGAATATTAGTGGAAGTATAAATTTGAATTGTGCTAAGGGTAGATTTTATTCCCAAATATTAGTGGAGATATAAATCTGGATGTTATTATATTAGAAAAAAAATAGGTTAATCCCAGCATATTAGGTAGAAAGATATTTCTTCGAGTAAAAATAAAGCTTTGGATTGTATTATACAAAACTAAATTAGGTTAGTTCCATAAATTTCATGTTGTATGTATATCAATAAACATTCAATTGTAAAGATAGATACATTAAAAGAATAAAAATAAAACTAGTGGGATATATATCAGTGGTCACATTACTGATCATAATGGAAAAAGAGTGCTTTATTAAAGAAGACTCCTGCACTTTATCGATAAAGAGTGCTTTTCTAACGAGCGTTCCCACACTTAATTTAAGTATAGGAACATGTTCTACAGTGTTGTAAAACTCTTTTTCAATATTGCAAAAGTCATTCCCACATGTTAATAAAGTGCAAAAACCTTGATTGAAGATTTTCTAACAGGTAAAATATCCTATATTATTATAATACAAAACAGACATTTATGATCTCTTTGTTGCATATTAGAATCCAATACGTTGGGGAAAAAAACATTTACACCCCAAGGTTTGGGGAAATGATTAGCAAAACCCCCAAGTTTATATATAAGAGATACCAACACCCCCTTTGGATAATAAATCACTTTGACTCTATTGACCCAAAAAAATTGATTTCAATGTTTTATAATATATAGAAATAAATATTAAAATAAATGTAATAATATAAATATTTTAAAATAATTTCAATGTTTTAATATTTTACAATCTATTAAGCCTATTTAATCATATTTAAAGGAATTTTTATAATAAATAGAATCATAATATTATAATAAATATATAAAAATTTAAATTATGTTGAATATCATATAAAATAATTTTATTATTATTAATACATGAGATATATTTTATTAAATGTAAAATTTATTTAACTCAAATATTTATTTAAAATCTCTATAATAAGTAAAAATATATTATTTACTTTATCTAAATAAATATAATAATTTAGATTTTCAAAATAATTTTAATTTTAAAAATATTTTAATATTATTAGTCTAGAGAAATTAAATAATTTATATTATATTGCATTTATTAAAAAAATTAATTTCTTTTAATTACTATATTTAAAGAGTATTTTGATAAAAAATAAAAAAAAGTATTTAGTATTTCCTTTTACAAACTTGAGAGTTTAAATGACTGTTTTTTTAAATCTTCCAATGTGGCTAAACTTTTTCAAATAGAGTTGTAATCTTTGTAAATTTAATAATTTACTTAACATCGAGGATCGTTATCCAAACTATGATGAATACAAACAATTAATATGTCAGAATCTCAATTAAGTTACTCTCAAGTAATTCGGGTAGATATTGACATGTTTATAATTTTCTTCAATGCAATAAAAAAATTTTTCTCAATAATTATTCTATAACATTTGTCCTGATGGGTTTCTTGGATTAATTGGTCAAAAGGCCTAGATATGCGTCTATGAACTCGCCATATATTATCATTAGGTACAGTATTGCTGCCTATTCCAAGTTGAAATATGACGTTTGAGCTGTCAGTTCCGACAATTGAACACCATTTCGTCTTTGTACACTTTCTATTTATGTCAATAGAATTGTTTGTGTAGTCTAATTGAATTTAAAATGATGCTGAGAACAATATTATTACCCGGATTAACATCTTTTCCTGATCTGCACGTTCCCCAGCTTTTGAAGATCTTATATCATTTATATTTTAATATCAGTTGACTATTAGGATTTAATCACTTTTATTTTTAATTTATTAATCATTAATCATTTGAGTAGATTTTACCTAAGAGAAGTTTCTGAGTTTTTAAAAATTTTGTTTCATATACTTTATTCTTAAGTAATGATTACTATTTAATCACTTTCATTTTTTAATTTATTAACCGTAATCACCTAAGTAGATTTTATTCAAGAGAAATTCACATCATAAGAGGTTCCTGATTTTACAAGGACGGAATATGGCATACTAATTATTCTCACACATCTGACGAGCAACGAGATTATTGTTTGCTCTAAATGACCAATTTTTAATGGGAATGTAAATAGAATTCAATTGGTTTGAGGCATACTAAATTTTTTTTCTCCCCCGAAGCTTTGCCTGAAGAAAATCAAATCTTTCTCGACAACGTGAGTAGTTCAAACTAGATTTCCTGATCTCACTTGCATCACTCGAAATTTTACTAGTTGAATGATTGATATAGAGCACTATTTTGAGTTCATAACGGAGGTCGAGGATACCCTACTCGAACCAATTAGATCTGTTGTGTATTAATAGAAGCGCGTCGTCACTTCTGACCAAGATTAGAAAGAGATCTTGTTTATCTTTTGTATAGTATTTATTCATTAGCAAAAGAGAAAGATAGCAAATGGCCCTAAGTTCTTGTATGATGTCAAAACATAATGCTATTTTAAAAGAGAAAAGATGCCGTTGGGTCAAACAGGCCGGCCGAAAGCAATGCGGTTCTCATTTAATGCACTTTTGTCAAAATTAAGCAATCTTATCCGAACACACTTCAAATAAATTAAAATGCCAAAAACTAATAATATTTAATAAAACAAGTGGCCGGTCCCTCTATTAACTAAGTTGTTGGGGGGTGGGTTCGAGTCTTTGCAGCAAAGACTCTTTATTTCCCTCCCATAGGGTTACATTTTTTCTTCTCCCTCATAAATGTGGGTGGGTAGTCAGTAGTTATGTCCCTTCCTACATATTGGATTTCCAATAGAAATATGCATTTATAAATTTATAAATATGGATTTCATATCATTGCAGCAAAGACTCTTTATTTCCCTCCCATAGGGTTACAGTTTTTCTTCTCCCTCGTAAATGTGGGTGGGTAGTCAGTAGTTATGTCCCTTCCTACATATTGGATTTCCAATAGAAATATGCATTTATAAATTTATAAATATGGATTTCATATCATTGATCATGTACGCTACTGATACTTATCTCCTCTATTTGTCTTGAATGTGCTTGCACATTATATTAACCTCAACCACCCAGGTTTAGAGGGAAGCAGCAACGATGGCCTTTTTTGCATCCCAAACAAGTACTGTAGCTGCGATTTTAACCCTTATAATATTTCTATACACTCTGTTGTTGTTTGTTTCAAGAAATTACGCAAGCCATAAGAAGAAGAGAGGACCACCAGAAGCTGGTGGCGCTTGGCCTGTGATTGGGCATCTACACCTCTTGGGAAGGTTCCCCCTTCACAGAGTGTTGGGAAACATGGCTGACAAGTACGGACCAATCTTCACAATCAGGATGGGCGTACATCGGGCTTTGGTGGTGAGCAATTGGGAGATGGCTAAAGAGTGTCTCACCACACATGACAGAGTCTTTGCCAGCCGTCCGAAATCTCTTGTCGCAGAGATATTAGGCTACAACTTTTCCATGTTTGGTTTCAGCCCATATGGTCCCCATTGGCGCCAGATACGCAAGATAGCCACACTTGAGCTTCTCTCAAACCATCGGCTTGAGAAGCTCAAGCATGTTCGAGAATGCGAGGTGAAGACTTGTTTGAAGGAGTTGTATGAGTTTTGGGAACGTAAGAACAATTGCAAAAGTTCGGATAATAATAACAATAAGGTATTGGTGGAGATGAACAAATGGTTTGAGGACGTTACCCTTAATGCGATCTTAAGGGTAACGGTTGGACAAAGATGCAATTCATCGTCATCACAAGAGGATGCTGATCATGAAGGATCATGGAAAGAAGAATTGACGAGATTTTTTGCATTTAGTGGTAAGTTCGTAGTGTCAGATTCGCTGCCGTTTTTGAGATGGTTTGATATAGGGGGAGATGAGAGGGCAATGAAGAAGACAGCTAGGGAGTTAGATGCTTTAGCTCAAGGATGGTTGAATGAGCACAAGAGGAAGAGAGAATCTGGTCAGATGATAAAAAAAGAAGATCATGAAGATTTTATGGATGTGATGCTTTCCATTTTGCAGGATGATGCCCAACAATTACCAGGTGATGATGCTGATACCATCAACAAAGCTACATGCCTGGTATGACTCTCTGGATCAAAGCACCTTGTTATTTTACGAGTAATGATAGAGAGACAATTCTAATCCTACCTCAACCCCACACGAAGGCAAATAAAAACTTGAAATATTTTAACAAAATACTCTTAAAGTTATAGGCTACATTCGGCACTATTGTGTGTTATTATGGTATTGTGGAATAAATGCCACAATTGTTGTAAAATAAAAAGATATGATTATTTTGAACACAATTTTAACAAAAACAATAAAAGTATTACAGGGTCCTAATTAACAATTGTGTAATAAAATCATCTTAATTTCCAAATAAGAGCCTTAAATCTTGTGTTGATGTTAAGTTGTGTAGAGTTATTTGGGCCCGATATGTAGGCTTACGCTATACTATTTATTACTGACCACTTTTGCAGGCTCTCATATTAGCGGCATCAGACACCTCGAAAATAACATTAACATGGATTCTATCTTTACTTCTCAACCACCGTGATGTTTTAAAGAAAGCTCAAAATGAACTAGACTTTCATATCGGTAAAGGAAGGCAAGTGAATGAATTAGACATAAAAATTTGGTTTATCTCCAAGCAATCATCAAGGAGGCAATGCGTCTTTACCCCGCCGGACCACTTGCAGCGCCGCATGCGTCTACAGAGGATTGCATTGTCAATGACTACTTTGTGCCAGCAGGCACTGTACTATATGTTAACGTCTGGAAGATTCATCGCGATCGACGTGTTTGGCCAGAACCTTATAAGTTTAAACCTGAAAGATTTCTTACGACCCACAAAGATATTGACGTTCGAGGCCAGAATTTCGAACTTTTACCCTTTAGTAGTGGCAGAAGAATGTGCCCTGGACCCTCATTTGCCATCCCAGTTACGCACCTTACACTTGCTACTTTGCTACATGGGTTTGATTTTGAAACCCCGCTCGCTGAACCAGTTGACATGAGTGAGGGAATGAGCTTGACTCTGGTTAAAACCGCTCCCCTTAAAGTACTAATCACTCCACGTCTTTCTGCATCGCTATATGGCTAAATTGGTTTCTGTTAAGGAAGCTCACTATACAGAGGGAAGAAGGAGAAACTTAACGTGAGAAAGGTTAACAAGCCTATCGCATCAGATGATAGTAAGCAAAGTGACAGCTCAGCTGTCAACTCATCATAAGTTGTTAACGTCTATATTTTATATTGTGAGCTGAAGTTTAGCTTGTAATATTATTAGTTAGTTGTGGGTTATTACAATAATAATGCTTAAGAAATGCGTATAAACTGTATGTCATTGTAACATTTTAGTTAAGCAATAAAATTACAGATTTGAAAAATATTCTATGAGATATTTTCCCAGCAACCAAACAACTCCACTTCCATTTCTTTGATGGTATTAGAGCCAAATATGGCTAGTTCAAGCAATACAACACCAAATCCAAATCCAACACTTACATATCAATCTTCACAGATTTCATTTTTAGTGTGTAGTACCCCAATTCTCTTAAGGGTATTTTAGTCTTTCTATCTTCTCAATGATCTTTGTACTGTAGTATAAAAAAAAAAAGATGTCTTGCCTTTTCCATTATGAGAGAGAAAGAGTATTTTAGTCTTTGTATCTTCTCAATGATCTTTGTACTATGGTATAAAAAAATAAGATGCCTTGCCTTCCCCGTTATGAGAGAGAAAGATCGGCTGAGAGGAAAAAAAAAAAAAGATAGAGAAAACAAAAAGGAAAAGAGAAGAAGAAGGGATATTGCGCTAAGAAAGGATTTGAGGTAAATTTCAATTCTTGATTGCCATTAATTACTTTGAAGAAGCATGATTAGATAATTGTAATTCTTAGTTTGACCACGAGCAACACATGAGATCAAGTCGTGTGATTCGAAAGAGATATTGCGCTGAGAGTGGATTTGTGGTAAATTTCAATTATTGATTGCTATTAATTACTTTGGAGAAGCATGATTAGATAATTGTTGAAGTAGAAACTTAAGATTTTGCAGAAAATATGCTAATAGTGTGTCATTTTGAAAATCATAGTAATTTGTGCAAATTGATTTTAATTCTAGATTTTGGATATGTTAACCTAACATCTTCAAGAATGTTTTGAAACTTGTTTCAAGCTAATCGGATAAGATTTCAATTAATTATGATTTTTTAAACTCAAATCTGAAAACCTGAAAATGTTTTGCTTCACTAAAGAATGTGGATTACAAAATTATTTTACCATAGCTAGACTTCTTCAAAAATTATAAAAGTTGGACCACTGATTTTCATATATATGTTTAGTATGATTCTGAAAATTTTCATGATTTTATGATAAAACAATAAATTTTTTTGTATTTTTAAAGCAAGCATGTTCAGAACAGAAAACTATTTGACAAAATTGACGATGTCTAAATCATAAATTATTTTCAATATTTTTTAAGGAATTAAACTATGAAATTTTTACCAATGAATTTCTAATATGTCAGCATATGCTCTATAAAATTTGAGATTTTTCCAATAAGGTAGTAATTTATTAAAAATTGGAGAACAAGGACTATTCTGTTTTAAAAACCGAATATTGAAGGTATTTGAGGTTGAGTTTAGGAGCTGTTTAAAATGAGATATTTGAGGACATTGGAATTTATGATTAGGGCTTGATTATATCTTATAAGAATTTTATTAATGATTTTAAGGTCGATAATATAAGTATGCATTTGTTACATGTGGATGCTAAGAGGTAAGTAAAATATACTTCTAAATGAATCATAATAAACAATATGCATATGTTTGACGTGTTTAAAAAGCCTATTTTTTATTTGTATGAAAATGGATTTATATATCTCTGCCCATGTGTTTATGTGATATGTTGTCATGTGTGTGATTATGTAAATGGGCATATGTTGTGTTAGGGCTCATGCATGAGCACGAAAATGCATTAAGTTTTCTATGAATGACAAATTGGATTTTATCAAATGGAATTTTTGTCTTATGAGATTTTGCATTGGGGGCCACCTCTCAAGGGCCAACGAAATTGACAAAGGGCTCATTGGCATAACCACAAAAATGCAGCAAGTTTTCTATGAATGATGTGCCACACATGGTGCAAAGTAGCACACATAGCGCAAATTACTACACTGTAGGATATGTATTTTGTTGAAAGAAAATGTAAAAGTTTGAAAGCGACGGAAAGAGATTTTGATGAATTTTTTTTACAATGTTTTGAAAAGATCATGGCATATCATCCATTTGCATTATATATAAGTATGTATGTATTTCAGTATAAGAAAAACTAGTTTGCTTACTGAACTTTGTACTCATTATAATTTATTGTGATTCAATTTACAGAAATCAAGATTGATTCATGATGAGTGAGGAGGACTTGAATTGAGGATGGTAGATGGTTTGGCCAAATTTTAAGATTATTCCGTTGTCTATTGTATTTAAGACTTGAATTATTGCCGATTGTAAAGAAATATTCAAATACATAAGTGAGTTGTGGTTAGATTTGCCCTTAGAGTTTGGGCTGGGGTGTTACATATTTCCTACTCTAGTCAAGCTATATTGATCCAATTTCATAATTATAGTTTTTTTATAACAGCTGTGACTTATGGCACGACTCCAAAGTATTGTTTACTCACAAGTATAAGAGTGTCTAATTATAATATAACACAGTGAGTTCGGGGTCGAATAATAGAGAATTTGAAATCTAGTAGACAATTTATTAAACAAAGAAAATTAAATGCAAGAAAAGAAATTAATAGGAATCAATATAAAAATATGCTAAAGTTACAGGATCCACTCTATAATTTCAAATTATGGTTATAATAACTCTCGAATTTGTATTTTTCATTTATTTTGCTAGTTAATTATTATGTCATTTAATTCTTAGCCAATCATTAGTACAATAAATATGGGATCAAGTATCTAATGTGCCACTATTATATTGAAGTGTCGACATTATGTCAAAATACCATATAAATCTGAGGAGATTTAAATTTATAAATTAACATAACATAAAAGAAATTAGTAAGAAAGAAAAATACAACAAATAAAATAAACTTTAAGACTTACTTGAGATACTAATTAATTCAATAATTTGAATATTTGAGCTTCAACTTTCATCTCAGCTTAAAAAATTAGCCACTTATATTAAAAAACAAATCACTGATTTTATTTAACAAACTTATGAAATATAATACTAAAAAATTAATTACACAAGAAAAAAAAAAGGAAAGAAAGAAAAAAAGAATTCCTCAGCTTCCCTCTAGTTGTGTCCTCTCTTCGCAAAAACTTCTATTTATAGGTTGCCATCAGCTTCAACTGCTCTTATTCTATTATTATTTGTTATTATTATCACATAAACAAACAACCAACAGATGGGTGATGATCAGTCATGCTACATAACAAACAAACAAAAGATGAGTGGCTATATAAATAAACAAGCAAGAGATATGTCATTTGACCACCATCTCATTATTGCTGTTATCTTATTTTTTATTTTTTATTTTTTTTTAAATTACATCTCCTAAGTAATGCATTCTAAATGACTCCAGCAATTTGTTTTCTTGTTTCTTGCTTTCGATTCCAATTCCATCTTTATTCCTGAAATATTTACAATATAAAAATTAGCATACTGCAAATTTATTTTAACATAAAAATTTATTAAAGGAGTATTACGATAATTTAAGAATAATGAGCGCGTTAATCAACACTATAAATGAAAATTTGATAATTTTATACTTATTAAATGTACACTTTTTAGTGTTGATCAACTTAAAAGTTAAAAGGGTCTCAATATCAAACAAAGCCTAAAAGGTGTTGCTCGGTCGCTTTTGTTGATGTGTTTGCACTCTTCTTTGTTCTTAAGCTGGGATCCAATTTCCTTTAAATAAAAATGTAAATAAACATATTAAATAAAAGTTTTGATGTGAATAAAAAAAATAATAGTTTCTTATAGTTTTGTTATTTTAAACAATTTTTCTTATAATAAATATATCATTTATATTCTTAAGGTAAAATAATGAGCAAACAACCCATTTGTCTCTCTTTTCCTTTAAATTTTTTGTAGCAAAAGGTTTTTTTTAGATATTATGAAAATAGTAGAGTATAAGTAATTAATATTAATTTTAGTAAGGGAAAAACCAACAATCTCATTATTTCATGCCCTGTAGTCCTAGGAAAAAAATATTACAATATTATTTGTAATTAACTATAATGAGGCTATTAATTTAGTAGATTGGTCCAGGCTAGGACAAAAGTTTTATTATTTTAGTAAATTTAATAATTTACAACATTGGTTCACTCTTATATAAACTCTCTGTGTGTGTACGTAAAAGACACTTTTGGGTCCTTTTGGGAGAAAAGAAATTGTTGGGAATAAATAAAAAAGTTGCTTCAAATTGGCAAACAATACGGGCTGCAGCTATCTAATTAGTTGGATCACAAGAAACAAAATCAAAACCATACAATTTTAATAATACCATGTTTAGGAGATCTGTGAAAGGTCAGCATAGACAATGTGAAGAAAAACAAAGAGAAGATCTTTATCTCTTTCAATGAGCTTTAACTGTGGCATGTCAATGCAAGTTTTGAATGCTACATTAATATGATCCAGATGCATGCTGGCACAAAAATTTTGTAAAATGTGTGTGCTTGTAATGACGATGTATTGATGGATGTATTATCTTATTGAACGATGCAGGATGTGGTCATTGAAAAAGAGCGTCAAATTCCATCGATTTCTTTCTCATGTAAGGAGCACGCACAACTTGTGAAACCATGGTAAAATGCAGTGATTGTGGCTCCTTGGGCACAATTGGTTACAAAGCCCTATGTAACAGACTGGAAACCTTGTGGGGAAAGTCGCAGGGGCTTCACGGTGATTGATATTGAGAATGACTTTTACCTAGTCCGTTTCAAAACGGAAACCGATGCCCATCATGCTCTCACCCTAGGGCCTTGGACGATACTAGGGCACTATTTGACTGTTCAGCAATGGCACCCGTGCTTTGATAGTTCCTCCGAAACAATTGATTCAATCGTTGCTTGGATTTGTTTGCCTGGAATGCCCCTACATTATTATCATAAGCGCATTGGCAGATTATTGGTAAGGTTTTGCGTATTCATTATAACACAGATTCTGCGACGAGGGGAAAGTTTGCGTGAATTGCAGTAGAGGTTGCGCTAAATAAACCACTTGTTTCGTAATTTCTTCTGGATGGAAAAATTCAGAGGATTGAATATAACAGTCTCTCTTCATTATGCTTTGGATGTGCTAAGTATTGGAGAAGAAGGATACCAGTGAACAATACCGAGGAGGTGTGGCGGCCCAAACGGAAGATGGTGTAGAGAGAATGGTGGCGACGCCGCCACATGTGGAAAACCGTACGAACACCTTCCCGTATGGTCCTTGGAAGATTGTAGCTAAAAAAGGCAAGCCAAGGAGGCTTAAGGAAACTAAAGTAGGCAAGGAATCTAATTGATTACAGAAAGGCAATCAGAGAGACGGGTCCCCTTTTTCTATCCTCGCTACTGAGGATTCCTTAGATGGTGGACGTAAGAATAGCAGTCATAGCCCCCGTCATTATTTACTGGAAAGCATGCCAAACTTACCTCTTTTGTTAACCAAACCAGAAACACAAACGGTGCTGACGTTTGCCCCGGGTCAAACCCCGAAACTAATGCAAACGACGCCGTTTCATGAATTTTTTTTGTTTTTTTTTGTTTTGATCAGCATCAAAACGATGCCGTTTGCCATGGTTCTATTCCTCCACGCCATGAACACTTGCCACGACCTATTATCAAAAAATTCATCATCATCGTCTTCTTCTTCTTCTTCGCTTTCTTCATCAAGAAATGATCTAACGAGGTTGGTGAAGACATAAGGGAGGAGATCACCAAGAAAGAGGAATGGGATTTCAAGACTGTTGCACCAAGACGGGAAGAGAAGCTCGGGTGGATTTTCTTGGGTGGCCGCGTTATCTAATGCGTCTTCATAGGAAAAAAAATGGCTGAGGAGGAGGTCGACATCAGAGTAGAGGAGGGTTTGCAAAGAAGATGAAGAAAGAGATTTGTGAATGAGAGGGTGGAGGGTTTCTTGCAAAGTGTTGAACCAGTTTGCATAGTAATCTTTGAAGGCAAGTGTTTGCGGTTTCTTGCGGGAGAAAAGAGAAGCAAAGGATCTTGACATCTTTGAAAAAGAAGATGATTTAAGCTTGATGCAAGCAAATTCGTTGTTTCTTCTTAAGCAGCCAAAGGAAAGGAGACAAGAAAGGGGAAACGAGGAAGGAAAGGGAAAATTTTGACAAGCAAAACTCACCGATTTTGGCTGTAGTTGTGAAACAGCGCATTTTGAGTTTTCGGGGTTCGACCCGGACCACTGTCATTTACCGAAACACAAAAACCAATCCTAAACCTAAATCCTCGCATGGTAACAGTAACCAAAATCCTAGCCCAACTCACGTGCCTAAACACCAGCCTAGTATTTTACATGCAAAAGCCAACCCTCAAGCCAACTCCACGTCAAATGCCATACAAAACACAACACCCACACGTAAACACATGCAACCTCATGAAATCAACATCACAACCGACAATAAAAAACATAATATGTCAAATTGTCAACCCTTGACCCTTTAAACATTCAACGATATCCTTTGCCACCCCCACTGCCGCTGATAGTGTTAGTGCTCAGGCCACCAGGTCTGAACCCTTTACTCATATTACCAACGGACTAAAGACATGAGTCTGGCACCGAGCCTGTTGACGACCCACCATATTTTAGGAAACAGGTCATAGATGGAGGGGAGAATGAATCGGATGATAGCGACTATATGGCAGAAAGTGGGGATGGCAAAGATACTTTGTCGGAGTCCGCCGGTTCCTTAGATAAGGAAGAAGAGATGGATTTTGAGCAGCATGCTGCTGACCTTGCTAAGTAGGGCCCCACTTTCTTTTCTTTATTTTTAATGATATTTTATATCATGTTTTGGAACTGTCAAGGTGCTCTCTCCCTCGATTTTCAAAGAACCTTCAAAGTTTTTGTTCAGAAGTATAATCTTCAAATGGTACCTCTGTTTGAACCTAGGATTCGTGGGAAGAAAGCTGATGATTTTATCCTCAAAAGTGGTTTTAATGGATCTCATAGAATTGATGCAGTGGGTTTTTTCGGGTGGTATTTGGTTGTTTTGGAGGGAAAGCTTCAACGTGCACATTATTGTTAACCATAAATAGTTTGACCACTTTCGTGTTTCCGATGCGTATGGCTTTGTTTCCTGGGTTACTGCTGATTAAGCCAGCCCCATTCCTTTGCTTAGGAACCTTCTTTAGAAAGAGCTTGATGTTGTTGCTAAGAGTCACAGGGCCTTGGATGCTTGGGGGTGAATTTCACACTATTTTGCATTCTACAGAGATGAGAGGTGGGTCGATTCATAATACTGGTGTGTGCGACCGTTTTAAAAGTTGGTATAACAGGAACCATTTTTGTGATATCCATTTCAGTGGTCCAAAATTTACTTGGGGCAGAGGCAATTTGCTTAAAAGGCTGGATAGGGTTTTCTGCAATGATGCATGGCTGGTCAAGTTCCTTGGGTCCCAAATTCTTTATCTTCAAAAAATAAGTTTCGATCATCGTCCTGTGCTTGCACATTTTGCTAGAAATGTGGCGCGGCTCAATGGTTCTATGCCGTTTCGCTTTCTGGCTTCTTGGCTTACAGACGACAGATTTAAAAATTTTGTTTCAAACAACTGGGATAAGAATGGTGATTGTATTGCTTCGGCCAGCAATTTTATGAGAGAGGACAGCAAGTGGAACAAAGAAGCTTTTGGAAATATACAGCGACGCGCGGAAAAGTAGAATTCTTGCTAGACTGAGGTGTATCCAGCGTGCTTTAAAGATGTACTCATCCAGAAATCTTGTCGAATTAGAAGTTTCTCTTAAGTTGGAACTTGAAGTTATTTTATCTGAGGAGGATGAGCTCTTATGGTACCACAAGTGTAGGAGGGAGTGAATCTTTTGGGGCGATAGGAACACAGCTTACCTCCACTGTCAAACAATTCAGAGAAGAAGGCGAAATCGTATTGATATGATAAAGGATGACAATGGGGAATGGATTTGTGATGAAGACCAGATTAAAAATTATGCAGTGAAGTTCTTTAGGAATCTTTGTACCAGCGAGGATGACTGCCAGACGCCCTATCTGATTAGAGGTGGTTTCCTGCCTGTTGATGAAGAGATAAGGGAAGCCACCTTTAGTATGCACCCTTTCAAAGTACCCGAAGTGGATGGCCCTCATACGGTCTTTTACCAATCTCAATGGTACACGGTGGCGGCATCAGTTTTCAATTTGTTGAAACAGAGCTTTAATGGCAACAGTATTTCCAATGAGATAAATTAGACTTTGATTGTGTTAATTCCAATAGTTGATCAACATAACAGTCTCAGAATATATAGACCAATCAGCCTATGCCCGGTGACTTATAACGCCATTACTAAAATTGTGGCAAATAGACTCAAGGCCATTCTTCCTCATTTAATAGGACCTACACAAACAAATTTTGTTCCGGGATGAGACATTATAGTGAACATTGTTGTCGCTTAGGAATTTATTCACGCCATGCGACGGCGACAGGGTAAGCGAGGACAAACGCTTATTAAGGTGGAGCTTGAGAAAGCCTATGATTGTCTTAGCTGGGATTTTATCCAAGAAACTTTGCGAGTAGTCGGTTTACCTTCCGAGCTTACTCGCATAATTATGGATTGTATTTCCTCCGCTACATATGCAGTTTACGTGGAATGGTGATTGCACTGATCATGCTTCCCCATCTAGAGGCATAAGGCAGGGGATTCGATCTCACTGTATATTTTTGTGCTTTATGTTGAAAGACTAAGTCACGAGATTAATCAGGCAGTTCAAAGCGGCAAGTGGAGTCCCAACTGTCTCTCCCTTAGAGGTACCCCTATCACTCTGTTTTTTTGCTGACGATCTCCTTCTTTTGGCTGAAGTTTCTTGTGATCAAGCACATGTGATCCATGAGGTCCTTAATACTTTCTGTGCTAGCTCAGGGGAAAAGGTTAATAATCAAAAGACTCAAGTTTTTTTCTAAGAATGTAAAGCCTTTTGAAGTGAAAAGAATTAGTGGTGCTCTAGGATAGCTCTACCTATCTACTCAATGCAAACAACCAGCTAGTGTAACTACTCGAATTAAGCAGAGTTGCCGTAAATTCATTTGGAGTGGCGCTTCTGGTTGTAAAAAATTACATCTTTGATGGGTGATCTTTTTTTTTCCTCTTTCTTTTTTTCTTTTTTTTTCGATGAATCTTGCACAGTTTTATTCAAGCATAATGCAACTTGATGTAATTGAGAAACTTTTATTCAAGGTAGCAAAAGCAACAAAATATATCCAAACAATGAGTTCAAAAATCTTCTCCAATTAAAGCCCAAAAAGTAGGTAAACGGATAAGTAGATGGAGAGAAGTAAATAGTTAAGGATCAAACAAACGTAACAAATGAAAACAAATAAAGATCTTCGGGTGGAGAAAAAGAAAAGAAATGTGATGATAGAAAAATAGAAAGAGGCTTGCCCTTATCATTTTAATGCATTAAATCCCATAATGCGGCTTCAACATGCATAACAAAGTAAGTTTTAGAATAGTCAAACTAAGATTGATATTCACTCAACAAAAACAATTACAGCAAAGTGGTTGCTCATAGGTTCAAATCCTCTCAAAGTTGGTGAATTTGCCATCAAATCATGCACACTCATCAAATGAATCAACTATCAATAGTGGTGAGTTATTCATTTAAGCAACCAAGACCAAGCTAATTAAAACTCGAATCTATTCATGCATCTCAACTCACATCTAAGAAAAATAACACTAACTCCAAAATCATTCAAGGATGAGCAGAGTGAAACAAAAATGACTGCACAAAAGAAGAAAAAAATAATAATAAAAAAAAAATAAAATAAAAATTACACAACCAAGAATGCTATTCAAAATCATCTCAAAAATAACAAAATAACACTTCCAAACAATAATATTGCAAAAATCACTCCCCCACACCAGGAACATACATTGTCCCTAATGTATGATAATCACAGTTCACATAACGAAATAAAGCATAGGGACAAAAAGATTAAAGGCAAAGAAAACGTCCCTGAATTATCCACATAACGTCTATGGGCTTGGCGGATCGATGATCGTGAAGTTGCGGATGGAGCGGATTGTGAAGAGGCGGCTGGATCGTTGATGCTATAGCTTTAGAATGTTGCTAAAAATTGAAGCACAAAATCTGTTTTTTTTTTCAAAGAAATTAAATAAAAGAATAAAACTAAAAATAAAAATTAAATGCTGAAATAGATACTTGAGACACCAAAAATTACAAAAAAACTTTTTTATTAAGCATATGGGCAAGCCTTAATAACTACTGTAATAAATTAAAGATAGAAATACTTATTAGTTAAGGCGTGGGCACGCCTTATAACATACTGCAATAAATTAAAAGCAGAAATACTTATTAGTTAAGACATGGGCACGCCTTAACCAAAAATTTCTTCTGGCCAAAATAAGTATAAATATTATTTAAACAATCTAAATCAAAACCAAAAACCAAAAATGCACAAAAATTTAAAATAAACATTAAATCTTTTGTTTTGCCTCCCAAAAAGCGTCTTTGTTTTATGTCTTTGGCTAGACATATTCGTTACTCAATCTCTATAAATGAGGCTCTCAAGAGCCACTTTCTCCATAATATTCACTGAAAAACCTTCATAAAAAAGTTTTAAGCGATGACCATTAACCTTAAAAATTTTGTCATAGGTCAAACTCCGAATCTCGACTGCACCATGAGGAAAAACATTAGTAACAATAAAAGGTCCAACCCATCGAGAGCGTAATTTATCAAGAAAAAGTTTAAGTTTAGTATGAAAAAGAAGAACTTTTTTACCAACAGAAAACTTTTTTCTCAAAATCATTTTGTCATGAAATGTTTTCATCCTCTCCTTGTAAAGTCGCGAACTCTCGTAGGACTCATTTCGAATCTCCTCCAACTCTTGCAATGCAGAATTTAAAACAAACTCTCTTTCATCCTTTTGCAATCCTTTGAGGTCCAAGCTATTGTTTAAAGCAACTACTAATGAATCTTCAACATCCAAATCAAAAACTTCCTGCACTAAAGGATCAATAACATCCACAGAAAATACTGATTGTTCATCCCTAAGATATTTTATGGCATCATTCATATTGAACTCTATAACCTCTCCATCAAATTCCATAGTAAGAGTCTCTTTATGTATATCCATTTTAGTCCTAGCAGTCTTAAGAAAAGACCTTCCTAATAAAATTGGAACAAAATTAGAAGAGTTATCCTCTTCTATATCAAGTACATAAAAATCAGTAGGAAAAACCAACTCATTAACTTGTACTAAGACATCTTCTAATACCCCATCAGGATATACATTAGACCTATCAGCTAGTTGAATTATCACGCTAGTTTCTTTCAATGGACCAACTTTCAAAGATGAATATATAGAACAGGGCATGACATTAATAGAAGCTCCTAGATCTAACATAGCATTCTCAACTCTAACACTACCAATTTTGCAAAGAATAGTAAACATACCTGGATCCTTGCACTTAGGAGGTAGTTTCTTTTGGAGAACGGCGGAAACATTCTCCCCTATGTAAACTCTTTCATCTCCTCTCAACTTCCTCTTGGAGGTACAAAGTTCCTTAAGGAATTTAGCATAGCCAGGTATTTGTTTTATAGCATCTAGTAAAGGAATATTTACCTCAACCTTGCGAAATGTCTCAAAGATGTCTCTCTCTTGTTCTTCCTTCTTAGATTTTGCAAACTGACTTGGAAAAAGAGGAGGTATCACCACAGGTAGAGATTTCGCTTTGCTGGGATGCGCATCTTGAGATTGAGGCATCAATTCCTCATTCTCAAGCTCATTTTCTAATTGCTTTGTCACTTTCTTGCTAGGCTCTTGCAACTCCTTCCCACTTTTAAGGATGACAGCACTAACGTTTTGCTTTGGATTCAACTCAGGTTGTGAAGGCAATCTCCATGATATTTGAGACTCTAAGCGACTCACTGTAGTTGCCCGTTGGCTTACTTAATTCTCCAAATTCTGAATGCTTATTGTAGTTGCATGCTGAAATTGTTGAGTGTTAGTTGCAAGTGATTTAACAATCTCTTCAAGAGATGTACCTGACTTGGAGTTTGACTGAGGAGGAACTGGTTGAAATTGTTGTCTTGGTGGGTATTGTTGTTGGAATCCTGACGGCCTAACTCCATAGCTGAAGTTGGGATGATCCTTCCATCCTAGGTTATATGTTTATGCATAAGGATCATATCTCCTTTGAGGCATGTCCGGAAATCCTCCAATTGCATTTGCTTGTTCGAAGGGCTCTTCTTGAAGTGTAGGACATAAATCAGTTGAATGACCCATATTAGAACAAATGCCACATGTCTTCACCTGTTGCACATTACCTACAACAAACTTTTCCACAAAAAATGTAAGTTTCTCTAAACGTTGATCAATAGAAGAAGTACTTACCTCATTCAAAAGTTTATCTAAACGTTGATCAATAGAAGAAGTACTTACCTCATTCACTTTCCTTGAAGTGAGACCTTGTCTATTGCCAAATTGTTGCGCATTGGCAGCGCATTGGCAGCCATGTTTGAGATCAACTCCCTTACTTGAGTAGGGGTCTTGTTCACTAACACACCTCCACTAGCAACATCTATCATACTCCTATCCATCAATGACAATCCTTCGTAAAAGTATTGAATAAGAAGTTGATTAGAAATCTGATGTTGAGGACAACAGCCACACAATTGTTTGAATCGCTCCCAATACTCATACAAAGTCTCCCCAGGAAGTTGTCTGATACCACAAATGTCTTTTCTGATGTTGGCAATTCTTGAAGCAGGAAAATACTTTTCGAGGAACTGCTTCTTCAAGTCATTCCACGTTGTAATTGATCCAAGAGGCAAGTAATACAACCAATCTTTAGCTAGCCCATCTAAAGAGAAAGGAAAAGCTCGCAACTTAATCTGCTCTTCAGTTACACCTTGAGGCCTCATGCTTGAACACACAACATGAAACTCCTTGAGATATTTATGAGGATCTTCACCTGCAAACTTAGGTAATAAATGAATAAGACCATATTTTAATTCAAAATTTACCTCCAGGTCCGCATATTGAATGCAGAGTGGTTGCTGATTCAAATCTGGTTCAGCTAACTCTCTAAGAGTTCTTTCTGCAGGTGCAGCTCTATCCATCACTTGTTCTTTGAAATAGCTAGATGATTCAACGAAATCAAAAACTGTATCTATTTCAAAAGGCAAAGGCAACGAGGATTGTTGCTTATCTCACTTGGCCTGCTGTCTCAGCCGGCGAACAGTCTTCTCAATTTCAGAATCAAACGAAAGTGTACCTATACGAGAAGAACGAACCATAAACCAAGTAAAACGTAAAAAAGATTAAATAAATGACACCAGTCCCCGGCAACGGCGCCAAAATTTGATGAGTGTCGAAGCCAACAAATATAATTACCTACTCTAAACAAGATTGTGTATAGTGATTGAGCAGGGTCGTGTCCACGGACTGGTAATTATTAAATCCTTTTTAAAATGCAAATGTAAAATTAGGGGATTGTTGACAATAATGAAAATCAAATTAAAAACATTTAGAATGCAAATTAAAAGTGCAATTCAAAATGGGAAAACTCTGGTTGAAAGAATTAACTCATCTTTGATTCGATTACTGATTATCGATACAACTATAAATCATTACTGCTTATGACAATCCTAGATACAATTATAGCTACTGAGACACTCTAATAGCCAATCTCTCCTTAATTAGTCGATAACCAAGGTACGATCATTGGTTATTTCCCGAATTAATAGACAATCCTAGATACGATCATAAGATTTAATCATTCGACAGCCTGAAAATTAGAGAGATCCAAATCCTAATTAACAAACACATACGATGGTTTATTTAAATTAGATTGTTTATTCTCATAACACAATGCACTGCTATGTTATTTACCGCAAACATCAAAATCTTCATACGATGAATCTTTCAATTAGCAATAGATTAAGTTGATAATTAAATAGTGGTCAATTATCTAATTAACAAACATAATCATGACAATAATTCAGAGAATAAACAAATACCCAAAAAGCAATAAAACAATTAAAAGCACAAGAAATATCTCACAGTAATGGTGAATCAAAGCTTCATTAACCTTCAACTAGAAAAATGAGTTTACTTCCTCATGGAGAAAAAGAGAAAACCCTAAAAAAGATAAAAACAATTAATAATCCAATTCCAATTCTAATCTCTCACAACCTTCTTTATCTCTCATTTTTATAGTTTTCTTAAAGAGAATAAATATAATATTATCTAAATATTATCTAAAATTACAAGAGTAATAAAAAGATAAAACACCTTAAAATAAAAATGTTAAGTCTGAAGTTGACAGCACGCGTCCACGCCTTATCAACAAACTTCTTCTGAAATCGACTATCACGCGCCCATGCCTTATTAACAAACTTCTTCTGAAATCGAGAATTTCTCCAGGAAGTCAATTCATCCTCAAACATCATCTTGTAGCTCAATTTAGCACCAACCAATAAAATTATACCTACAAAAATAAAATACAAGTAAATCACAACTATTAAGTACAGAACATTGATAATAAAAGGAGTAAACAATGCAAACCTAGTGCATGAAATGCACTATAACAATCTTGTAAAACAATCTCGCCTTTGTCAACTAAAATTATGCGCTAGTGTCGGTCTAAAAAATCTGAAAGTTATGAATGATGGTTTGTTGATGAAGCTTGGTTGGGTATTTTCTCTGCTCCTAACAGCTACTGGGTGCAAGTGATCTGCTCCAAGTATGCTTTGATCCAAACTCTTTAGCTCCGGCTCTTCTTGTGTGTTATTGTTCTTATTAATGGAAGGAGCTTGAGCAAGCGTGGGCTGACGTTAACGCTGGTTTACGGTGGATAGTAGGCAATGGCAAGACAATTTGCTTCTGGTGGGATATTTGGACAACTGAAGATAAGCCGCTTTGTACCCTCTCTCTAACTACGATTCTAGACGATATGGTGAATATGTGTGTCTCTAATTTTGTCACTCCTTATGGCTCGTGGCATTGGACTCTTTTTTGTCATCTCCTTCCGCATCATGTATTGTCGATGATGTCAGCAATTAAACCTCCTGACTCTAATGGCGATAAGGATCGGTTTTATTGGGCTCATTCAAAATCGGCATATTTACAAATAAGTCCGCATATAGCCTAATGAGAGATGATCTTAAGACGGTAGACTCGAGATGGCAACTTGTTTGGAAGTGGCGGGTCCTCGGCGTATTAAAACTTTCATTTGGCTTACTTTCGAGTAAAATTAAATGTAAAGATGAACTTTATAAAAGATTTAATACTTGATATGGCGGCGCTCGTTGTAATAGTGTCATGAGAATCTCGTTCATTCTCTTGAGATTATGTTCTTTGCTCGAGGAATCAGGAGGAAACTCCTTATGGGCCGTGCTTATGACAGTTTTGTCACTTTGCCTCTGTGTGAGTGGATATTCCAAAACTTCAAGAACGTTAGACAGAGGGATGATAGTTATGATCGACTAGGCTTTTATTTTTGGGTGGCTCTCTGGGGAATCTGGTTTTACAGAAACAAATGTTGTTTTGAGGGGAAGGCTCAAAGTGTTGATTATATGGTCAGGGATATTTTGTCACGAATGGAGGAAACAAAGCAAGCTTTTGACACGTTCCATGCTAGCAAGGAAAAGTGAGACTTCTTTGGTTGGTGGCCCCTTCCTTTTCCTTTTTATAAGCTGAACACTAATGGTGCTTACAAAGCTTTGGGTTTAGCTTCTGTAGGAAGGTTAATCAGGAATGCTCATGGTCATGGTGAATGGATATGAGGGGTTAGCGTGAATATTGCGATGTGTTCAATCTCTATTGCTGAGCTTTGAGGTATATACAAGATAGGTCTCATTTTTGTGTGGGATCGTGATACAAGGTTGCTGCTTGTTGAAGTAGATAGCTTATGTGTTATATAACTGGTGCAGCTACGTGATGATGTTCATAACGCCTATTCCCCTTTAGTTAAAGGCATCCAGGAGCTCTTCTCTGGTAGTTGGCAGATTAGCATGCATCATGGAAAATTTTACCGCTGATTGTCATGCTAATATCGCTCTCTCGCTTCCCATCGGGCTTTATCTCTTCTCCGCCTATCTTTTTAGTATTAATGTGTTGGGGGGGCTTATTCTAGGATATCTTGGTATCCAACCCAAAAGACTAGCCTATTGGGTGGAGTGACCTATTCTCCTTATAAACCAAAGTATCTCACATTTACTAGCCAATGTAGGACACAACTCAACAATCCCCCCCTCGGACAAAACCACCACCGGACCCCGGTCCTTTCGTCCGACACACCTGAGTTGTTCCACCACCACATTTCGGCTACTGGGGACTAGCTCTGATACCAATCGAAGAGTTGTGAAAGAACTTCAATCTTGTTTTCTTCAACTCTCCCCAAGATCTTGAAAGATTAGAACCAACAAGATGCTTTATGGTTGATCAGAATACTTAACTACGATTCTATGAATTACACAATAATGATCGAAAAAGAAACGAATAAGAGAACAAGTAACAAACAGCCACAGAACAAAGCAGTTAACGTGGTTCAACCTTCAATGGCTTACATCCACGAGGGAATAGATCCATCAGCTTTATTGATTGATTCAAGCCACATGTTTACAAAGAAAACTATGAACACTCAACACAGAATAAGAAAACCTTCTTCTACATATTATCTAGCTCTCTTTGTGCTCTCAAATCCTCTCTTCTGCACACACTAGAAAACAGCTGTGAAGAAGCTGTTTTAACGAACCCAGAAAATGCAACAAACTTACACGTGAGTTCCTCGTGCAATAATAGTTCTTTAACAGCCTTTCAGGCCACGTTTTCATCACATGTTTCACTTAATCCAAAACGGTATGAATGCTGGTCGTTTCAATAAGCAAACTTATCATCCATCAAAACACAAGTAATCTTCTGCCATTTTAATGAATCTATTTGCTTCATTATTAACACAACATACTCCACCTTGAAGCAAATCATTCCTAATGAATCTTCTCCCCAATACAATGCAGATTTAAGGAAGACATGTTCGGCCCAAGTCCGCATAGGCAGGTGATTGAGCTTGGTACATTTGTCGGTCGACTTTGTAAGCATATCAGCAGGGTTATCATCAATATGAACTTTAACCATCTTGATTACACCTTTAGACACTTCATTCCTTATAAAGTGTAGTTTAACATCAATATGCTTGGTTTTTTCATGATGTGCTGGATTTTTGCTCAAGTAAATTGCACTAGAGCTATCACAGTTCACTTCAACAGTCTTCTGCATTCTTCCTAGCTCACTCAACATGCCTTTAAGCCACAAGGCTTCTTTTACAGCTTCTGTTGCCGCTGTATACTCAGCCTCTGTTGTTGACAAGGCAACAACATGTTGGAGACTTGCTTTCCAATTAATTATGTAGCCATTCAACATGAACATATAGCCTGTTAGTGACCTTCTTTTGTCATAATCACCAGCAAAATCAGAATCTACATAACCCCACAGCCCACTGTGTATCCCTTCTGTTCTTCCATACTGTAAACCATATCCTAAAGTACCTTTCAAGTACCTCATAATCCATTTTACTGCCTTCCAATGCTCTTTTCCAGGAGCTGACATATATCTGCTTACAACACTCAAGGCATAAGCAATATCAGGTCTTGTCAACACTATAACATATATCATGCACCCGAAAACATTTGCATATGGAGCATTATTCATCTCTTCCTTTTCCTGAGCAGTCTTTGGACTTTGAAGTTTTGAAAGTTTGAAATGTGTTGTAAGAGGTGTTTTCACAAGCTTACAGTTCTGCATCCCAAAGATCTCAAGTATCTTTTTCAAATACTTCTCTTGTGTGAGAAATATTTTGCCTTCTCTTCTATTTCTCCTTATCTCCATGCCTAAAATTTATTGTTGGGGGGGCTTGTTCTAGGATATCTTGGTATCCAACCTAAAAGACTAGCCTATTGAGTGGAGTGATCTATTCTCCTTATAAACCCAAGTATCTCCCCTTTACTAGCCAATGTGGGACACAACTCAACAATCCCCCCCTCGGACGAAACCACCACCGGACCCCGGTCCTTTTGTCCAACACACCTAAGTTGTTCCACCACCACATTCCAGCTACTAAGGTCTAACTCTGATACCAATTGTTTGGGGGGCTTGTTCTAGGATATCTTGGTATCTAACCCAAAAGACTAGCCTATTGGGTGGAGTGACCTATTCTCCTTATAAACCCAAGTATCTCTCATTTATTAGCCAATGTGGGACACAACTCAACATAATGTTTGGTTGCGTAATCATAATTTAGGGACTGCTTTCCCTCATGTTGTTAAGCCTTAACTTGTGCTAGGCTCGTCTTTTTTACCCAAAAAAAAGGAAATAATTAATTTTGTAAATTTACAGCATGTTCGCATGATGCTAGGAAAAGCCTGATGATTCAGTTGTTGATTGTCGGGAGCAACACGATGAAGGCCCTGTTTGGTAGGACAATTCAAATGATTAGATAATTCTACCCTCCCTATAAGAACTCTATTAATCATTCTCAATTTTAGTTAGAGTCAGCCACTTTAATTTCATTTTGATATCTCATTTATGCAAGAAAACACATAATTTATTCTCTTTCGTTAATTCTCATTATTATTCCTAAAAAGTAAACACACCATTAATTTTTAACATTACACCCAATGATTAACCCTACCAATTGCATGACAAAAGGTTTTGTATTTTGAACAAACTCCTGAAATAATTTTAGTACACTTTCTATTTTAACATAAATTATTTTAGCCTTCTAAACTCACCCGATGGTGACGCGTGCTCTTGCATCCTTGACCTTTATCTTCTGAACACTTTTCCACTGTATAAATCACAAAATTAACCATATAATAAAATGTTGATGCCGAAATCCAATTAGGTCGGTTAGTGATTTTATACCAGACTCCTGCATCACCATTGAATTTATTTGGTGCTGAAACAACTTGTCAATCTCTAAGAAAATCTTCTTACCATGAGCTGTTGTTTAGTGTGCTCTTAAAGTCACAGAAGACAGTAAGAGACGCCGGAACTTTTTCCGGCGTGAACTCTCTGATTCTTAAGTCAGCGATCAATAAATTTAAGGGAAAGAAAATCATAAATCTTAAAGAAAATGAGATTATAAGAGGAAGAGAGTTCCCTCTGCTTTAAATTTCCTTGTGCTTTTATAGGCACCTATGTGCGTGGCTATCACTAAGTTGAATGCTCATTTAAATCATGAGTTAATGGGTCAGTTACAGAGTAGTTATTAGACTATTACAGAGTAGTTATTGAGCTATAGTTATTATACCTGCTTATGATATCAAGAGCTATTTCCTGCTCGAAGTCTTTTACTCATGATCTCCAAAACTACCTCCTGCTTAACATCATCTGCTCATGGTCTCCGGGACTACCTCGTAGAAGCCTATCAGTTATCTGCTCACTTTTTACTTAGAGAAGATCTGGTCACCCTATTTCATTCCCTAAACACCAGTCCCCCCCAGTTTCTAATGTTGAGAGTGAAACGAATCAGGATTGAAAACTATAAAGTTTATAATTTTTTACAAACTTAAAACTTTAAGTTTGTAATCTTCTACTAACCACGCCATGAGCGAGTAGGTATCACCAGTTTAAGGTTTTATACCTTATCTAGAGCAGGTTTCAAGGGTTTTAATCTTTAATTGACTTAAGCAATTTTAAGCTACTCTTATAAGTTTAAAGTCTTATACTTTACCTGGAATAGGCTTTAAGGATTCTAATCTTGTACTGACTTAAGCAACTTTAAATAACTCTTGTCAGCTTAAGATTTTAGATCTCATCTAGAGCATGCTTCAAAGTTTTTAATCTTTTTACACACTTTGGAAAATTTTCAATAGGTAAAGAAAAAGAATGAATGAATATATTTTTTCTATTGCATCCATTTTATTCAAAGTCATATATAATACAATTCAATCAGAGAAAATTAAAGCAAAAATAAAACTATGACCAAATCATGCTATTGATCAATCTATGCAATAAATCATGCACACAAACAAATAAATTGAAAATAATTGTAGCAATTTAATCAAAAATACAAGCAGAAATGAATCTGTGATAGATTTTACTAATCTGAAGCTCCTGAATGTCAACTTGGGTTAGTTTTTACCAAGTCAATTCATTTCTTTCACGTGAGTTAGGAAACAAAAGAGAGGTTGCTTTAATTCATGCATGATAGTATCCTGTCTGCACCTCGGCTAGATGAAAAATTGAAGAGACAAAAGTTGGCTTTTTATACGATTCCCTACAGACAGTGCCAAATGTTGATGCCAAAATCCGATTAGGTCGATTAATAGTTTGATACCAGACTCCTGCATCAACATTGAATTTATTTGGTGGTGAAACAACTTGCCAATCTCCAAGAAAATCCTTTGACCATGAGCTGTTGTTCCATGTGCTCCTGAAGTCATAGGAGACAGTAAGAGGCGTTAGAAGTTTTTCTAACATGAACCCTTCGACGCTCAAGTCAGCAATCAAAAAATTTAAGGGAAAATAAAATTATAAATCTTAAAGAAAAAGAGATTATAAGATGAAGAAAGTCCCCCCCCCCCCCGCTTTAGATTTCTTAGAGCTTTTATAAGCACTCATTTGTATGGTTGTTATTAAGTTGAATGCTCATTTAAATCATAAGTTAATGAGTCAATTACAGAGTAATTATTAAACCGTTACAAAGTAGTTATTGAGTTGTAGTTATTATACTTGCTTATGATATCAAGAGCTATTTCCTACTTAAGGTCGTTTGCTCATGATCTCCAGGACTACCTCCTGCTCGAGGTCATCTACTCATAGTCTCCAGAACTACCTCTTAGAAACCTATCAGCCATCTGCTCACTTTTTACTTAGAGGAGATCTGGTCACCCTATTTCATTCCCCAAACATAAACATTTTTCATCGCTATTTTCTTAGAATTCTCAAAGTTTGGTCACCAGTCAAATACAATTATTCGAACTTGAAAACCACTCGGCAAGCCCTTAGAGGCAAACGTACAGTCAACATGATATCATGACCCATATTAAGAAAAAAAAGATAATAATAATTTACAATCAAGATCAACATTACTTACAAATAAGATATAAAACCATATGTAGTACAACTTTTGCTCTGGGTGTCATCTATGCTAATTTGGCCTTGGTCATGGTCATGGTTACCAGCTTCATAACAACTTGGCTTACACTTGAGGTTTGGCAATGATGGCACCTCCATTACACTGAAATCATTATTACATAGAACTGCTTCATATTTCTTAGTCTTTTCTTCCCATTTGCTACTCATTTTCCAGCATAGTATTTAATAACAGCTCTCTTTATTATGCTAGCTAGCTCCTTCTGGAAGCTAATAAGCTTTCACACTTTTTTAATGTTTTCCTCTTGAAATTTTTCACCGACAATAAATTTTTTTAATTTAAACTTGTCCAATCCCTTTTTACCTCTTCTCCAAGGTTGTTGTATTTTGGTAACAAAAACAATCAAAAGAAACTTCAAGACCGAGACAAAATTAAAGAATCAACTTGCAAGATCAAAACAGAACAAAGAACACAGAGAGCAAGCAACCCAAATTGAAGGGAAAAATTGGCATTCTTTTATTACTCAAACTGTTTACAAATCGATTACACGTTGTAGAGGAATCTACAAGCTTTACAAAGAAAAAAGAATCACCCAATTTGGATGAAAACCAAAAAAGAAAAGTCACACACACCAGATACTATGCACCAACTCTTCTTATATTGATAATTCTAGAAATTTTCCAAAATCATCTTGACAAACATAAAGACTTCCAGCCACATCAACAGAGTATTTACATATTGACCTATAAACTAAAGTCAATCTACATAACGACCATAAAAGTCTTAATTGTTTGCAATTAAGTCCAAAAAACAAAATCTGATTCTTCACACTTTCCACCTTGCAAATTTGATTCAATTTGATTCTTGACCATAAAAGCTGCCCTAGAAAAAACCCCTTCAAGCACACAACTAATACTCCATTATACAAAGTAATCACTGAGGATTTGCCATGATCCCAATCAAGTCTATAGAGAACTTGAATTTTGCAGTGGGAACAGCCTTTGTAAGAACATCAGTGTGTATCTTAGACACTGTCACAGCACCTTTAGCTACTTTATCTCTAATGAAATAAAGCTTAACATCAATGTGCTTAGTCCTCACATGATAGACTTGATTCTTAATGAGATGGATAGCACTTTGATTATCACAAAAGATAGTAACATTCTTTTGTTCTAACCAAAGTTCATTCAACATCCCACTTAGCCATTTTGATTCTTTTACTGCCTTTGTCGCAGCAACAAATTCAGCTTATATAGATGACAAAGCAACAATTGATTGAAGATTTGTTTTCCAACTGATCAGACAGTCATTCACCATGAATAAGTAGCCTGAAATTGATCTTCTTCCATCCAAATCTTAAGCAAAATCAGAGTCTACATATCCAACTACCTTTTTCTTATCCTACTTAGATATTCCATACATTATGCCATGATTAAAGGTACCTTTAAAGTATCTCATGATCTACTTTATAGCATCTCAATGCTCCTTACCAGGATCACTCATGAACCTACTAAATACACTGACAGCATAGGCAATATCAGCCCTAGTGCATACCATTACATACATGAGGCTCCCAACTGCCTGTGCATATGGGCACTTCATTCATGAAAAATTTATCTTGATTAGTGACCGAAGCTTGTGTCTTAGACAGTTTAAATTGAGGCCCCAATGAAGTTTGAATAGATTTTGCATTCAACATGTCAAATCTATCAAGGACCTTTCAAATGTACCTCTCTTGGCTTACAAACAAGGTTTTAGCACTCCTATCCCTGATAATATCCATCCCAAGTATCCTCTTTGCACACCCAAGATCCTTCATTTCAAATTCTATATTTAATAGATTCTTCAATTTCTTAATCTCACTTTTATTCTTTTTCTTGACTGATTCTTGTTTTTCTTTTTCTTCTTGTCTTTTTTCTTTTTTTGATCTTGCCATCAAACCTTCACCAGGGTTTGGATCCAAGTCTCCTGAGTTCCTTTGAATTTCTTTTGAACATAGAGAGGCCTTCACATCTTCTAAAGTAAAAGCTATCCTACCATACAGCATGGTATCAACAAAACCTTCATAGGTTTTTGGTAATGAACTCAACAAGAAGAAGGCCTTATCCTCATCACCAATTTTAATGTTTTCAACCCCTTCAAGATCAATTATAATATTGTTAAAAACATCAACATGTTCTTGCATTGACACCCCTTCTTTCATCGAAAAAGTGTACAACCTCTTCTTCAAGAACCGCCTGTGAGCCAGTGATTTCTTCATACACAAAGCCTCCACCTTGTTCCAGATGCCAAGAGCTGTCTTTTCATCTGAATCACCCTCAAAATTGAATCACTAAGATCCAAGATTAAGGTATTGTGGGCTCGATTTTGAATTTACTTCTTCTTCTCATTAGGTATTGAGCCTTTAGCAATTTCTAGATCTTCTTCTAGAGCAGACTCCAATCCTTGATGAACAAGGAGAGCCCTCATTTTCATCTTCCAAAGTGAGAAATCACCACCAATGGTGAATTTCTTAATCTCTAGTTTTAGAAGCGACATTCCTGAGATCCTCCAAAGCTCTGATACCAATTATTGTATTTTGGTAACATAAACAATTAAAAGAAATTTCAAGATCAAGACAAAATTAGATAATCAACTTATAAGATCAAAATATAACAAAGAACACAGAGAGCAAGCAACCCAAATTGAAGGGAAAAATTGGCACTCTTTTATTACTCAAATTGATTACATGTTGTAGAGGAATCTACAAGCTTTGTAAAGAAACAAGAATCACTCAATTTAGATGAAAAACAAAAGAGAAATGTCTCACACACCAAACACTGTGCACCAACTCTTCTTATACTGAATTCTAAAAATTTTCCAAAATCATCTTAACAAACATAACGACTTCCAGCCACGTCAGTAAAGTATTTACATATTGAGCCATAAACTGAAGTCAATCTGCATAATGACCACAAAGTCTTAACTGTTTACAATTAAGTCCAAAAAAATAGAATCTAATTCCTCACAAAGGTCTATTTCCACAACCGTTAGAACCTTGTCTTCTAATCCAACTGTTCAGATCAGCTAACTGTTAGTGACAACTACTTCAAAATTATTACTTAGTTAACTTAGCTAGGAAGGTAAATTTTGTGGGTTTCTTATAAGATTTAAATAAAAAAGAAAAAGCATAAAATTGACAAACAATTTTCCGTCTATAAACTGGTGAGTAACGCAAGGATTACAAAGTTAGGGTTAAGACAAAAATTTTGTACCCAAAATGAAATGTCGCCATTGAGTGATTGTCATGTGCTAAATAAGATAGTAATTTTTGGATTATCATTAATAAAAATAATTTCGTAACACTAATTAATGTACAATACATCAATTAAGACACAAATCTTGTATCTCGATTTTATAAATCAAAAATAATTTCATTAAGAAGTGATACTCATTCCACCATTTAACCCAAACTGAACTACATTTAATTAAATTCTTTATACCGACTTTTTTTAATTTATTGATCTGAGTGTGGTTCGGAAAGGTGTTAGTGGTAAGATAAATAGCCTTACTAATTTTTTATAAAAACTAAAATTCTATGCTTGATACAAACTTAGAATTTTCAACTCAATCTACTCTGATTCCCTTTCACTTTCTTACTAATTACCAATTAGGTTTGATGAAAATGCTGTGAACTTTTTTTTATATAGTTATAATATACATAATAACAATTCAATTCTGAATCCACCTACGATTTCGAACCTCGTAACTCTTACTTTCGCTCTAGAGATTTTGCTAACAGAACTCGCTGGCACCCACAAATACTATAGTTGCTTACTCAACAATACCACAGGAGTTTGTGCAAGAGTGCGGGTTGATATCATTACTCAGGTTTCGCAAGCCATTTTTTATGATATGCAACTAGAAAATGAAGAAATATTTCAAAGAATGCACAATCTGATGCAACAAACCTATTAAATTCTATATATAATAGCAAAACATAAGTAAAATGTAATGTGCCTCAGGCATAACTCAATTTGCAAATTAACTTCAACAGACTTCACATAAAATGTATAATACTTGTAAGAATCCTACAATATCAAGATAATATTTAACTATTTAATAAAATTATCAGTTAATTACATCCTCTTGTCTTGTACGCTATTGCACAATAATAAAGAGGTGTTAGCAAGTTCAGCAATCTATTGTCTATACAGCCACATTCTCCCCCATCCTGTTTTCCATTTAACCCATTATTTGTTTCGACGCAGCAGCATCGCCATTTAAAACACTTAGCGCAGTAGCATTGCCAGTTAAAACACTTAGTAGAACAGCAGGGTCTCAAACATTTTGGAATGCAGCAGCAGGGTCTCAAACATTTTGGACATTTTGACCACCGGTAACAGTTTACAAGGCTTGGTATCCAAGATTTTGGCCATTTAGGTTTCCAGCAACATTTCGTGCGCCTAAGTTTTGGACATTCTGGGCATTGGGGTCGGCAGCATTTAATCCTACAGCACCTTTTAGCGGACCGTGCGTTGGAGTTGGACCTTAGTGGTAGATGGGGTTTCTGCTGAATCTTATTAAGTCGGATTTCAGAGTTCATGTTCTCCATTTCTTGAATAAACCTGCAAAGGTGGCAGATGTAATCTGGATATAGCTCTAAGTTTCACTGCCCTCCTCCTCTAATCCACAAAGGCTCTAACGGATCTCTTGCCATTTTCCTGAGTTTATTTCCGTGCAACCAGTTCACAACATCATCTTCTGTTCCCTATCAAATTTTGAACCAGGCCCCCATTTAATAATTTGTCATCAACAAGCCAGTTCAAGTAAAGATAGACCAACCATCATTAGTTAAAAATGGAGCAATTTATCCACGATGCATGTCAAAATAGTGCAGAAAAAATCGACTGATACGAAGCTCCAAAGGCAAACCTCAAAGGATATGTTTGTGGTATTTACTAATACGGGCTGACGAGAATTTCAGGGAAGTTATTCAAAAATTAGGTGGCATTATGAAAGACCACTAAATACCAGCAGATAAAACCGACAACAAGGCTTTACATTACTATTAGATCTTTTGACTTGCTTTATAATGGCATTGCCGGTGCATGTTTTGAAAGAGAGATTAATGTTACTTAAACAGACGATACTAAATAATTAGTAAATGTTGCACGAGGTGGCACATTTGAGCATGCAGCACACAATACAAATACATTTGCTTTGCTTAGAATTAGGAGAGGGTTGGTGCGATTCATAATCTCACCCAATATTACATTAGCCTAAGGCGGCTGCTCCATGACATTACAGGTGCTTGCCATAATTTGAGCCCGAGCATTGAGACTATCATTCAACCATGTTAATATATATTAGAAGTTATGATAATCAAACATAGGATGCAATACACATTCAGGAGATAATTATCGATTATCTATTTCAAAAATTCAGTAAAACAGAAACTTAAGAATTTTTTTCTTATATTCAATCCTTTTAGAGATACTTATATCCCCTTCCTGAATTATTTTCTTTTCACATCATAATCACCCCTCCTTCACAGATATGATTAGTAAAAGGGTTATAGCCCTACATTAGCTAGCACTTCATTCAAAGCTATAATTAGTAAGAGAGTAAGAAGGTCAAAAAAGTGACAAAGAGATGTCAGTGTCGGGAGGCAAAAGAAACAAAGTACATGACAAATTTTCTGGTCTAAGCAATGGACACTAAGGCCACCAGAGAGTAGTTCCTGCTAATTAGAGCATGTCACTTTGACCTCCATTATTCTAGACCACTTAACTAGCACACTAAAATTGACCAAATTTGGAAACTAGAAAAACTCAATATGATAGGTACACAAGCAGAGCATCACTCTCTCGGATGCAATTAATCCCAGCCTCAAACTAATAATAAAGATCCCTGCAACCGGCAGCATCACATTCAAAATGACAATTAGATGCATCACCACCCCTTTTTTTCTTCCATCACTTATTAATATTTACTAAAAACATATAAAAAAATAAAAAAAAAACTGGACCCTGAATCTATTACAGGAAAATGGGGATCTTTTTAAGTCCCCAAGTTCGATTTTCCTTGTTTTGCTACAAGTGGGCCATCTTCCCTTTTCGATCAGCATTACAAGTTTATTTAATTGTGATCAGCATTAAGGTGCCCACGATTTTACAGTAGTGTGGAATGTGAACCCTAGGCCTGATCAATCCCTCGGTCGAGCAAACAAATGCTCACCCTAACAGAAACCCAAGGCATCATTTTTTTTCCATCAGAAGTAATATTTTCCTAAACACATCTTTAAGAACAGCAAGGACATTGGAAACAAGCAAACAGAACATATACACATATACACATCACTGCAAGGACAATCAACAGAAAAACACAACAGCAGCAGTCTTAACTTTCTGATTGGACTTGAACACTAGATGCCTAAACAGAAATTTGACACATAATGTCATTCAGAACAGCATAAACCAAGTCTGCAGAGCGACCAGTCGTCATCTCTCGATCCACTTAAAGCACAATCACAAACACTTGACTCCTGCAAAGTGAGTAATACTATAGACAAGACGTAGGCGCTCAATACAGCTAAAAGGTGGAGAAAGCAGGCATATCATATGCTGATATGCTAAAAGCAAAAAGATAATTAGTTATAAAGGAAAATTATAAAAGAAAAAGAAAAGACGAATAGAAATCTTGTGCAAGATAATTGTTGAATTGTAAAGATAATTAGTTATAAAGGAAAAAGATAATTAGATTTCTAATTGGTAAACTACCTCTATATCAGCATATGTATTGGATTCACTTGGCTGTAAAATTGTAAAGTAAAAAAGATAATTAGTTACTTATAGCAATCGACATGACAAGGCTCCAAGGAGTAATATGATTAAAAAGCAAAGCCAGCAAAAGAACTTCTACTTGTAAGCCGGCTATTATGTTTTGACAACGGAGGAACAGGGCATCTGCTATTGTCACTCAAGTGAAGTGAATTTATTAACTAAATCTAAACATTAGAGTGGTGACATTGAAGGAACAGGGTATCCACCATTTTCATCCTAGTTTTTAGAAAATGTAATATGAGTATATAGCAAGCAAGAAAATGAAAGAAAATAACAAAGAAATATTGATAGAATATTCTGGAAACAATGCTAGAATCAATTGTTAGCTCAGTTCAAAAGGAATGATTACAATGTAGTTTATATAGTGGCTCTAATGAATCTAACTAACTACAGAAGCTACTTGATCATTCTACTTAATACAAGCTGCTTCTAAGTTTCTTACAATTCCAGCTGTCATGTAGAACTAACTTTGACATGTCAGCAGCTGGAATTTGTTCAGCTTTTTGATTGTTCTGGAAGCTTATGGTGTTCTGCTTGCTCTGATCCATACATGCTACACAAGTGGAGAGTATTTATAAACTAAAGCTAAACATGAATCTGATCTGGATATTCAAAAATGTGGCCCTCAATTTAAAGACATGTTTCTACTCAGATAATCGTGTGCCTTATAACAAAATTAAGCCTGTCACATGCCGGATTCGTCTAAATCATAGCCGCAAATTGTCTCAAAGCAACAAGCAATCATTTATTAATATTAAAATAAATGTTTTTAAAATTGAAAATAACTTAAAAAATTTATATTATATATTTTTAATTTATAATATTAGCAACCTGATAGATTAATCTGAAAATATCTTTTTAGTGATATGTTTTAATACTATATATGTTTTTATCATAGAATTTTATTTAAAATCAGTTTTTAGGTTATTATAATCCGAGGATATATTTAAAAAAAAAGAAAAAGAAAAAAGGGTTTGCTTGGTCATTTATAAAATTCAAAGAGTCTACGTAATTATTTAAGAAAATTTGGGGTGTGAATATTTTTTTCCCCTAGAATAATTAATATCTTGCACTGTTTTGAGTGGATAATGATAGAGGTGGGTACCATGCCCGAACTGATTGGCTCTGTTGTAATTCAACAATTAGAAATCTTGTTTATCTTTTCTATAATATTTACTAATTTGCAAAAGAAAAGATGGCAAATGCCTTTAAGTTCTTATAATGTCAAAAGTATATAAATATGAGTCATTTTCTCATGCGGGTATCTTTATTTTTTTATGTAGACATATTATTAAATCATATGATTTAATAGAGTTAGTATAAATATGTTATTAAATCATATGACTTTATAGTGAATTACAAACTAATTCTATCAAATCATATCTTAATAGCATATCCACATTAAAAAAAGAATACCCCACCTGAGAATTTCTGTTCATGGTGCTATTTTAATTTTTAAATTAAAAAAGATGCCCTTGTGTCAAACTATCCAACCAAAATCAATGTTGCGTTTATTGCATACATTTTAATGAAATGGGTGTGTCGAATATTAGGATAGGATTCTCTCCTCTCCTCTCTTTTTTTTCCCTCTCCTTGCCTTTCCTTACATTCATAATCTACTGAAAAAGTTGATTAAATTGTCAATGAAGTGGAAAAAAAAAATTGATTTGATTGCCATCATTAATATGAAACTCAATCTTAACCACTTATTAAAAAAGGAAAGGTAAAGAATAAAAAATAATAGAATAAAATAAAATAAAAAATAAGGAACGGGATTCTTGTAAAATCAACATATGGGGTAAACAATCTTATCGAAACGCACTTTAATGAATAAAGCGCCAAAAACTAGTAATACTAAAAAAAATTAACTAGCCGCAATTTATATAATAACCTAGTGGCACCTTTCCTATCATCAAACATTGAGGGGTGGCTGCCAAGACCCTTATTCTATTCTCATAATTAGATAGGAGTAAAATTTCTAGCTATCATGATACTAGTGGAATATAAATTTTAAAAGTTGTGTTACAGGTAGAATTTCCTCACAATAGAACAAAAATAGGTTAGTTTCAATAGATCAGGTGGAAGGATATTTCCTCCGGTGAAAATAAAAGTTTGGATTATATAGGACTAAATTAGGTTAGTTCCAACAAATTTTAGAAATAGATTTCAAATTGTATGTATATCAATAAACATTTAATTGTAAAGATATATGTGTTAGAAAAATAAAAATAAAACTAATTGGATATATATCATCAGTCACATTACTAATTATAATAGATAAAGAGTAATTTTCTAACGAAGGTTCCTACTCTTCATTTAAGTGCAGAAATGAATTTTACAACATTGTAAAACTCATTTACAATATTATAAAAGTCATTCCCACATTTTAATAAAGTACGGAAAACCTCATTGAAAAACTTTTAATAGATAAAATACTTTATATTTTTAAAATACAAAAATAGGCATGTGTAATCTCTTGTTGCATATTAAAATCTAAAAGATAGGAAAAATGACATATACACCCCCAAGATTTGGGGAAACAATCATTAAGAGCTCAATGTTTTCAATAAGGAATACTAAGATACCCTTTTGATATAATATCCTTTGGCTTCATTGACCTAAAAAATTGACTCCAATGTTTTATATTAAATAAAAATATAATATTATAAATATTAGGGTGTAAAAATTTAAAATAATTTCATTATTCAAAAACTTTTAATATTATGCAATCTATCAAACATATTTTATTATATTTAAAGTAAATTTTATAATAAATAGAAACATAATGTTATAATAAATATATAAAAATTTAAATTATTTTGAATATTGTATCAAATAATCTTAATATTATTAATATGTGAGATGCCTTTTATTAATTGTAAAATTTATATTAACTCAAAGATTTATTTGAAATCCTTATAATAAATACAAATATATTATTTACTTCATCTAAATGAATATAATATTTTACATTTTTAAAATTATTTTAACTTTTCAATATATTTTAATATTATTACTCTACTAAAATTTTAAATTATTTATATTAGATTTTTATTTATTAAAAATATTAAAATAAGTTTCTTCTAATTATTATATTTAAAGGGTGTTATGATTAAAAAAAGAACACTTTTTGAAATTTTGAACATATATATATAACACTAATTTTTTTTAAATCTTATGATGCAATTGACTTTTTTAATCATTCTATAATATTTTAATTAAAATTAAGGTATCAATACTGTAATTAAACATGAATTATGTAAATAAAACTTAAGACATGTAAATTTAACATAAAACTTATAAATCAAGATTAAATATAAAATAAGACATAAATTATGTAAATGGAACATAAGAGTTGTGAGTAGAAGGTAATATAAATAAATTAACACAAGAGTGGTAAATTGGTATATATTATTAGTAAATAAAATAAAAACTTACAAATGTAACATAAAACTTTTAAATCAATATTAAGTGTAAAATAAAATATAAATTATGAAAATGAAACATAAGAATTGCAAATGGAAGGTAAAACAAGTAAATCAATATAATAGTTTTAAATTGATGTATTATTGATAAACAAAATAAAAACTTATAGATATAACGTAAAACTTATAAATCAATATTAAGTGTAAAATAAAATATAAATGATGCAATTGGAAGATAAAAAAAAAAAATTTAACGTATAAGTATCAAATTGGTGTATCAATGATAAACAGATAAAAAACTTACAAATATAATATCAAACTTGTTAATGAACCATAAGTATAAAACAAAACATAAAAGTAAATGAAACATAAGACTTATAAATGGAACGTTAAATAATTAAATTAACATAAGAATGGTAAATTGATGTATTAATGAGTGAAAAAAACAAAGACTAACTAATGTAATATAAAATTTGCAAATGAACATTAAGTGTAAACTAAAACATAAATTATATAAATGAAACGTGAGACTTGTAAATGAAGGGTAAAATAAATAAATTAACATAAAAATAGTAAATTAGTATATTATTGGTAAATAAACAAAAACTAACAAACATAACATAAAACTTATAAATCAACATTAAGAGTAAAATAAACATAAATTATGTAAATGGAACATAAGACTTGTAAATGAGGGATAAAATAAGTAAATTAACATAATAATGGTAAATTAGTGTATTATTGGTAAACAAAATAAAAACTAATAAATAGAACATGAAACTTGTAAATTAACACTAAATGTAAAATAAAACATAAATTATGTAAATGTAACATATAACATATAACATATAACTTATATATATATATATATATATATATTATTTCTAAATTGAATAATGATAGTTTTGACTTTGTGTTATAGATATGATGCTTTATGTGAAATTTTATTAAGAATAAAATTTATCTCAAAATTGGATTTTAAAAAACTATTCTTTTCATGTTTTCCAAAGCCATTTGTAAGATGAGATAATTTTGTATCATTATAAACCTTTTCGACAACAATCCTAAATAGTTTAATTACATGTAAGAAGTAAAATTTTAAACTACATGAAATATGTCTAAAATTGGAAATGATATCCAATTCTTATAACATATATAAGAATATCTTTTTATTTTCTTTTTGGCTCTATCAACATCAAGAAAAATAATTTTTCTTAATTAATATGTGTAGTAAACAAATACTATGATAAAAAAATTTTAAAAATAATTATAAATGTCCTAAGATAAATATAGAATTTATTGTTATACCAATCCAATAAAACTTATTCCAATTATTTTCAATACAATTTTTTATTTTCAATTGATGAGTGAACTTTTTCTTTGTTTAATTAATGTTGATTTATAATTTTTTATTATTTTTATAAGTGTTTGTTTTATTTATAATTTTAAAACACTAATTCACCACTTTTATATCAATTTACTAGTTTTACTATTTATTTACTAATTTTATATATAATTTATAAAATTTATATTTATTACAATATTAATACCATAATTTTAATTATAGTATACAAAATTTTCTTATAATCTTTATATACTAAATAAATTACTTAATATGGCGAGACCATGTGGATATAAAATTATTTTGTGGAGTAGGATGAATGCAAATACTTAATATTTCGCATGTACGTTACTCTCAACCACTCGGATAGATAACGACACGTTCGTAATTTTCTTGATAGTGACATGTTCATAATTTTCTTCACGTCAATCACAAATGTCTCATTAATTATTCTATAACATTTGTCATTATGGGTTTCTTGGATTTACTATTCATCAGAGTTGGATATGTGTATATCAACTAATCAACAAAGACCCGCCTAAGTGACAGTGTCTGCAAGTAACATCGCAAGGTCCATCAACAAATACGATTGTAACATTATTGCTGCCAATTTTCCAAGTTTGAAAAATGACGTACGATTGTAACATTAGTGGTGCCAATTTTCCAAGTTTGAAAAATGACGTTTTATCTGCCAGTTTTGACAACTTAGTTTGTAAGCTTACAACTCTATTTTGTCTTTATACAGTTTCTAATTGTAATAATATATCAATGGAATTGTAGGATTAATCTACTTAAATTTATTTATTGACATTTTTTTCTTTCACCTTGAAACAACTGAAAGCGTCCAAATCTTGATAGCACAGCGTTATTTTTGTCATTATTTATACCAATTCAATTCTAATCAGTGTAGAGAGACATTTGTTGATATTGATCAACTAAAGTTCATCTCGAGAATCTGCTCTAAAAAAGACCAAAAAAAAAAGAAACTTAAAAAAACTTACTCTTAAATTAAGGAAATTTTTTCCGACTGCTATAAAATTTTACACCCGCTGCCACTGGAGAAATTTTAGTGGTAGCAGCCATGGACTTCCTTCTTTCATCTCAAACAAGTGCTGTAGCAGCAATTTTAATCACTCTTTTAATCATTCTATACACCTCGTTGTCAGTTTCAAGAAGTTTGCTTAGAAAATACACAAGCAAGAAGAAGAGGGGAGCACCAGAAGCTGGGGGAGCATGGCCTGTGATTGGCCATCTACACCTCTTGGGAGGGCCAGAACCACCTCACAGGGTGTTGGGCAGCATGGCTGACAAGTATGGACCAATCTTCACAATCAAGATGGGCATAAATCGAGCTTTAGTTGTGAGTAATTGGGAGATGGCTAAAGAGTGTCTTACTACACACGACAAAGTCTTTGCCAGTCGTCCAAAAACTCTAGCCATGGAGATTTTAGGCTACAATTTTTCCATGTTTGGGTTCAGCCCATACGGCTCTTACTGGCGCGAGGCGCGCAAGATAGCCACACTGGAGCTTCTCTCGAACCATCGGCTTGAGAAGCTCAAGCATGTACGAGAGTACGAGGTGAAGACTGGTTTGAAGGAGTTGTACGAGTTATGGGACAACAACAAAAGCACTAATAAGATGTTGTTAGTAGAGATGAAGAGATGGTTTGCAGACACCACCCGTAATGTGGTTTTAAGAATGATTGTAGGAAAGGGATGCAATTCAGTGGATGGTGAAGAATGGAAAGAACTATTAACGAGATTTTTTGAAATGAGTGGTAAGTTTGTGGTGTCAGATGCATTGCCGTTTTTGAGATGGTTGGATATAGGAGGTGATGAGAGGTCAATGAAGAAGGTCGCCAAAGAATTAGACGTTGTTATTCAAGGATGGTTAGAAGAGCACAAGAGGAAGAGAGATTCTCAGGAAACTAAAAAAGAAGAAGATTTTATGTATGTGATGCTTTCGATTTTAGGAGATACAGAGCAATATTATGGTCGTGATGTTGATACAATCAACAAAGCTATTTGCCTGGTATGCCTCTCCTAACCGATATTTTTCCTTTTAGTTTTAGACTATGGGCGACTCAATCCCCTCTAGAGTTCGAAAAAACAAGACCACTTCTTTTTTCTTTGTTTTCTTCTTTTTTTGTTATTTATATTAACCACACACTAATGGCGCTCAAACTCATGTCTTAATTTGTAGCCTTGTAGGAAGGGTATTCCTTATCAATGAAATAAGACTTTGCTTGGACTTCTTCTTTTCACTCAAGAGATTAGTTGGTGTCAATCTCTTAATTGAATATTATATGCTCTTAAAACATTTTACACTTATCATCAGTCATATAGTTGTTTACATCATTCTTCAAGATGAGATTTCTAAATGAAAGCAATTAAATCTACAATTTGTGAATTGAGAATATTTATTATTCTGTTGTCTCCTAATCAGTCGATACGGTAGAATGGTGAACTAAAAAGTCAATGAAATCATCATCCGTTCATTATTGCATTAGTCCATTGGGACCTACATTTTAGGATAAGTTTTTGATAATATATGGGTGGATTTGATCTGTCGGTAAAAGGCAAAAGGTACCAAAAAATGAGTCTTCAATGGAATTTAATTGAGTTGCATTGTGAATAAGTGTAATATGCATATATATGAAAGCATAACAACGTTGTATACACTACCAATTTTGCAGGGTCTCATCTTAGCAGCAACAGACACCACAGCTGTTACATTGACATGGATTATCTCTCTGCTTCTCAACCATCGTGATATTCTAAACAAGGCTCGAAATGAACTAGATATGCAGGTGGGCACAAAAAGGCAGGTGAATGAATCAGATATGAAAAATTTAGTTTACTTACAAGCCATTCTTAAAGAAGCAATGCGTTTATATCCTGCTGCGCCACTCTTACTTCCACACGAGTCTATAGAAGAGTGCACGGTCGGTGGTTACAATGTTCCTAGCGGCACACAACTTTTTATCAACGTTTGGAAGCTTCAACGTGATCCACATGTCTGGAAGGAGCCTTGTAAGTTTCAGCCAGAAAGATTTTTGACAAGACACAAGGATATTGATGTCAGGGGACAAAATTTTGAATTGTTACCTTTTAGTAGCGGCAGAAGAATGTGTCCTGGAGTGTCATTCGCCCTCCGAGTTATGGAATTTACACTTGCTTCTTTACTTCATGGCTTTGATATTGCAACTCCATCAAATGAACCATTGGACATGGGGGAGGGATTAGGGTTGACCGTAGAGAAATCTACACCACTTGAAGTGCTTGTCGCTCCACGTCTTTCTGCTTCTTTGTATGGCTAAATTGATTCCCGATGTAATCAATCTAATAAACTTTTATGGCAATTATTGATGTGTCTCTTGCTTGTTTACTCTTACCCATTAGGCCTTCTTCTACTTGAATATAAATGTCCGAAATATCATTAGTAATAAACATCTAGTATTAAACGAACTTCTATCATGACTAAGCTGTGAATCCAATATCATTTTGCAAAGACACAAAACGCCAAAAATGCTGAAAAGCTAGCTTTCCTTGTTTGCAGAAATCGGAGTAGTTTTTCTTGATTGCAATATTGTACGTCCTAGTGGAGGCTTCCTCCCTCTAATCTTGCCACATAAGTTACAGCTACCAGCTTCGGCACTGTTTAATGTCATAACAAGTTCAAGAAAACAAATGAGAACGAATACTCAAGAGAAAAGCTTCTTCTTCATTTTGAATATTTTTCTCCTATCAACTGCTTCCTGAATCTGTTGTAATCAGAGGCGGATCTTGGTCAGTCATCAATAAAAACAAAAGTAAAAATAGTCTTCGGATAAGAACAAAAGCACTGATGCGGTGCTGCTGGTAGAGATAAAGAGATGGTTTGCAGACACCACACGTAATGAGATTTTAAGAATGACTGTAGGAAAGGATGCAATTCAGTGGATAGGAAGAATGGAAAGAGCTACTCACGAGTTTTTTTGAAATGAGCGGCAAATTTGTGGTATTAGATTCACTGCCGTTTTTAAAATGGTTGTATACACTACCCATTAGACATTGTTGTTCAAGGATGGCTAGAAGAGCACAAGAAGCAGAGAGACTCTCCGGAGATGAAAGAAGAAGAAGATTTATATCTGTGATGCTTTTTATTCTGGGTGATGCAGAGCAGTATTCATCGCGTTGGCAAAAAAGCCTAGATTGGGTTTGACTCTGCATGCATGTGTTAGGAATAGATATGAGGTGAAAAATGTAAAGTTTGCATAGATTGGGTCTGGATCTGGATAAGAGCCTAAGAAAAAAAGTTTTGTTTTTTAATTTATAAATAAAAAATAAATTAAATTTAAATAAAAAATAAAAAACTTAAAATATTAAATTAATATATTTTTTAGATTAGTATTTTTGATTTATTATTTTGTGTTACTAATATTTTGTGTATTAAATTATTATTCTATTATATATTAAATAATTATCTTTTATTTAAATATTTTTTTACTTTATTAAAAAATTATTTCATAATTAATAAAAAGCCCAAATATCGTCTAACCCCAATTTCGATTAGTTTTTGAAGGGTATGAGCTTGTTTTCAATAATGTGGGTTTGGACTTGGGTTTGAAAAAACTCGGTCCAAGCCCACAATTTACCAACCCTAAATATTCGGGTTGTGAAGCTACATGCCTTGTACGACTTCCTTAAACGATGTGTGATTTTTTTGTCCAATTTTCTTCCCATGTAAGTGGGTTGAAACCCCAAACCTATTTTATTAAAAGAAATTATCAATAGCATACTATTAGTTTACTATGTTATCAAATTTACTATAATACTTTTACGGTATATTAATCAATCATTTTAAGTTGACAAAATGTATTTATCATCTACCAAACTATTAGTTTTTGTTTAAATATGACGACGTAAGAGGGGTAATTTAGTCTTTTCATATGATACAAGTAATAATTTAAGGGTATACAAGTGATAATGAGAGAATTTAAGTGTATACACATGATAATTTTCTTTTACTTTAATATAAGTTTCAAGGGTAAAATCGTCAATTTGGTACAATTCAATTAACTTTCAAACGGTAGCTAAGAGTTAACTTTCAAACGGCAGCTAATGGTTTAGTGGTCGGCATATAGTTTTTATCAATTTATGGTGGATGATTAATACACCTTTAAAGTGTTGTATTATTTTTGATAAAAATAAATAAATTTAGAGTATACAAATGATAATTTTGCTTTTATTAATTAATTAAACTAATTGGTATCCATTTCAGAATATTATACGCTTTTAAAAACAGTCTACCCCTATAATCATTCATATAATTGTTTACATCATTCTTGATGACAATGAGGATGAGATTTTCAAACGTGGGCAGCTGAATCTGCGACTTGTGAATTGATGAGAGTATTTAATTATTCTATTTATATTCATTTAGCTAGTCGTTTTAATAAATATTTATGACTAATAAGGCGTTAAGGCTCGTCATGTCCTTTTGTGCGTAATAGAATTTCATTTATTTTTATTAATGAAGCTCTCCCCACCGCCGTCAAGGTCGTTTATCAAAAAATAAAATAAAATAATTATTCTGTATTCTCCCAATCGGTTAAGAACGGAAATTTTCTTTTTTTGATCATACAATCTAGTCCATGCGATCGATTTTTATTCAGTTACGGGGTTCAGAATTCATTTGCTTTTCTTTGTAAAAACAGACTCAACGTACGCACACTACCAACTTTGCAGGGTCTCATCTCAGCAACAAGAGACGCCGTAACAATAGAATTCACAGGGGTTCTGTCTTTGTTTTCCAACCATCACGATATTCTGAAAAGTGCTCACAATGAACTAGATATTCAGGTGGGAACAAAAGGATAAGTGAACGAAACATACCTGAAAAATTTAGCTTATATACTTACAGGCCATTCTCAAAGAAGCAATGCGTCTACGTACTGCTGCGCCACTCTTAATTCCGCATGAATCTGTGGTTAAGCTTTGCCTAATTTTGAAAATCAAACCTTTCTCAATTCACTTGATGGGCTCAAACTAGAATCTGTTGACACGATAATTTATTAGAAGCGCGTGCTGCGCGTTGTCACTTCCAACCAACATTGGAAAGAGATATTGTTTATCTTTTGTTTGTATAATATTTACTGATTGGCAAAAGACAAGATAGCAAATGGCTCTTAAGTCGTTGGAGTGTCAAAACATATTGCCATCTTTACTCTATTTTAAAATAGAAAAGATGCCTTTGGGTTCAAACTTGCCGGCCGAAAGCAATGCTTGTTCGTTTCATACGTTTTGATCAATAAATTAAGCAATCTTATCGGATCGCACTTCTAATCAATAAGTGCCAAAAAATAATATATAACTAGCAGCCGCCACCGTTTCAACAAAAGTTGCGTGTTCGGGTGGGTTGATTCATTGCAGTTGTAAAGGCTCTTATTTTCCCCCAGTGGGGTAGATTTTTTTCTTAGAGAATAGGTATGTGATTCCTGGAATATTAGTAGAGATAGAAATACAGACTCTCAATAAATTTCTACTGCATATATCAGCGAGGGCAGATATGTCTTTTCGCAATTATTAATGGAGGTAAAAATCTGTATTGCATAATAATAAAATTTAAGATATATTTAAAATTGTTTTAGTTTTCCAAAATAATCTATTTTAGGATAAATTTTAAAACAAATAAATTTTTAAACAATTAGTTTTATAAATAATTTTGTTACATGTTTGGTGACTTTAGATTATAATATAATTACTTATCATATGATTTAGCATGCAAGTTTGGTAAATTAATAAAAAAAAAAAAAGGTTGAAATAACCAAAATAGACATTATTTATTTTTGGTTATATAGAAACCAAATAAAATTAATTTTAAAGCATATATTTAATAAACAATTAATTTTAATTTTTCTCATCTTTCTATTTATATTTTCTATTTATCATTGACAGTAAATGTCAATTAATGAATAAGAACTTTTAACTTTATGTTATCTTTCCAAAAAAACCCATTAGTCAATATTAAATGCTAAGCAATAAAAAAATACTTAAGAACGAGAAATAAATGAGTGGAGGTTGAAATTTCGTTCGTCGGAAACAGGGCCACTTGTCGTCGACGATGATGGAAAAGTTTCCCTACAACGATATATCTAGCACCGTTAGAATCAAAATTTCACAATCTATGCAACCATATCCATATTATCAGCAAAACAAATTTGCTGGTGGTGGAAAGGCCTCCTAAATAAGTAGCAGCAGCATAACCTGGCTGTTAAAATCAGGTGTTTTTTGCTTCACCGCCAACATGAAAATTATTTCAAAAATTGCTTTATCTATTGGAGATGGCGATTCACGTCACCTCACCTCCGTTAGACGGCGGTGTTATATTGCGTCACATTTGAGCGGCATTTATGCCACCACTGGATTATTTTTTCTACAAATACCCATACCATCATGGAGATCATGAAACACTTTTGTGAACCAGATTGTTTTAAAATCACTTTTCAAGTGAATTTACGAAACACTTTTTGACTGCTATGTTGTTAAATAATCACTTATATGTTTAACAATTTAAAGCTATTCCAAACATGTACTAAATTAGGTTTGTCCCAGTACATAATGTCAAAAAAATATATAAAATAAACTAGCTAGTAATTGGACGTAATGATACTGACCATGGTAGTTAAAATATCCTATAAATTTTATATAATACAGAGAATACATGCATGTACATTAATGATATTCCATATGTAACAACCGTTCCTTATTTGTTTGATTATGCTTATTTATTTAGTTCTTTATCTTCAGCTTGTGTTAAATTATTTGAATTAGTATTATTTGAGATGAAGCATAATTATTTTTTATTTATTTAATTTTAAAATAAATTATTAGAGACTATCATCTTTATCGTATAATATATTTTTATAAAAATAAGTAATTTTATAAAACTTAAACTCTTGTTATCTTTCTGCGATTAAAACTCTTTAACCTAATAAATGTATAAAAGCAAAGATTTTTAGGGTTTTCCTTATGCACGCTTGAAAGAATTTTTTAAGCACTAATCCTTCTCTAATCCATGTTCTCTAATCTTATATGTTTGATGATGAATGCATGCATTGTTCTTTTTATCATGAATGACTAGGTAGGCATTATGAGGCATGAGCACTGTGATCTAATTACTATTTTCCCTTCATTTTTTATTCAATTTTTGTATGAAATTTTTTCATAAAATTAAACTAGACATCCTAAGATTTTCAATGATGTATTTTGTATAAAAAGAGTCCAAGTAACCAATTTGTTGTGAATTTTCGAATTTGGAACAGTAGTGCTGGAAAATTCTAATTTTCAGCAGCATGTCTGATTTTGCTGATTTTTCTGACTATCCAAATGATCTCTTAAAGTTTTGTTAATTTTTCTGCTTAATCCTAATTATTTCTAATTATTTTATGTTTAATTTCATAATTTTTGGTTGAGTATAAAAATTATTAAAAATCATTATGCTGGGCTGCTATAGTTTTAGAAACTACTTTCTAGAATTGAGATGGCTTATAGTAAAATTACTTTAGGCTTCTAAAAGGCTTTAATGGCCTAAAAAAAATATTCATATAATATTATGAATCATCTATGATTTAAAGTTTATTTGACTAATTTTCATTGAGGGAGCATTAAGTTATGAATTTTTAAAATACAAAACATGAACACGAAAGTTTCTATATAGGTTTGCTAGTTTCTTAATATAAATTTATTTAAAATAGTTTTACATTTTCAAAAATTCTAGAAATTTGATATATTATTTCTTGATGTTTCTACTATTCTAAAATAAGTGGCCTAATTTTTATGAGTTTTATTAAATATTTTATAAATTTTCTAATTCAAAAACCTCTATTTTTATCACTGTTGGACAATGTGGATATGTGCATGTAAGATTCTTTTTACATTATATTTCTGAACTTTATTCTTTTTTTTTTTAATTTTTACATGAAATGCTGCACATGTTTATGATTTCTCTTCTTTGATTTTATAATTTTCCGACATATGATTAGCTTGGTAAAATCAACTTATATAGGATGGTTAAGTTTAGACTAGCTTTAATGGTTTAGTACTTATGACTAGGCTTGATTATATTAGATTTATATCAAGGTCAAAACGAGTAATAGTATTGATAAGAATGTACCTTGATGTTTTAGGACGAGATTGAACTCGAGGTTGAGGTTACTATTCTTTATTGCTGAGAATGGAGGTAAGTAAATTCATACATGGTACATGCATTTCACTATTAAATTACTTTTAATTCAAGATATATATTATGTTGAATGAAAAGTATATGAAACTAATTTGTTTTAATTTATTACAATATTTTGTTAAGTAAAATCAGTCCCTAAAATTATTTACAATAAACATTTATTTATTAAAAACTTGTTTTATAAATTGTCTTAAAAATTAAAATTTTTATTAAATTATTTTAAGTCAAATGCTTTGAAATAATCATATAACGTTAATGTTCAAGGATGATTTTAAATGTTTTGGCTAAGTATCCGTAATGATTTTATGTTATTCTGTTATGTTATGAAAGACTACCTGGATTTTGTGCACATATGACGTTAATGTTAATGATTCTCGCAGGGTACAGTACCCTGAATGATTCTATATGGCCAGGTCACCTAGTCTACAAATAATATTACGTGGCATGAGCCAATTATGTTTTATGTGTTTTAAATGCCATTATTATATTTAAAGGATTTAAATGACTTTATGATGTTTTGATTTATTTTTAATAAATGATTATTTACAAATGTATTTCCCTTATTTTTATTATATATATCTAAGAAATTTAAACAATTATATTTTAATATTTTTTAGTATTGTGCATGAATTTACTTACCCAGTTAACGACTCACTCCTTGTTATCGTATTTTTACATATAGAGTTAGATGATGTGATCTCAGGGTCTTAGGAGGAAGAATAAGGGCTCAGTTTCTTTTGAGGATTAATGTTACATTAATAATCTATGAATAATTCAGCTTCCTTTAAGATGATATTTATTTAAGGATTTGTTATTTCATTACTGATTATATTTTGGAGGTTTAGAATATTTATTATTGGATATTAATTTGATGATTTTAGAAATGAGAGTGATGAAATGCAGTTTTGCCTTAATTTCACATTAGTACCTTATTAGTGGAATTAGGGTGTTACACTATATGTGTTATTAGTATTAATTAGGGTCTCATTCTTAGCTTTATTCAAAACACAAAAGATCAAGATAATGTTGGAGAACCCTTATATAAGAAATTATTTCAGAGGAACAAATTTTACCATCTCAAGAGTCTATACCATTAAGGAGATCCACTAAACAAAGAAGAAGAGTAGTGTTAGATAATATATTTCTCTAAAAACATAAGGTGAACATTAGAGTGATGAAAGATGATCCAATTAACTTCCATCAAGCCATGAAAGTCTACATTTTAAAATTGGGTTGATATCATAAATGAGAAGATGAAGTCTATAAAGGACAATGACATATGAGATTTTGTCTCATATATAGCCAAAAGGTGCAAAACCTATTAGTTTTAAATAGATATTTAAGACCAAGAAGTCTAGGGATTCGAATGGCAAAGTAGAGAGGAACAAGGTGTGTCTTATCGCAAAGGGATTTACACAAAAAGAAAATATCGACAATAAAAAGACTCTCTCTCAAATTTCTTCAAAAAACTCTTTCAGGATCATAATAGCATTGGTTGTGCATATTAAATCTTAAGTTATAATAGATGGATCTAAAGACAGCATTTCTCAATAGTACTATTAATGAGACGATCTATATAGTGTAATAAAAAACCTTTATGTCAGGAGATCCAAAGAATATGGCTTACAAACTTAAAAAATTTATATATATGCTCAATTAAGCATCCCTATAATGGTATTTAAAGTTTCATCAAGTAATAATCCCATTCATTTTTCAAATGAATTTAGTTGATAATTATATATGCTATAAGTTCTGTTTGGAGTTAGTAAATTTTTTTGTTTTATATTTCGATAATTTTTTGCTTCCTAACAATAATATAAGGTTATTGCACAACACCAAGAGACTCTTACATAAGAATTTTTAGATGAAAGGTCTTGGTAATGCCTCGTTTCTATTAGGCATATAGATACACTAAGGTCACTCTCAAGGTAGTCAAGGACTATCATAAAAGAGATATATTAAAAGGGTTCTAAAGAGATATAACATGCAAGTTCGCAAACTAGGTAATATCGTTGTAGCTATGGAAGACAAGTTTAGTCTCAATTAGTACCCTAAGAATGATTTTGAAGAAAAAAAATACAAAAAATTCCTTATGCATCGATAGTTAAAAATCTTATATATACCAGGTTTGTATGCAATCGAATATTGTGTATATTACTGGAATATTAGGCAGATATTTAAATAATTCAAGAGTAGACCATTGAAAAGCATCCAATCAAATGACCTCCTATTCTCTTTAGCCTCTCTAGTTACAACTTTACTATTTCCCTACATTCTATATGACCTTCTATTCTCTCCTCATGCATTGCAAGCTACTTTAACCATATTCTTAAGGATCATCAACTATAACAAAAAAAAAAAAAATCAACAACAATTTATGTACAGTCAGAGTTCCATCTAAACATTATATAGATAATACTCAAACGTAAGTTAAGGTTTTCTAAATTGGTATATTGTTGCTAATTTTCCGAGTACTCACAAATTAGCAGTTCAGATATTCTACTTAATTCTATTCAGTGGATATAGGCTACAACAAAGGTTGAGGGATGGTGTTAAGCTTTAAAAGACCTTTTAAGTGTATTCTAAAATCTTTAGAATGGAGCTTTGAGTGATTCATAAGTACATTATTAAGAACTTTAGTTCTAGCTTATTAGAAAACAGGAGTCATGCAAATGATATACAATACATGAGCCGTTCACATGTAATGAAATTGTTTCCAAAAAGCATTTTAAGCTCCTCTTAATTGATTTTGCGATGAAGACCTGACACTCTCAGTTTTTACCTCATTTTTTCTCTAATATTTTTCATTAATTAAACATGGATACATTTATATAACATTACACTTGAACCTAAGAGATAGGTGTTAACAAGGCTGCCTACTAATCAGTGGAGCTAGACCTTGGTGTCAATCTTTGCTAACCTTTTACAAAGCTAGAGTTTAATTATTTTTAGGCAACTAATACTCTTTCCTTAAAAGATTTCTATCACAAAGTAAGTCATGTTCCAGCAACAATAAGAATTGCTAGACACTTTGTGAATATGAAAGACCAAACAAAACATTCATTCAAGAGAAAAAATGAAAGACGTAACATGCCTTTGGAATCTGGTACATAATTCCTCAATGCATTTGGCACACTAAATTACATTACTATTAGTTGTATCTCATTATAGTGTATTGCAATAAGTTGTAATGCAATATCATGTTTTGTATACTATAGACTTTATTATATATAATATTATTTTGTAATATTATTTTATATTAATATTAAAAGTAAATTAGTATTATTTAAATTGATTAATATTTTATTGTTATATAATTAATTTTTGAAATTAATTATTAAATAATTATTTTTATGTATTAATTTTTATAACATAAAAATAATTTAATAATAAATTATCATCAAATAATATAATAATGTAATATAATACAATATAACATAATATTAAAATTTCAATTTAATTATAAATTAATTTTTAATTATTACTGTCGAATCTAATTATTAATTCAAAAGTATTTTTAAATTTAAATTTTAGTAAATAGTAAATTATTAAATAATTAAAATACTTTTTACATATTTAAATTAAAATAATTAAAATGATTTTATGTACTAAAAGTAAAATAATGTATTATGTTTTATTTGTTAAATATTTTGGTTTATTGATATTTTATATTTTATATTATTATTTAAATTAAATTTGATTTAATATAAATGTAAATTGACATTTAATAAATTTAAATGCATTATAAATTATTGAATAATAAAAGTAAAATGGTTAAATTTAAAATATGAGTAGTATTTTAATACAATACAACCTAAACCCTACTTTCCCATCAGATTATTTTATGCTCTTTTCATTATATTAGTCACCTTTTAATGCAATGCAATTAAAAATTTATAGCTAAACATGGATTTGTGTAAGAATAATGTTTTAATGCAATACAATATAATGTCATACGAGCTGCCAAATGCACCCTAAATTCAATAAGGTAATGAAGGGAGATTATTAGTTTTCCCTCACATGGGTAGAGAAAGAAATATTAATTTGAAAAAGAAAATAACTAACAAATGAGAGAAATAAGGAAAACTACTTTAAGTGAAGGGAGATTGTTAGTTTTCCCTTACTGAAATCAATATATAGTACTAACACTTATTTTTTTTATAATAGTCAATAACTCCCATTGCAACATAATCTAATTACAATATTATCCTCATTTTGAAATAATATTGTGCATAATTTGCCTCTATAACCCTTGAGCTTAGATTTTGTTATGTTCTGTTTTCTGGGCTAAGCAACATGCCATAAAATTTTAGAGTGAAGGACTCTTTTGCATTGAGTTGATATTGGTAACAAATGAATCATATTTAGGTCCTAATCCAACCAACACAGACATAATGAAATCATCTTCACTGATATTGTTTCCTGCAGCTCTAAGTGCATTCAATATAGACTTCATTTTAGAGTAATACTCATGGATGGTAAGTGAGTCCTTTGTAGTGGTTTGGATTTGAGTCCTAAGATGTAGTATTCTAGCCCTTGTTCTTGCACCAAATTGATTTGCAAGAGTTGTCCAAACCTCATAGGAGGTAGAACAATCTAGCACATGACCTAAAACTCCTTCACTTAGTGATGACAACAGCCAACTTAGGAGAATGTGGTCTTGTTTCTTCCAAATTTGATATTCAAGGTTATTGTTGTTTGATTTGGTTCAGGGTTCACAAAAACTCTAGGAGAACAGGCATTGTTGCCATCTATGAATCCCTCAAGCTCATTAGCTCAAACACTGGAAATCACTTGAGACCTCCAAAGCATGAATTTGTTTTAAGTCAACTTGATAGGAGCGGTGAAAATATAGGTGTTACTAATGATGTGCTGAGTGGGTGAAGGTGTGCTGCTAGTGTTTCTAATATTCGAACCTGAATTTTGTTGTTCAAGATTTTGAGATGAGTTTTGATTTTCATTTTGATTCAAGTTATTCATTTGATCATTTGAATTCATATTTATTTGAGTGCTTGCCATAGCTCAAAGTTGGCTCTGATACTAACTTAAATTCATTAAGAATTGCTTATTGATGCAAGTAGAGCATAAAGTAAAGGCATTTCCATTAATATGAATAACTCGAATGAATAAAAGTTATGAGCATTGGCTTATTTACACACAAGCTATGAAAAACGACAGCCAGCTAAAGGAAAACACTTGGAAATAAGCAAAAAAAATTGATTCGTAAATATAGCTATCATTAATCAATGATGTAGAGCTTCTAGAATCTCATCCTTCCATGCTCTTGTGCTAATATTCCTCAGCATAACCATTTTCCACCTCATGAAATCCAGCTCATTTCTCTCATTAGCTGGCTACAGATAGGTGTAGCGTAGGTAGCATGCCAACGTGTCTCTAAGGTCAATTGTTGACTGTTCACAGCTGCTGCTTTCAATAGGCACGATAATTTCCCTATACACAACAAATTATAAACAACACGTTAAACAAATAAAAACACCCACCACAGCTTAACAAACCAAAATAAATTATCAACAAAAGCATCAAAGTCGTTCATACTTTTTTTGTTTTCTTTTTTCTTTTTTGTCATTTTCCTTACCCTGGTCTAGATCTTCATTCATCATGTATCCAATCAACTTTATCTCGTCATCAGACACAGGTCGCGTCAGCACAAATGGCCCAACCCTGAAACCGCTAAAATGAGTACATGGCCTTGTCTCTTTTATTGGTGGACTGCTGGCCAACCCCACTAGCATCTCCGCAGCCTCCTTCATTGGACACTTGCCTGTTGACGACACCCCCATTTTCCTATACATCCTCGAATCTTGCTGCATCGTTCAATAAGACAATGCATCCATCAATACACTGTTACTACGAGTTCGTACGCTTCATAAAATTTTTTAACGACACTTCATCACCGAGATGTGATCAAGAGTCTCAGCAGTAACTTGATTGATATGATGGATCCGGGAATACAAACAGACGACATCTGCAACCCATGCTCTGCCCTCTTCGCCGCTCTGTTTCTCTTTAACCTCTCTAGTTACAACTTTACTACTTTCCCCACTTTCTCTATCGCCTCTTTTTATTTTCTCACGGAGTGCAACCTGCATTTACCATATTCCTATGGATTATTAGCCAAAATAAATAAATAAATAACAACAAGAATAAGAAGAGCAACAATTTTCTATCCAGATACTATCACTCTACATGACGCTTAATACATAAACTAAAAATACTTTACTCTAAATTTCATCCAAATATATTCAGAAAACACATGTTGGTTTAAATTCCACACGTGTCTTTAATCCACCTAATGAGATTTCTAGGTTTCTTTCCAATGCTGCTAATGGATTTCCTAGTTATTGCTTCATTAAAATTGTTCTTTCTACTTTTTTTTTAAAGTATTTTGCTGTCTATCTTTTATGGGATAGGGCTCACTATATCCCCTTAAACACGAGTATATTGTTATTTATCTCCAATAAAATTGTCTCACCCATGTCGCTTGAATACAAGTATATTATTATTTATGTTCAATAAAGTTGTCTGCTAGTTGAGATTTGAAAAAAATAATAAAATGAAATAAATTCCATACGTGGCTTACATGGCACACTTTCAGTGGTTTATACATAAACGAAAATTATTAAGTTCTAAATTTTTTTCGAAATATTTTCAATCAATACTTGTTGGTTTAAATTCCATACATGGTACTTTCAGTGGTTTATCTAGTTAATACTCAGTCATCATTTAAGATCATTCTAAATGTACACTGTTGGTAATTTTTTCTTCTTTCGAATTTACCTTGAACATTTAGATGTATACAGATATTTACTATCATAATTCTATTTTTGGTCCAGGGATGGTGTTCTCAGTTTAAGCTTTAATAGAGACCTTTAAAGGTAGTCCAATGTTTCTTTAGAAGGGAGCTTTAAATAACTTTTACGATTAATTTACTTACAAGATTGTCGTGAGAGTCTTACATTCAAAAGTCATAAAAAAATTTCCCTAAAAAGCATTTCAGGCCCTCTTGATTGATTTTAGGATGAAAATGAGTGTGATATATATCCTGAAAGTCTGAAACCTTCTACTTCTCATCTTGTGTGCATGTTACAAAGCTAGATTTTCATCATTATTACACAACTAATACTCCTTCCTTAAAGATTTTATCACAAAGTAAGGCATGTTTTGCAGTTTGATTTGAGGTTTTTATTGGCATTTCGAGGAACCAACACCTCCCAAGTACAATTTACCTAATTTTTAAAATAATTATGAAGAAATTTATTGCTGATACTGCTTGTTTAAGTAGCAACTAGTTAAAACTGAAGAATAAGTGTAAAATATCGGCTAAAAGTACAAACATAACAACGAAAAGGATAAATACAAATCAAAATAAAATATCTAGGAATTATTGTGACTGGCCGCATCATTCTCTCCCCTAAGAATATCATTGTCTTAAAAATGTCTTGTCCTCACTGTGGACCATTTTGAAACAAAACTCTTGTCGTCCTTGATTACTGTATTTTTCACGACTAATTTTAGTGCTTGATTGATGAATGACTTCTTGATATTTCATCTATCTTGTATGAAAAATTCCTTTCGGAAAATTCGTTTTATTTAAGAATCATATATTATTTGTAACAAGAAACAAAGCAAAATAAAAGGGATTAATGATAAACAAGTTAGTTCTAGTAAATCTAAAGCCTTTTAAAAGATAATTTTAGCATTTCGAGGATCAATGCCTCCCAAACGAAACTCATCTATTTGCCAAAATCATTTTGAAGAATTCGTTCTCGTTAATAGTGCTAGTTTAGATAGTAGCTGGCTTACATTTAAAACTTAAACCTAAACAATAAAGGTAGAATACTCCATAATCCCTAAGATAAAGTAAAACTAATTGACCATTAGATTAAAATTTAAATCAAAGTAAACAAAGCAACTAAAAAGGTAAATTTCAGAAGACTCTCTTACGAACTAACTATTTTTATATCATTCTCTTATTTTTGAAAACCTCAAGTTATTCTCATTTTTGTTCAAAAGATGGGGAAAAATTGGTGGTGGGTTGATGAATTTTTTTTTTCTTTTTTTTTTAATTCTTAATAAAATGGGAATAAATTAAAGTTTTTAAAAGTAAGAGAATGATATGAATATAGTAAATTCACGAAAGATAATCCGAAATTAACCAACAAGATAAATACAAAATGAAAAAAAAATATATAGTTATCAAGCAACAAGACTTAGAATTAAGTCATGTTTTGCATAGAGTTGCATTAACAAAGAGTGTCGTAAAGATTGAACGTTAAAATTTAATAGTAATTCCTCAAAATCAATACCATAGTTTGCCCAATTTTCTCAAGACATTTTAGAGATAAGGTAAATGTAATTGTCAGATTATGCAATCATGCAATGGAGAGCTAAAAGCAAAACGTACTCAAATTAAGCAAAGGCTGAATGGAAAATGAAATTAAAAATTAAGCAAAGACTGAATGGAGAATGAAATTAACATTATAAATTTTCTTAATTTCTAAAAGAAATTAACAAATGGGAGAGATGAGAGAAATTATTTTAACCTAAATGATAAACTCTGTTCTATTTTATTTTTTTAAGATAAACTCTGATTTTTAAGAGAGAGATAAAGATAAAGAAAGAAAGAAATAAGGAAAGAAACCCAAAAGCTAGTACTTTTAAATTTTAGAAACTCAAGAGACTTTTAGGACAATCAAATGATCAGGAAAAGAAAATGTAAAAAAAAAAAAAAAAAAAAAAAGCCTGGCTGAAAAAACCTCAACTAATTTAAGTTAATACCATCTATGTACCAACCTAAATTAAGCTATAACATTCCCATACCTTGTCCGTGCCAATGCCTCCTTGCTTCTCCATCCACTTCATCAATCTTTTGATCTCCTTTGCATCCCATAATTAAAGCAACAGGGCAGATCGACGAGTCTCTTTGTACTTTCCAATACACCACAGAATTGATGTACAGCATCTGCGCGAGTATACATCAATCGTTGCGCTATGCCATTGCATATGATTGACCCACCTCGCACAAGTTCCTAAGAAATAAATAACTGCACAATTCAACGGCAAAGCAAAAGGCCTAGCTCATTGATGCGACCTCACCTGCAGATATAGTAAACATCCACCTATACATGCAAGTTTCTCTTGCTTGTATCTCATTATCCCTCGCATAAGCCTACCAAACGTATAGTCGACATGATATCGTGACCCATATGGAAAAAAAAAAGAAAAAAAGATAATAATAATTTACAATCATGATCGACATTACTTACGAATAAGATATAAAACCATGTGTAGTACTACAACTTTTGCCTTGAGTGTCATCTGTGCCAATTTGGCCTTGGTCACGGTCTTGGTCACGGTCACCACCTTCATAACAACTTGGCTTACGGTTGAGGTTTGGCGATGGTGGCACCTCCATTACACTAAAATCATCATTACATAGAACTGCTTCATATTTCCTAGTCATTTCTTCTCATGAGCTACTCATTTTCCAGCGTAATAATTAATAACAGCTCTCTTTTAGTTGCTAGCTAGCTCTCTTCCTATAAGCTAAGCTTTCATACTTTCCGAGTCTTTTCCTCCTCACTGATTAAAGCCACAATAACCCGAAATTTTTCACCGACAATAAATTCTTTTAATTTAAACTCTGTCCACTCCTTGACCCCTCCTCCAAGGTCTATTTCCAGTTTTTCAAAGCCGTTAGATACTTGTCTTCTAATCCAACGGTTCAGATCAGCCAACTGTTTGTCGCAGCTACTTCGAATTTATTAGTTAGTTAACTTACTCAGCAAGGAAAATTGACAATCAATTTTCCCTCTATAAACTGTAAGTAATAACGCTAGGATTACAAAGTTACGATTAGGACAAAAATTTTGTACTCAAAATGAGGTGTTCACCAATTAATGACTCGCATGCGTTAGATAAAAATAATAATTTTTAGATTATCGTTAATGAAAATAATTTTATAACACTAATTAATGTATGATACATTAATTAGGATGTAAATTTTATATCTTGACTTTATAAATCTGATATAATTTTGTTCAAAAATAGTACGCACTCCACCATCGAACTCCAATTGGACTAAATTTATATAAATTCTTTATACCGATTTTTTAAAATTTATTTTGGTCTGGGTGTGGTTCGGAACATTACTAATTTTTTTAATAAAAATTAAAATTCTATACTTGATGCAAACTTTAGAATTATCAACTCATCCTACTCTGATTTTCTTGCACTTTCTTACTGATTACCAATTAGGTTCCATGAACTTTTATATAGCTATAATATATATAATAACAGCTCAATTCTCAATTCGTCTATGTGAACGAAGTCCGAAACTTGTAACTCTTACTTCCACTCTAGAGATTTAGCTAACAGCGCTCGCTGGCGCCTGCTAATACTACAGTTGCTCACTCATCAATGCCACAATAGTTTGTACAAGCATGTGAGTTGATATCATTCCTCAGGTTTCGCAAAAGCATTCGAAGTAAATGCTACCATTTTTTATGACATGCAACTAGAAAATTAAGAAATATTTCAAAGAATGTACAATTTCATGTAGCAAGCTCCACAAACCTAATAAATTCTATATATAATAGCAAAACATATGTAAAATGTAATGTGCCTGTGGAATAACTCAATTTGCAAAATAACTTTTAACAAACTCACATAAAATGTATAACACCTATAAGAATCCACCAATATCTTGATAACATTAAACTATTCTGTTTTTAATAAAATTATCAGTTAACTACTTCCTCTTGTTTTGTACACTATTGCACAATAATAAAGAGGTGTTAGCAAGTTCAGCAATCTATCGTCTATACAGCTACATTATCACCATTACCCATCCTGTTTTCCATTTAACCCACTATTTGTTTTGACACAGCAGCATCGCCAGTTAAAACACTTAGTGCAGCAGCATTGCCAGTTAAAACACTTAGTGCAGCAGCAGGGTCTCAAACATTTTGGAATGCAACAGCAGAGTCTCAAACATTTTGGAATGCGGCAGCAGGGTCTCAAACATTTTGGACATTGAGGCCAGCGGCAACAGTTTACACAGCTTGGTACCCAACATTTTGGCCATTTAGGTTTCCAGCAACATTTTGTACAGCTAAGTTTTGGACATTCTTGGCATTTGGGTCGGCAGCATTTAATCCTACAGCACCTGCTAGTAGACCCTGTGTTGGCGTTGGACCTTATTGGTAGACGGAGTTCCTGCCGAATCTTATTAAGTCGGATTTTAGTGTTCATGTTCTCCATTTCTTGGATAAACCTGCAAAGGTGGCGGATGTAATCTGGATATAGCTCCAAGTTGCAGTGCCCTCCTCCTTTAATCCACAAAGGCTCATACGGATATCTTGCCATTTTCCAGAGTTTATTTCCATGCAACCAGTTCACTACCTCATCTTCTGTTCCCTGTCAAATTTTGAACCAGCCCCGTTTAATAATTATATATCAAAAAGCCAGTTCTAATAAAGATAAATCAACCATCAATAGTTAAAAATGGAGCAACTTATCCACAATGCATGTCAAAATAGTGCAGAAGAACAAACTGATTTATACCAAGCTCTAAAGGCAAACCTCAAAGGACATGTTTCTGGTATTTACTAATACAGACTGATAAGAATTTCAGGTACGTTTTTCAACAATTTGTTGGTATTATGAAAGACAACTACATAACTGCACATGAAAGACTAGAAGGCTTTACATTATTACATCTTTTGATGAGCTTAACTATGACATTGCCGGTGCATGTTTGAAAGAGAGATTACTGTACTGCAAGAGGTGGCACATGTGAGTGTGTATGCACACAAAACAAATACAACTGCTAGGCTTAGAATTAGAAGAGGGTTGGTGCAACTCATAATCTCACTACGCCAATATTTGCTAGCCACATAAGCCTAAGGCTGCTGCTCCATGACATTATAGGTGCTCACCATAATTTGAGCCCAAGCATTGAGAATATCATTTGACCATATTAATATATATTAGAAGTTATGATAATCAAACTTAGGATGCAATACACATTCAGGAGATAATTTTAGATTATCTATTTCAAAAATTCAGTAAAACAGAAAATTAGGAATTTTCTGTTATATTCAATCCTTTAGAGATACCTACGTATCTCCTTCCCCAATTATTTTCTTTTCATATCATAATCACCCATGCTTCCCAGATATGGCAACTTATAGCTCTATATTAGCTAACACTTTATTCAAAGCTATAATTAGTAAGAGTATAAGGTCAAAAGAAAATGATAAGGAGATCGCAGGAGGCAAAAGAAACTAAGTACATGACAAATTTTCAGGTCTGAGCAATGAATACTAAGGCTACCAGAGAATAGTTGCTGATAACTATAGCATTGTCACTTTGACCTCTATTATTAGCACACTAAAATTGACCAAATTTAGAAACCAGAAAAAAACTCAATGTAATAGGTACAAAAGCAGAGCATCATTCACTCCGATGCAATTAATTCCAGCCTGAAACTAATATCAAAGAAACCTAGCACACTAAATTTGACCAAATTTAGAAACTGGGAAACCCAACTGTAATAGGTACGAAAACGGAGCATCACTCACTCGGATGCAAATAATTCCAGCCCAAAACTAATATCAAAGAAGCCTGCAACAAACAGCATCACATTCAAAACTACCCTTGATGCATCATTTTCCCTTTTTTCTTCCACCACTTATTTATAGTCACAACAAACATACAAAAAGCCGGAACCTGAATCTTTTACAGGAAAAGGGGGATCCTTTTCACTCCCCAAGTGCCATTTTCCTTGTTTTTCTATAAGAGGGGCATTTTCCCTTTTCAATCAGGATTACAAGTGTATTTAATTGGGATCAGTATCAGGGGCCCTAGATTTTATGGTAGCGTGGAATGTTAACCCTACGCCTGATCAATTCCTTCAGTCAAGCAAACAAATGATTGCCCTAAAAGAAACACAAGCCATCATCTTTTTCATCAGAAATAAGATTTCGCCGAAGACATATTTGAGAACTGCAAAGAGATTGTAAACAGGCAAACCTAACGTATACACACATTACTGCAAGGACAATCAACAGAACACAACAGCAACAATCTTAACTTTCTAATTGGACTTGAACACTAGATGTCTAAACAAGGATTTGACACAAGATTTAATTCAGAACAGCATAAATCAAGTCTTCAGAGGACCAGTCATCAACGCTCAATCCACTTAAAGCATAATCACAAAGAATTAACTCCTGCAAAGTGTATAACACTAAAACAAGACATAGGCTCTCAGTATAGCTGAAAGGTGAAGAAAGCATGCATATCATGAGACAATGAACCAGGCCTGAAATTTAGGATTATTGTTGAGCTTAACTCTAATATATTAACTAAAAAAGAGGGCTGATCAAATCCAAAATCATATAGTTAAATGATAAATTATGCAAACAATTAATGGTTCACTCACCACCTTCCTTCAGCAATCTATTTACTTCAAAAGAATTATCACTTTATATTTCCACAATAAAACTGTTCATGAGACTGCAACCCCACCCAAATAACATAATGGTTTTGTACAATGAGAACAAGAAGGATGCCACATTGAGTAGACAGCTCCAGTTGAAATTTTTTTTCTTTTGAAACTGGGCTACTACAAAATTTAGAGAAGTAATTATTGGTTCTATTGTGGCAAAAAGTGCCAAAAGTTACATTTTTTGGGAGCAAATGTCAGTGATTAAGAAACAAAATTTTTCTTATCAAAAAAAAAAAGGAAACAAAATTTTTCATTGATAATCTAAATTACAAGTAATTTTCCCTCAATATATATTTGGATTATTGGTTTGTTGTAAAGGAAGCGAACAGAAAATACTGGTGCTCAGGAGCTAAAAGATATATTCTATGCTTTTCATAGACTTTGGCATTTTCCCACCAATTTTATAGACTGCAGCAACAGAAGTGTTGCCTGTGAGACCAATAAATCAGAGTCTAGAAGAAGTGATCTAGAAGATTGTTTTCACTGGTAATCATCATTTTAAATAAGCAGCCAACGCGACATCTCCCACCAAAAAACATCCTTTCTAGACACTGTACTGATGAAGAATGTATTGTAAAGAAACAGTTTGTTTACCAGGAAGCAACCTGGATGCAGGACAATTCTGTTGTTCTCACAAAGAATTATGGAAGGCATCATTCAAAACCGTTCCTTAATTGTTTATTGAGCTATGTAGAAAGCAATGCGATTTGCAACTGAAAAATTAAATGGAAATAGTACCAAGGTCAATAAGCCTTGTTGAATACTTAATGGAATTGGACAAATTTAGCATCAATTCACACAAGTTTCAGCTTGAATTTCATAATTTTCAAACTGCTGGAGAAAGTTGTACATTAGTTTTCTTCTAAAGTTAAATTCAACATGTATTTTCTAACTAGTAGAAGGCTGTAAGCATTACCAGGTTTATAAACAATCAGATGATCTCATTAAAGCAAGGACAGAATGAAATATTTTATGTTATTCAAGAAAACAACAAACTATCCAATGTACACACTCAGAATACCAGTGCTATTATGAGCATATTTCCAAACAAAATCATAACAAGACAAGGAAAACACATTGGAAAATTGTGAGTTTTAGAAAGCTTTAAAATTTCAACTTACGTGTATAACAAGCACAGGGCACTTCACCTTCTTTATTTTGTTGATATTCTGCATTAATGAGAACAATAAATGGCTCAGACATTGCACTAGAAATAGCATAAACCCTAAAGCTCGAACATAAGTTAGGAAGTAAAACACTCTCATTAGTAACCAAACATTAGCATATCGGGATAGTGATATACTCTTTGGCAGACTGCATAAAACCAGAACGCTCGACATCTATTTTACAAACTACACTGACCATGATAGATCCGTACCTTGTATATGTCACAGCAAAATGTGAACTTTACATGACAGAGTACACGAAGGCCAGAAAGAATGCCACTATGTAGGACAACACCCCTTAGCCTTGGCAACTTAGATGCCAAATGCAGCGTCGGCCCACTGCCAACTGACTGTCCATATAAAATTAAATCTTCCTGACTTACTCCATACTCTGTCTGAAGACATTGATATACTGCCTCTATATCAGCATATGTATTGGATTCACTAGGCTGTAAAATTATACAGGAAAAAGATAAATTAGTTACTTATAGCAATCAACATGACAAGGCTGCAAGGAGTACTATGACTGTAAGCCTGCTATATGTGTTTACATTGAAGTAACAGAGCATCTGCTATTGTCACTTACGTGAAGTGGATTTATAAACTAAAGCTAAACATTAGAGTGTTGACATTGAAGGAACAGGGCATCCACACTTTCATTCAAGAGGAGAGGATTTATAAACGAAAGCTAAACATGAATCTGATCAGGAGATTCAACAATGTGGCCCTCAGTTTAAAGATAGGTTTCTACCCAAATAATCATGTTCTTTATAACCAAATTAAGCATCACATGCCAGATTCATCCAAATCAAAACCACAAATTGTCTCAAAACAATAAGCAATCATTTGACAATTAAACTGCCAATCTAGTGTGAAAAACTATAACTTGGTGTGTTTATAATGGTGCTTCAATGATTTCCCAGCATACATTTATTTTATACATATACAAAATCTCCCCAGTATACTTTCCCATTGCAACTAGTTACTGAATCGTCAAAGATTTTAGATTCTGTGGTAGATTCTTGTTCCCTAGGTGCATCATATAAACCACAGAAACCAAAGATGCAATGCGACAAAGCCTGCAATAATGCTCGAAAGGAAGAAGAAATAATGCAGTGACAAATTAAATGCCAATTTGTGGGAATGACAGCCTACCTTGCCAGTAGAGGCTCCATAGCCAGAATAGTCATATCTGCACCATAAAATTTAGATCGCTCAGATCAAACTGTAAGCCGGTTAAGAAAATAGCAAAATAGGAGCAGAAAATCGAAAACTAAATCTGAAAATGCTTTGTAGAAATAGTTGTCAATCTCACACATCAAGGAAATTACTATTCAGATAAATAGGACAAAGAAGAAGAAGAAGAAAAAGATAATGTTTCTTCAAAATTTAGCTCATAGAAAAAATAGAGTGCCAGAAATGACAAAGAAAAGCAGTTCTCTGTCAACAAGAACAATATAAAGCGAAAGCTGTGCTTCACAGAAATCAAATGGCACAAAATCTAAGAAATAAAGCTTTTGTATAGGTTATAAATCTAATCTCATCCAAATAAAACAGTAAAATAAATCATTTACTTTATGCAGGGAAAAAATGAAAAAGTTAAAACAAAGAACAAGAAAAGGTGTAAAAAGACCGGTAACAAGAACAAAACTAAACCAGCCTTCTCAATTTACTTTACTGTCACTTTATCAGTCGTAAAAAATAAAAAAAACTCAGAAAAAAATCACGCAGCAAATACAATGAATGATCATTAATATGAAAATTAAATTACAGATCTAAAACGAAAATAAAAATTGATTCTTTAATAGAAAAAAAAAGTGCTGGACAAAGTATCTCATTTAAAACAAGATCCCCACAACGCAAATAAGATTATATGGTTTCAAAAGAAAGAGTAACTCACTAACCCCATGAGATTAACTCTAAGATTGACTTTAAGCTGAACAAACAGGTCATAGAGCTGGCCAAGGTCAGCAGCATTGCCATGAGAGTACAGTAGAGTGAGTCTAGCATAAGGGTTTTTCAAGTAAAAAGCAACGACCTTGTTGCCACGTTTGGTGTCAATCAACAAAACATCCAATGAACTGTCATCAGCAGCAAGAGGCATAGGCATTGAAGTAGAAGAAGAGGCTGAAACCACAGTGAGCTTGCCATTGTCACGTTTGTTGATCTGGTATGTTGGTGGCGATGGTGGGAAGAATGCAAACTTTGCAGCTATTTCAGAAAACATACACCCCATTCAACAACCCCAACAAAATAAAAAAATGAAAAAAGCAACCACAACTCATTTAACAATCAACAAGAAGCCGCTGACACACATCGGGGTTTTGCGGTTTGCTTTCATTTAAGTTGCTTCTCGGGACTAGAGAGAGAGACTGAGAGAGAGAGAGAGAGAGAGAGAGACTGTCTGTCCTGTTGATGGTGCCAAGAGAAAAGAACAGTGGAGGCCTGCTCTAACAACTTAAAAAAGCACAGTGGCTTTTAATGGCTTTGGCTTTCTTTGTTCACTTGGAAACTGAGTTGCGTTCGAGTGAGTTGAGTTCATAGGTTCAGTGTTTGTGTGTGCGAGTGTGCATGACTTCAATTGTGTCAGTTTGCACAGGCAGGGTCAGTATATTTTTTCTTTTAATCTGCCAAATCTGCTAACTCACCATTATTTAATTTGGCCATTTTTTATCAGTTTTATGCTTACTCTCTTGCGTCTACAAAATACTACCAAACTCGCTTCCAGTCTGTGAAACCAGTGATATTTGTTAAGTAAGATTATTACTTTAAGACCCCTCTAGTTTATGAAAAAAAAAAAGACAAATTTATTTTTAACCGTGGAAGAAGGACAATGAACCCCTAACATTTGAGAAAAAAACATGAAACTGTTTAACGTTTTAAAAAAATGTAATCTCGATTTTGTAAGTAATTTTATTTTTTAAAAGTAAATTTATTTTTAATTTATAATTAATATTATGTTCTTATAATAAATAAATCAATATATTTGACAATAGTACTGTACATAATAAATTTTTTATTACAAAAAACTATTCCAAATGATATGGTAATTATCAATTAATTGGTGAGAGTAATATAATTAATTCACTTGAATTTGGTAAAGAATTATCGATCAATCAATGAATGACATATCATTTAAGATAAAATTTAAGATAAAATTTTTTATCTTAAATGATATATCTATTGTTACTCCTATATTAACCTAAGATATGTTATCGACAATATGTATAGTAAAATCAACAAACTTTTTATTTAAAACTTAAAATTGAGATATAATTACCTTTGGTCCAAATTATTCACTCTAAATTATGAATATACCTTTTCCAATGACAGGATGGTAAAAATGATGAATAATAGATAAAATTAAAATCAATTTCTTTTTTTTTTTTTGCAAATTGGGCAAAATGAGATATTAAATAGGCTTATATATGGATGAAAGGCAAATTAGAAAAAGGAGAAGTTACATTAGCTCCCTATTTCAGAATTTATCGCTGAGAAGGTATATTCATGATTTAGAGTGAATAATTTAAACAAAAGGTAATTACATCTTAATTTTAAGTTTTAATAATTTGTTGATTTTATTATACACATGATATGTTTTAAGTTAATATATTGATTTATTTATTATAGGAACATAAACATAGTAGTGATTATAAATTACTATTAAAACAAATACAATTTACTAATAAAAATGAAAGTTATATGTTTTTTTTTAAACCTTAAGAAGTTTTATATTTCTTTTCCTAAATATTAGGGGCTTCCAATGTCTTTTTCTCTTTAACCATTATTGTCCCTTATTAAAGTTTCAAACTAATTTTTGTATTAGGAAAATTATGTCGAAACCACCTATTTCTCATTGGAAAGTTCACGTACTCACCAAGAAATTCTAATAATTACTTTGTACCTCTTAATCTTTTAAATTTTGTCATGCACTCACTTTTCTGTTAGCTTTATTAAAATTTGTTAATGAATCTTTAGAACAATACAATTTTGCTCTTGCAATTGTGCTAAAGGAAAACAGGTTAAATAATAAAATTTGAAATGCTATCTGGTGCAAAGTAATTATTAGACATCACTAGTGTGACTAAATAAACTTTCAGAAAATATGTTGGTTTAGAAATAATTTTTCTTTATATTACTCTCAAGGGTTAAAATTACTGGTGGGTGTTTTGAGTTTCGATTTAATTTTTACGGGTCCCAATTTGAGTTGTAATCCGTTCAATTTTGAGAATTTAATATTAATAAGTTCAAATGTTAGTTTGGTTCGATTCGGTTCAAAATCAGGTTATAATTTCGGACCAAAATTCGATTTGAGTTGCAATTGAAGGAATAGGGTTGAGATTTAAGAGAATAGGCTTTTTTTTTTTTGGTTAGATTCAAGCTTTTTATTTTTATATTTAAATGTAACTAGATCAAATTTGATGTTTAGTTTAGTTTTAACTCGAACTGAATCCCAACTAGCTCAATTTCAATTCTCAACCAAATTTATTTTTACACTCAAACCGAATTGAAATTCAATGAGGTTCAATTCAACTCGAGCTGAGCATAGTTAAAAGATAAGAATCACCTAATTATAACCTACTAATTAGGTGATTTGATTGTCTTAAACTCAATTTTAAGTTACATCACAATAGAGTTGATGAGCTATTACACATTCTTTTAAGGGTGGCTACTTATAGGTAAACTTCCTATTGTCTTTGCACCCTTATCTCCTTTATCATTGAGTGATCATTTAGTGGCCTTAGTTGGAGATCCAGACTATTTCTCTCTCGACAATGAAACTTTAAACAAGATAAATTATATTTCATAAAATTTTACATTTATGAAAGTGAGTAAAAATATTAGTATTTTATCACAACAAAACATCAAAACCCACAAGTTCATTCATGAATTGATGATGCTGCATAATGTAAAAGCCTCACTTGGTTACATTTTCTAATTTCCAGGAAGTTATTATTGATATTCCCATATGCTTTGCCTTGGTTTCTAAGATGCTATCAATTGTTTGGTTGAATGTTGAGTCTCTGAATACTCATCAAGGCTTTAGAGGATGGACAAAATCATACCAACATGTACGTAACTCATTTTTCTTATTGTGAATGAGAGGTAACAAACATGAAAAAGAATCCTATTTACTTTATGGTAATTGGCAAAATGTACGACAGCTGGGATGTATTGGCACGCTAGATCAAGCCAAAGCCTATGCTACAGTTAGCTTACAATGAAAATTGGATTATTATCTGCCCATTTTGGCATTTTATGGTGGCCAACTTGCTAATTTTCTTTTATCGCTGCCAATTATTATAGATCTGCCTCTGCTTCAGAAAATTTTATAACAAAGTACAAGCAATTTCTTCATCATATGCTGTTCATGGTACTTGCTCTTGCAAAGTTGTGGCTTGTGTGTTTTTATTTTCCTTTTTTAAAATTTGATTAAGGGTTTCTAATTCAATTTTTTTTTGATAAATCTAATTCAATGTTTATAAGTTTTGAAAAGAAAAATTGTCCACCGACTACTTGTTTTTTTATATTTTTTCAAAAATACACATATTTTTTTTTGTTTAATTATACCTAAATTTATATTTTCTTTCATCGATCTACTTATGTCTGCACATAATTAAGATAACTAATGAAAAATTAGACAAATGACTTTGTTGCCCCTAATTGGAGCTATCAACATTGACATCTAGCCAGCCAACCTCACACCAAGGATCCCTCATTGCTTGCTGACAACCTCCTAGCCATATTCAGTGCGATTTGCCCAATCTTCATTAGCACCTTCCTCATATATCAAGACCTCCATCAAGCCAAAAGGAGTCAGCTAACAAAAACTAGCTAAGGCCACCACAATTTCTTGTTGACAACATTGTTGAGAAGATAGTATCATGCGAATCTGGCATCTTTTGGGTCGAAATGAAATGGACTGAAATGATTGGTTGGGGGTTGAGGATGAGAGTGATTGAATAATTTATTAATGAGGTTTGCAGTGATGAATAATGAAGTGCAGATGCAAGTGTCAGATTGGACATCACTACATCGTTTTAAGGAATTTGAGAAAATGGTTTGTTGTTGTTTTTATAAAGAAATGACGATTGAGTGACAAGTTGTACAACAACATCCATTAGGTTGGTGTGAAATTTTTTTCTTTTTTCCATTTGTAGAATGAGAGTGATTGAATAATATTTCGGATTTTTATGAACCCAAGTGGAAGAAAATTTAACCCTTTCTATGCTAGAGAAATGACAAATTTATCCTAATGATGTCATCAAAATTATAACAGCATGTAAACGGAAGTGGATCGATGCAAGAAAATATAATTTCGGGTGGAATTGAGCTAAAAAAATATATATATGTATTTTTGAAAAAATACAAAAAAACATATGGTTGGTGGATAATTACCATTTTAAAATAAGTAAATTTGTTAGCCTTGATAACAGCTAAAATGGAAAAATTTTAAATTATTTGCTGCTACAACATTAAAAATGTAGTTTTTCCTTTTGATTTAAAATAAAATTATCTTTGGTAATTTAATTTTCATAACTGATTTAACACGGCAAAAAATATAGTGAAAATAAATGAAACACAAGATTTCAAAGAATTCTTAAAGAAAATTATAACTTTATTTAAGAGAATGATTAAAAATGTTACATAAGCACTCTATTCATATAAAGTAAAGCTTAATGTTTAAATAATTTTACATTTAGAAAGAGAATCCTACCTAAATAAGAAAAAAAAACTCAAATTTGATATTTAATATGACTAATAAAAAAGACTGTTAAAATAGTTAAACTCCAAAATATCATCCTATATCATACTTGCTACTATAAAATTACAAAGGTATCATTTCACTATTTTAAGAATTGTCAAGCATCAAATAACTATAAGAAATATTGTTATCTATCATTTTACTACTATAACTTTGTAACACCTTTCATTTTATTACGTTTCCATTAGAACCGTTAGTTGACCAATTAGTTGACTAACAAAATACTAATTTTACCTTTTATAGTAAAATACACAAATATAGGTATTAAATAACATACATAAAATTATTGTTATGCCCTTAAATTATTAAATAATAGTTTTAACCATGAATTTATGAATAACCCTAAATTTATTATAACTATAAAAGTAGTGAATTAACAAAATTATCATGGAATATTTTTATTGTAAAAAGGCACAATGTATTCTAGAAAAACTTAAATATGAAGTGTTGATTTTGTAGATAAACTTTAAGGGCTTTTTTTTAGATTGTGTATTTTGTTAAAAAAAAAATCAGGGTATTTCATCAATTCATTACTTCTATAGTAATAATTCAGGCATAAAAGATAAAATTAGCACTTTACTGATCAATTAATTGATCAACTAATGATTTTAACAAAAAGAAATAAATTCAAAGATTTTGTAAAGTTATAGTAGCAAAATAATAAAAAATATTACTTCTTGTAATCATTTGATAGTTAAGAAATAGTGAAACAATAATAACCCAATTCTTTAAATTAGTGAAATTATAATAACCCAACTCGAAATGTGTCAAGCAACTAAAGTATTGAATCCTCCAAAAATTTCATAATCTTTTTTCCTCGCGGGGGTAGATAAGGAAAATGTCACACTCTTCTTTTATGTTATTTTGCGACGAGTTTGTCCCAACACTATTAAAGTTATTTGGGGTAAGTTTCACCTTTTTCTTTTTCTTAGTAAGGGAATTTAGGTTTCTGATCCTGTGAACTCAATTGAAATGTCTTACGAATTAAAGCTGCGATAACTAAATTTAATTACATTATTAAATTACTTTCTATAAACTAAATTTCCGAGTCTGACTCACTCAGTGACTAATCCAGAGAAAAATAGCGATAGAGAGGAGAGTGGTCCCCATGAAAATTAGACCGTAACTTCTCCGGGTCATCTGATAATCTCTCAACGCTACAGCTTCAACCGAAAGCACCAAGTTGTTTCCCTATTGAGGAGCATACAAGGAGGCGCGTGGGCCTTACAGTCCGCTTAGTCACGTGACGGGGCCGACTGTTTAGTGTCTGGCTTATTAGGCTGCGTTCTATCCCAATCTTGATCTGTCATTTGACTTCATGCAAAATCTCAGTCCTTGGGACCCATTTGGCTTATCCTCATCATCACAATTCACAGTCACTCTGATGAAATGATATGATGACTGATGATGCCCGCACTAATCCTATTTCCTGAAGATTTTGAACATCCAACGGCTCTTATGACCCCACCTGTCCTTTTGTCCTTGGCCACCACGTGTTACCTTAGGGTAGCTCACAAGCTTATGGGGGGCAGTTCGCAATTTCTCTCCCATAAGAGAATGTTAGGGAAATTTGAAGGAAATAGCCAAAGTTTGACAAGTGTTGATAATTTTAGCCCACTTTTCATCTCCTTCCTCAAAAATACTACGTAAATAAAAAAAAAAAATTACCACTAAATAGTCTCGCTCTAGATTTACTAGTCACATTTAAGAACTTTGTCGAGCACGCTCGATGAGGTCGTCTACCGCCAGTTCGTCATTTGCATTGAAAAAATTACACGCATTATTATTTTATAAGCGTTGATTGTTCAACAAGAAGTATCATGTGCGTTTTTTACTCGTTCTTCTTATTTATCTCACTTACAATAATCACTTTATTATTCGATGTTTGAGATTTGATTGAGAGATGATAAGTGAAAAATTAATCAAATTGATGGAGTTTTGTTCAATTAAGAGATGATATTTTGTTTCGATTTTAAAAAAAAAAAAATCTTAGAACTCAATCCTTGCAGGGCATTCTTGGCCACAAAATTTGATGTAAGTAGGCCCACAATTTGGTTTTTAGGATAAATTTCCCTAATAATATATTTTATAATTAATTAAGTGATCAAGGATTCAGAGGCTCTATACTTTCTTAGACACATAAATTATTCTTCATAACGGTTCATTATCCTCCAAAACTAAATTGTCACTTACTATATATCTTCTTCATAATATAAAGTTAAATCATAAACCAATCAAGTGATGAGGGTAAAATAAATTGTTCGAGGAGGTAAATTGTCCGCTTCCAAATGTTAGATGAGAAAACTAAGTTTGTCATATAAAATATCATTAATTAATTATTGATTATTTCTGGTTGTGGCATACAATTAAAGTTGAAGTATTTATACATACGCATTTGGAAAGAAAAAATTACCGAATAAGAGAAAACAGCTGAATGAATAATAATGATAAGGAAGAAGAGTAAAATAGGCGCAGGTGCCAGGTGGAGGACACAATCAGTTGATTACCTTGACAAGGAATAATTAAAGAGGCAAGAGTAATTGAGTGGTAAAGTTGGAAAAAGGAAAAAAAAAAACTTGAGAGATTTAATTTACATTCTATCATAATTCATTAAGGATAAAATTATATTGCGATAGTAGTAGACGTGATTATGATGCATGAAAGTTTTTCTATATATATAAAAGAATTCTAATCATATTAAAAATAAAGATAATTTTAAAAACAAACGAATATAAATTTTAATATACTAAATGACAAAATATACTATAATTGAGTTGTTTTTTTTTGTCTTTTAATTTATTTCTCAATTTAATATAGTTAAGGATCTCTAATTAGAACATTTATATATGTATAAGTATGTATGTGCGTGTGTCTATATATATATAGAGAGAGAAAAACTGATTTTCTTAGGCTCTAAATTTTGTTCAACAGACTGTTTAGAAAGTTTTTTTCTATGATAAAAAATAACGCACGAAAAAATGATAAAGATGAATTAAAGATCTTATTTCAGAAAACCTTCTTAGAAGAAAAAGTTTTATTAATCAATTTACTTACAGACACCTTTTTTTTTTTTTTGGAGGGAGAATAACCCACTGCCTTAAATAAGAACATAAATATCAGTAACATACCAGATGCCACTCTAACAAGAAATCTAAGTTTGACAAAATCAAAAGACTTCCTAAACATTAATCAAACCATGATTTCATCATGCATCAATATAACCCCAGCATCAGTCTTACAAATCTCAATTAGTCTATTACACAATAATTATTTTGCACCCTAAAAGTCAAAGAGAAAACTCAATGCACTAGAGAAACTTTTACCCAAAAAAAAAAAAAAAGAAACATCCACTAATAATAAAGGATGTGCGCACAACAACATTATAAGTATGGGATATCCTACGATACTATTTTTCCGAGAGACGAGACTGTAAATTATAAACATTGCTAGATATGCTAGATATATAAATATATATATATACACACACACTTTAATTTAGGCTAAAGTAAGTATTACAAGTATCTTGTGGTACATGTGCTGATGTGCCATCGAAGACCCAAGTTTGGGTAAAATACAAACTTTAGTCATTAGGGTTTAGGTTAATTACGGAGATAGTCTCAATATTTTTAAAAATTACCCTAAATTTTCATTTTTTTTCTAGATTTTTCAAAATAAATAAAAACAAATTTCTGTTTAATAAACTTGAAATTCGAAAAAGAATCAGACATTAACATAGATTAAAAGAAAAGTAGGGGAATTGAATAAATTTTAATGAAAACATATATATTATAAGGACTTTTTGGATTATTTGTTAAAACTACATGAATTAACTAGATAATAAGCTCAATCGCTAAGAATTAAAAGAACATTTACCTTTGGATTTTAATATTATTTGGACTCTCTGTGTTACACGTATAGTAAGTACGTAAGAATGTGAGATGATTCGAAAACCTCGTGCATGCAAAGATTAATCATATTACCTAAAAATAAAGGACCATAATCTTAACATCTAGCATAAACAAATAAACCATATTGCAACGCTATTGTACTTGCGTGAACAAATATATTATTTTAGTAAACACAATGCTGTTCTTTTTTAATTTTTTTAAAGCCAACCGTGGGTGTAGTCCATATATTTAAAAACAAAACAGGTACGCACAAGAGTTGTATGTAAAAGTGGTTCTGGGATTTTGTATCATATAATAATGCATGATTGAATAAACAAATTCAAAAAGACGCAGTGGGAAAAGTGCTTGTAAATTCATCTCCTCGTGTAGCAACCAAACATCAAAAAGAAGAGACAGAAGCAATGTTGTAGGAAAATGAAAATTGGTTTAATAAAGAGAAAGGTATTTATTCATATATTTCTTTGAGATATCACCAAATACCATTTCTTATCTTTTTCTTTTTTTACACTCTTCACATGAGGCTCGGTTTCCGAACCTATAGTATATAATTATTTTCAGGTGTAGATATCTTAACATATTGTTAAGCCGTGTGGTTTGATAAAATTATTTTTTCAATGTACTATAAAGTCATATGGTTTAATAATATATTTATATTGACTCTACTAAGTTACATCACTTAACATGTGCTCGCATGAAAAAAATGAGAGTGTCCATAATAGAGAAAGACTAATCAGTAATCATTATTAGGTGTGGATGCCCTTATTTTTTTTAATGCGGATATACTATTAAGTCGTGCGATTTAATATTTATTTTTCAACTATAAAGCCATGCAGTTTTAATAGTATGTCTGCACTGATTTTTATTGAGCTACATGGCTTAATAACGTGTTCGTATAGAAAAAAAAAAGAGAGAGCCCACATTAAAGAATCACTATATATGTATATGCTCCAATCTAAGATTCTGGATTTGTTAAAATTTAAAAAAATTATTGAACCAGATGGTTTAACAGTGTAATAACATTATATTATTAATAGCTTTCCCAAACTTTAACAAAATTCAAAATCCTATTATCTATTTTTGAAATTTATATTTTTCTATATTTTAGTGTGGTTGCTCACTTTAATAAAGTGAGGATACTCTCACTAGAGAAGGACTCTTGTCTCTTTCTCTGTGTATACATGTGTGTGTTTGTGTGTCTATTTTTTAAAAAATTGTTATAATATATTTGTATATTTAATCTATAATTTAATATGAGTTTAAATACATATATTTTGTAGTACAGCCTGAAAGTTCGTGGGGTTTTAGTTCCAAAATCAACTCCCACTAATATTTGGGAAATATATTCTACCCGTATCCAAATTCGGAAAGCAAACACCCATAGACTCGAACTCATAACCTCAACGGTGAGACCATGAGTACTATTTGTGTGTTTAATTATTAATTTTCTGATTAAAAAATTCTACAAATATATAAACTAAATTAGTTAGGTAATGTTTCTACAATAGCATCCAAAAAATTTCGTCGCTAGTGATGATTGAATGTGAGGATTGTTATGTAATTCATTTTTATTTTCAATGAAATCTCTCAAAGGGTAATGCTTGAAAAGTGTAGTACTACTGAACAACCACTAAGTATTATCAGAACATTTTCATTATTAGTAACTTGTTTTTTTTAAACCATGTCTGACTATCAAATGAATAAATGCTACCTCAGTTAGAAAACTGAAGGATAATAGTTGAAATCTTAATTAGAAAGTATAACGTTCTTCATTATTGAAATCGAATTATGTTTGGATGCCACTGCAGATATAGTTTTTGTATACCACCAGTCAAGCTTCTCTCGAGCAACTACGCATAGAATTATAGATGATTGGTGGTTTTAAGTATACATGATAGTTAAATTTCAACCATCTATTATTATTAATAAACACATTGCAAATAATTTGATTTTTAAAAGTTCAAACTAAAATACATCTTAGGATTCATTTGGTAATGAGGTGCATATATATATATATATATATATATTATATAAAAAAATGTTGGACTATTGACATTTCCTCCAATAACCTCTTGTATCTCCCATTCTTTATTTACGCCAATACAATATTTAGAAATATTATAAATTTCTATAAAACCTCAAGATAAAAATAAACTTAATTAAAATCTTTGATCCCTTTAAACCCCATTACCCCATTCTTCACTTTTCTATAGAATTCTCCAAGTCCCATATCAAATGGGGTCTTTTGTTCCTTCTCTCTCTCCCCTCCCTCTCTCCTATGATTTCAACTCTTTCATTCTTTTGAAGACAAATTCATTATCGTTATCATTTGTTTCCAAAATTTCAACTGCATGAAAATTGTGGATATTATTACACACCCAAAAATAAGAGATAAAAGAATGCTTCTTGTTTCTATTGTGGATTCTATTGGGTCTAAATTTCATTAACTTTTCTAGCCATCTCTTGTTGAAGAAAAACACCTTTTACTCAACCTGATATTTAACGAAGTTTTTTAAGAGGGTATTTAATAAATTTGAGGCTGTAACTTTTAAATTTATTTCTGTTTGGTGGTTTCTATTTTGATTTTGTATAGCATTATTAGGGGTTTTGGGATTTATAACGATTGGATTTTTCATAAGTCACTAAATATATTGTGTTCCAATAAGTTTCTGACAAATTCTTTCGTAGTTGAAGAAAATACGAATAATAGAACAATACGAATAATAGAAAAATTGTTGGTCAAGAGAGTTGGTTGCGTTTTAAATGTGTGGGTTTGGGAGGAGTGAAAGCAGTGCAGCTGAATTAAAAATTGCCGCACAACCCCACTGATGGGCTGTCAGCAGAAACAAACGGGCCCGTTGTTCAGCGATGCAGGCCCATCGAAGGGACATGGGACCATTTTACAACTTGAAAATAAAAACATTTCCACGAGATTTACGAATAAAAGAACTTTTGTTTTGCTGATGAAACATGTATTGCAAATCAACATATGGACAAATGAACCAAATGACAATGGATGAAAATTCAGAATCTTGGTTAACCATCACGCTGCTACTATAAAACTCGTATCATGTTTTGCTGATATCATGAATAGACATCTCAGTTACAATGACCATAATTTCAGCTTTTTGAAAAACAGTTAGTATTAAGGACGAGCCATTATAAAGCGAACTCACCCGCTCGTTTGCCATCTAAATTCACAAAAATAAAATAAAATAAAATAAAATTTGAACTTATTTCTGGGAGAACAAATTTAATTTGCAATTCCTTAAGGTGCGTGTGCACTATGTTGCGAAAGGCTGAAGATGTACTAATGTTATGTGAAAGAATAATGATTGAGCAATCATCTTATATTGGAAGGAATTCAACATACAGATTATATGCCTAAGCTATGAAATGATTGAAAATGCTAGGAACAAAGATATGTACAATGTACACCTGAGGTTTTGAGCTTCTTGGGCAGTTGCTTCAATTCTGATGGATTCAGCTTTCTTCTATTAAAGACTAGACGATGGCAATTTCCCATCATATGTCATCAGTGGACTTCAGATTGCAGTTGCAGTGCATACTTCTATCAACATATCCGCAAGGTTGCAAAATTATATCCGAGAAAATTAGTCACCTGCAACAATCAAAGCCAAATTCAGAAACAAGTGAAAGAAATTGTGCACTCAAGTCTACTTGTTCTCTTATATAACTTGTGAATCAACAGATGGATATTCAAAGTGTCTCGTCACTGCTTTCCCTAAAGCAGCCACTCTGTATTTGCATTGTAGATATTTGTACATTAAATAATGCAAACGACTCAAAAAAGAAATATGCACTTTCTATGGATTTGAAGAAACAAATTACAGAAACAATCGAAGGCAACTACCATGTTTATTACAAATTTCACATTGTGTAGTAAAAAGTTTTCAGACACTACATTAGTACGTTCTATTATTTTATTTTGTCATCTCAAGAAAACATCAAAGCTAAAATAGTTCACTCATGATCACTATATAGGGAAATGAGAACAGCAACATTGTAGTAGCCAGGTCAAACCAAAATTTCAGTTTTGAGGACGAATACTTTAGAACCTGCATTGACTGTAGACAGCCCTAAAATGAACTGGGTTTGTAAAATTTCACAAACCTAAGTTCATAATCCTAATCTTGTGAGGTTTTACCATGGTCACTTTCGGCAAAGGAAGTAATTCAGGATCCTTTTGAAATGTGCAGTTCATGCCTTTGTCATGAGAGATTTGGCAAGAAAGGAACCACCATATATTTCAAGGTAAAATATAATAAGCTGTTAGTGCTTTGTGAGATAAAGTCTGTTTTTTGGCACCTTATTGGGCCTCAATACTAAGGATTTAGATGCTTCTTTTTTTCTCTGTCAATCTCAATTTAGGTTGAAGTAGACTTGAATTTTCGGTTAGCAAGATTTGTGTATTTATCTATAATTTTGTTTACTCTTTTAGGGATACATAGACTGGTTTGGCATTTGTTTTATGGACTTTCAATATCTAAGAGAGTTTTTGCTTGGATATATGTGTGAATTTCTGGTCTACCTAGTATCTGTTATCTTATTAAATAATTTCAGTTTTAGTTTCTTGTCGAATAAAAACAAAAGAAAAAGAAGAAAGAGAGAGCAAGTCATTATCCTAATCTTTTAAGCCATAAAACTAGGAAGTACCTATCACCAAAGAAGCCAGAACAGGATTGATATAAAAGTTTGACTAACCCCATGGTTGTGACAAAGACACACTTGGAATTGATGCCTCGAGTCCTTGTTTACCATGTATAGCAGATTTGAGCACATTGTACTGCTCGGTCACAGAATTATAATAGGCTTGTGTATAAGCCTCCTTAGCCTGCCAGAGTAACAACACGTTAGGAATAATCAAAATGGAGGATGTATTCAAAATGGACAATTCTTTGAAAAATGCATGAATAAGGAAACCAAGAGGTCATAAATGGGATTAATTTCATGATTTCAATGTCATTTTCTTTAGGTAAACTTTTTCCATCTCTTTGCAGCTCAACCTGCAACCTTGTGCCAATCATATAAAGTATCCAACTTGATGATTTCCAGAACAATAATTACCAAATGGAAAATAGAATAATAATCACTCAAAGGGTATCAGTAACTGCAAAAGTGAATGGCCATTCATGAGAGAGACAAAAATTGGATGCAGATGTTTACAAACTCAGTGATTTAATAATCAATTTCTTTTTCCATGAAGAAAAAAAAGAATGAAAATATTTAACTGTCAGAAAACTCAGATTTCCAAATTCCAAAATTTATGCCCCAAAGACTTGAACTTCCTCCCAGTATAATCCCCATAAACTCCTCTATTTCTCTCCAACCAGGTAATGCACATAACATGTATCACAGAACAGTTCCATAAAAATCTAGCTGTCTGACCTACCAAAAGCACAGTGGTTTTCTTTGAGCGCTGATAACGACTCAGGAGAAGCTTTTTCAATGTACAGACCAATAACACAAAAATTATAAAGCACCAAGATAGTGAGAAATTAACCATTTTATAATATATGCCAGTACATGTGAATATGGATTCATTATAAATTTTGTTGAAAGCATTTTGTGCAGTTTTTGGTTACCGATCGGGGTTTTGTTAATCTTACAGACAACTGGTCCACATCAGCAGTGGACACTTCTTGCCTTATTTTTATTTAATTTTGAGTTTTTGTTAAAAAAAACCAGCTTGATTTTCCCCCATTCGTCCTGACCCTGTCAAACATTGAGGCTTGAGAAACTGCCAGGCTATGGCCTACTATGCTTATGGGTGTAGTGTATGCATTTTCCCAGGTTAAAAGGAAAATCAGATAAGAAATTCAAAAGATATTTGATATATTATTCCAAAACAAATATATAGATCAAATCCATAAAATGAAAAGAAAGATGCATGACCAAAATGTTAAAGCCTAACCAACCTCTTCAGGATTTTTGCTAGCAGCGACAATATCTGCGAAGCTGATTTCTGGCGCAACTGACAATCCAGCCCCATGGAAGGAGATCACTCTTTTCTCTCCAATTTCTTTTTCTACCTGGAGATATGCAATTGAGTCAAATGAGCAAAAACAATATTAGAAAAGGATTATAGGGCACCGATGTACCTGTGGTGGAGGGGGCATGATGTCATGACATAAGAGTGCTAAGGGATAAATATGTCCTGGAATACCAGAATGCTCCGCAAGCCTTCTCATATTGTCTACTGAAGAAGTGTCAAAGGGTGCCTAACCCCCTTATATCAGTATGAAGAATACAATGGCATAAAAGGAAAAATAAGTTGCTATCCAGTGCACAAGTTTTTCTGTTTTGGTTTTTTTCCAAAAAAAAAGGAAAAAAAGAAAAAGAAAGAAAAGAAATGCAGACAAAGAAACTAGTACCTCATTTGATACTATCTACTTTGGTGCTTATGTAAACAAACAGCCAAAAGCAACAGAAAGCAATGCAGTTGTGTTGGCTAAAGACAACTGTACTGCAAGCAATATATATCTAAGACAAGACTCAGTTTTATTCAATCAGAAGCATCTACAGAGAATCTTTTATTCCACTCAAATGTCAACAGAGACTTAACAGTTTAATTTACCAGTACCTTTTTGTAATTGCTTATACGAGAAAAGAGTGTTCCTTTTAGCAATTTGGACATCATTTCAACATCAGCAATTAGAGCTTGATTAAATATAAAAAGCGAAGCATAAATACTGCATTTATCGTCAAACATGGATTGTTTTTTCCACATACAGATTATAAATTGAAAATAAATGATGTCTTACATAGTCTTCTTTTTGAAGTTTAACAGCAACTTTCGTCCAATTAAAACTAATGCTTTACTATAACTATTTATTGCATTCTTAGCACAAGTGTTAGAAACAGTATCACAATTCACAGGTATAAATATAGAAAGTTGATTTAATTTATTTCAAGGATAAGATTACATTTACTGCATTTACTACTTCTCATATATTATGTTGTTATCTGTATCCCCTAAGAAACCATGTCGAGAAATTTGCAACAACCAATTAACATCCATTTTTTTCCCAAAAGCCATATTGGAGGAAAAAGGACACTGCTCTAGTTTCCAGTTTCTTAATAGGCAACTTACATCAATATCTTTTGAAGCCTAAACATTAGTTGTATGTTATACAGAAAATTTAGCACTCACTTGCATAGTTCATGTTCAAGATAACAATAAGAATAATGATAAAATAAAAGCTTTTGCCCATTTCTAATATCTAATCAAAAGTGACTTGCCGGCCAGGATAAAATGGTAATAGCATCAGCTTTAATTTTTTGTTTTTAAGCTTCAAGAAAAATGAGTATAGAAACTTACTGGATACCATTCTCCTGTAACAGGATCTGGGCGGTCCCTGCCACCACTTGGTGCGATCCAAATTATCTGTGATCCACCCCTAGAGTCATGTACATTCAGTTAGAAGGTCTCGTATAAATGATAAAAGACCATGGTTCAGGATTTAGCATGTTCAGAGAAATAAACACAAGCATATGACCAAATTTAAACAAAGAAGATTGACTCTGAAACTCACACATAATGTCAAGAAAACAACGGAACCAAGGCAATCAACCCAATTCTAATTTATCTGTATATTTATGGCAGATCATTGGACAGCAACCTCCAAGGCACAGGACCAAAATAAGCTGGATGGGGGCATGAAGAAAGCAATTAAATTTTACAGCAAAAGAATAGTCAAACATAAAAGATAAAATGAATTCTATGCATTTTTTTTCGTGAATTTTTGGACTTCTAGAGAAACCCAGAGGATAACAAAACATGTAAGGTCAAAATTATCCACCTAGAAAACCCCTTAATCACAAACTAATCATTGCCCACTTATTGCAAGTCTTACAAACCTAAACTTCATATGTTTTCAGAGCAAAATAAGAGCAAACATTTAATTGTTCAAAAAAAAAATGTAATTCATGAAAGAGGAAAAACATTTTAAGATGATAATACCTACATAAGAAAATCAACCACCACAATGATCCGAGAGACATTAAAGACAAAAGGTACCTTAAACGCAAAGCCATTTCCTTCAAACTACGTGTATTTGCTTTCCTTTTCATCTCAATTAGCTCAGGAACATCAAGCATGTGCTTTTTTGAGTACACACATATTAGATTCCTACAAGAAATAAAATTAGAAATTTGCACTAAAAAGTAAATCAGTATAACAGCACAACCATATTTTAATGTCCATAATGTCCAGAAGTACCTTCCCATGCTGAAGGGCTTGCAAAGAGGATCGGATATAACTCTGTCCCCTGCTATGTAGGTCTGCCCAGAAAAATGTTCAGTTCAGTAATCCAAGCATTTTAGAAATAAATGAAGCCAATCAACAACAAATTCAGAATAGAAAATGTTGTGTTCACCAGGTTCTCGGCAACATGTGGGTTTGTTGATTCAAGCAATAAAGCAATGATGGCTGGGTCTGCTTCAGTTTGGTGGTTAGAAATCAATACGATATTATGGCCCTGCAATCATCGTACACAGGTATTACGTACATTGACAAAAAGCTACTACAAAAATGACCAAAAATTACAGGAACATCTAAATTGAAAAAATGTCAAACAATGTCTAGGACAAGAACATCTACTAGTGAACATGCTATCATTAAGTCCTGTATTGTAGAACACTAGAGAGTTTTCTTGTCATCCAAGCAAATGAAAATCAACATCCAAGCTAAGACGTTACATCTATACATTTGCTCCTGGTGCTCACCCTCTATTTCTGATGAATGGTTACACTATGTGTCTGGCTATATCATTCTAAAACTTGTACCAATCCCAACTTTTTATTTTAGGTTTTGAACTACTTTAATTACATTAAGATGCCAATCCAAAGAATTTAAAATTTATCGTCCTAAAGAACTGTTGATAGACCATGGACCTAAGATTTAACTAAAATTTATCTGTTTTCTAAGCATCCACCACACTAGGAACTTTATTTTTAGTTAGCCTAAGTTTATAAGGTAAAAACAAAATATAGATAAAAGAAGCTTCAAGAACCCAGGAGTTTTATCAGAGTTCGCAGTCGACTTTGCACCCGATCTTGTAACTTACATGAACTAAGATATTGACATATAGAACAGTGCATAAACAATGCACATCCTACAGCCTGAAGATAGGTAATTTAAAAGTCTTAAACTGTAAAATGCAAACGTATATCTAATTTTTCTTATAAATCCTTTAGACAAATAAGAGATCTTAACAAAATCATTTCTATATAGTAGCCATACTATATCTAGCTTTCTCAAGACTGATTTCATTCCCACCTCTATATCCCTGCTTCATGTGCATGATGTTGCCATTGCAACCATCATTTAAGTAATAAAAAAGACAAAGCATATGCCACAACCGCCATAATGAGAAAGCAAGCATCTCTAACACACAGCTATATCAAAAAGCTTGACCTTATAGTAAATAATCAATATTAAAATGATATGTTTTGCAAAAGGAACAAATATAGAATGGAGATCCCAATAGAGACCTACAGACCTTTGAAAATAAGCTTAGGTGTAGGACCTGGGGTTCATTTTAGTTAATTTTTTTTTTGTCAATATTTTTATTCTAATGTTATGCTAAGTGTGGATATCAGGGATTTCCTTGTTCAACTTAATATAATTGAGCCCATAAATGGCCTTTGTACTAGGGAGTTTGTCAGACAATCGAATAATGAAAATAACATTGTTTATACTCCTATTTTCTTTATAAACCTGATTTCTCCTCTTTCTCTCTATCTTCTCTCCATAGCCCACTTAATACTTCCTACTTCTCTTCTCTCTATGTTTTCCTACTCCCTGTCCTATCGCACTATGTATTTGTGCACAATAATTCATAAATATGGTAGAAATAGATTATAAAATTAAATTTACAATGATGAGTCAGAAAAGAAAAAAACTCAAATAACAGAACATAAAAATGGATGCTGAAATTAGGCACCTGGTTAAGTTTCTCTTCCATTTCATAGAAAAGGGACACATTGCCAACGTATGAACTTCTGCAAAAAGATGATCACAATTAGGCAGCGACCTTAATGGAACACAGATAATATGTGAGATTGATACTTCTGACATAGGCAGATGCAACTTGGCTTGAGAATAAAACTAGGAAAATGAACTTATTCTCGAATAGATGACTAATGCAACAAGAAAAACAATTGAAAAAGTATACTGTTTTGTCTGTTATGAAATTTAGAAACACACACTTCACATGCTTTTTCTGCCTACTAGTGCTTCAACAGATGTACTTCTCTTCATATGCAAAAAGATCAAAAAAGTATTTAGCAACAGTACATAAAACATATTTACAAATACTAAACTTCATTTTAAGGGATTCTAACATTTTCAGGCTCATGTCTGTCTTCAGAATTCCTCCCAACTCCTATCACATTCCCCACATCCTTCAAAGCCTACATCATTACAACTTTTTTAATACCAAAATTCTTGAAATTCCCCAACAATGCCCAAAAATCCTGTCTACTTCACCATTCTAGTTAGTCTCATCATCTATGTGCAAGGATCTCTCCTCATCTTTTCATTGAAATGTCCCTCCATTAAAAGAAACTGCATAAAAGAAATTCCCCAGATTAAGTGGCGGTAAGGCCATTGATTTCAAGGCTCTTATTCCTCCAGTGCATCACACTCTTCCATTTATAAATTTCTTTTTTTTTTTAATTATATTTTACATAATAACTTTTTACACACAGTATTTATTTTCCTGCAGTTATCATTTGAAGGTTACAAATTCAATAGCACATTTATAGAAAAATTTCAATGCATAGGACAAGTTTAGCCATCCATATGTACAGTTATTTCCTTTTTTTCTTTTTTTATTAGGAAACAGACACTATCAATTGAGGAAAAAAAAGTATGATACCAAAAGTGAATCAGAAGTTCACAAACCAAGACCTTTCCTGCTGCGAAAGAATCCAAAAACTATACAATTTATTCTCTATTTTGAGTATAACCCATAAAAAAGAGACAAAATAAGAAAAAAAAATTAACAATTTGACCAAAAGAAACATCGACAAGGAAAACTAAATAAACAGTTGCCAATATCATCTTTTTTTTTGTTCCAACATAATCTATTTAATTAACCATAAATGTAGACTTGAACCACAAAGGATCCTGGACATATTGAAAGCATAACTCACCAAAGCCTTATTGCAGAATAACAACTCATCTACTGTATCACAAATTCTATAACATTCTTATCTGAGTTCGAAGATGAATTAGAACATCTAGTGGTGACTGTCCTCTGAGATAGCATGAAGTGCAAAATTAAAACAACAAAATTCCATTCCAAAGGCGCATCTCAAAATTCTCAGGAAACTTTACAAATTACATGGACATAAGCCACTGAAACATATATGTATAAGGATAGCATAGAAGTCACTGGCTAACCTGAAATCAACCAAAGGTCGTACATAATTTTGACCAAACATGTAATAGTCAAAAGGCTCTCTCATTGACTTGTGATAAGATGAGAACACAAAACGTTCCTACAAGAGCATTGTCATATTCATAAAAGAAGTTCAAATAAACTGACAGTTGAATACAAAATAGTGGCAGAAAGAAAGTGCATTCATGATAAAACTAAGAATGTTGGTACAGCATATGTGTCTAAATTACCTCAACGTCCAACAATACTCGATCAAATGCAGCAGCCATATTTGACAATACAATCTCATCAGCCCTGGAATTTCCACTTTGAAAGACCTGAAACATATCATATGCAAGATTATTTTGATGATACATCACAACATGCCAGAAAAGTACAACTACATCTTGGAAGGCGAAGCAAACCCTAGATGAATGAAGTTGTTCCTTGTTGTCATAAAAGTAATCTACAAAGAATCCTATAGTAAATTTTAAGGCCTCTTTTAAGTTTTCAGAAGTTCAGGGTAATTATAGAGCCAGATTATAAGTTCTCCAATAGGACTGCAGGCTTTAAGCAAAAACAATACATTAGAATAAACGATCCATTGAATTTTCATGGTAATAGCTTTCTTCACCAACAAGAATTGATGTTTGCAGCAGAATAAATTTCTAAGCATATGGTATATAGCCTTATCTAAAATTTAACACCGATGTTCAAATCTGAACTAATTTAATATACAAACACTAATTAAAATTCATTAACAACTTCCAGCACAACAGTTATAGACTATTTAGACACAGTAAGTTTCTACTAGCTTTAGCTATTATTAAAAGCATAAAGGAAAGTTCAGAGTTTTTGCCATGGGCAAAATGCTTCCGTTAAAGCCAAAAACAAACAACTCCGACAGATTAACTTTCTAGGCAAATGAACAGCAAATAGAGACATTAACATGGAAAATCCTAGAATAGAATTAACATGGTAACTCCACACTTAAAATTTCAATGATGAATTAAACAAGAAGTCACGACGATAGCTTCTTGAACTTTTAAGGAATGTATATATATGAGGCTAAGCATGCTTATTTAATGGCTTAAACTTTCCACTGAAATGTTCTCATAAAAAGTAATATCTTATTTTGTAATAAGAGATAGCATTACTTTGTTAGTCTAAGTCTTATACTTGTAGATTTTGAATCATGACAAGTTAATCATGGTATTTTCAACGTTCCCCGTCTGTCATGAATGGTCAACTGAATTTACTAAAAAACCATTGAAGTCACATGATACTAGAGGAAGTATTAATTTTGAAGTTTATATCAGGCATAAGTTAGTATCAAATGTTACAGTTATGTTTGTCCCCAGTTGTATTTAATAAGTAACTTGGACTCATAAACTCATACAAAAAGCTAATGGTAATAACTCAGAACCACAATGCATAACCGAACAAATAACAGAATGATCTGAAAAATTTCATAGAGAAGAAAATGAGGCAGATTGACAATACAGTTCAAAAAATAATCCAACTTATTTATAATATATTTGAATAAGTACATTAAGCTACGTTCAAGTGTATATATTTACTGCATTTTTATAATTGTGATACAACTCTTCCATCCCAGTGGCAAGATTTAATGGCAGCCTTCCTGCTTCAACTTCCCTGCCAATTCCAGACAGAAGATCTGCAGAGAAATATTCAAATATAAGACCATCAAAATATTAAGTGGCAGAAACACAAAATCTGCAATAAAGAGTTACTGTAGTTTTGTTCATCTTTTAGATATGTGGATGCTGTGTACCTCTATCTAGCTATGTATGTATGCGTGCACGCGCACATGTGTTAAGTGGTCTCATGTCCAATCTGCTCTATTTAAAGCATTACTTTCATAAATTTAAATTTTTTAACCCTGATACTTTAAATCTTTACACCAAAAGAGCTATAGGTATAAGAAAAATGGCTGCAAATCCTTGTCCAAAACATGTTTTAGGGAAATAATAGCCTAGAAAATCTACCATAATCTAACCTCTACCTTCTTGCTGGAAAGTAAGGGCAAACTTGTTTCCAACCTCAGAGGGAAAGTGAGAGAGAAAGAGAAACTCGTGTTAGTATAAAGACCTTATTACTGAACATGTAGCCCCTTATAATTAGTGCCATGTGATTGAATGCATGGTGCATTAAGATTATCAAGTTATAGAAGGTTTCACATTATTACAAAACAACCTTCCATAAAAGAAGATACATTCTCTGTTCAGTAAAATATCACATTGATGTTTGCCAAAACGCAGAATGATTTCAAGAAAACCTTACAACATTGTTTCAAACTCCTTGACATGTTTTCCACATTGTGCTTTTGACTGCAACTAGAAACCACTCTGAAGCAAGGACGCAAATGGGCCCAAGAGTTAAATATTAGATTATAACAGGGGCAAGAGTCTAACAATAGGCCTTGGTGAATTACATCCTACAGCATGATGCATAGTGCTACAACTATTGACAAAAGCCAGACTGCATCATATCTTCCATAAAACTATTCTACATTTTACACTATATCTTCAATTTAGACTAATGGATAAAACTATGAATCATAGATCTTATTTTCTTTGACGAATCAGACTACAAGCATTAAGTACAAGTGATACTTTTACACAACTAATTGATCAGCATAGTTCTAAAAGTTTATTTCTAATTTTCCACATTTACTCAAATTCATCATGTCAAATTATAGTGGTTTATCAATCCTCACTGCATTGCCAAAACTTCATTTAATTTGTCAAACCTCAACTTTAATTAGCTACAACATATTCTGACACCTAGCAGGCTAACTCTGCCATCCTATATTGAACAAGATTTTGAAAATCAAGAGCAACAACAGTACACTATACGGCTAATAAAAGCACTCATGATAGAAGTTCCATCATCTTCCAGCACACATGGAGCTCCCTCATAATAACTAAATTAATTTTCTTGTTATAATAACGGAGACAGCCCAAGTCAGAGCAAAAGATTGACCGGCAGTAAGACCATTCCTAAGTGGTAAAAAGCAAAGACATGCAAGCTTTTACTCATGGCTTATAAATTAAATACCCCATCTGTTTGAGACAAACCTTTTTAATGAAGAAAAAATTGAAATGGCTTCCATTTTATATGGCAATGGACGGGGAAAAAATAGAGATTTGTTCCGATCACTACGTTTCCAAAGGATAGGTTGTACAATCAAAAATTGAAACTTTCTTATCGATTGAGTGAAACTGGCCGGTAAAATCAAGAATCGACCACTTAGAATTTTTATAAAATATCACAGTCACACAGGCTGCCGTGTATTTCTATATTTTTTAATTAGTCAATAAATATAACATAAAAATAAGAATAAGAATAAGAATAAGAATAAAAAAAAATACGATTCAACAGGTCATATGTTGCGACTTACGCGACATTTCTAAGCAAACAGATAAAGGAAGCAGAAAACAGCAAGTGCTAAAGAGCAAAACCAAACCAAACCTTGCTCAGAACGAACGTCGAGAAACGTGCGGGAGTGATTAACCTCTATATTGAGCATCTTCTTGTTCTGCTCGTCACTCGCCGACGACGACGACACGGCAGACTCCATATCCTGAACCATCTTAGCCATTGCTCGAACCTTGAGGGAGCTGAAGGACACGCAAGAACACGTGGCGGAAGTCCTCCGCGCACCGGATCGAAACGACACCGCAGCCGACTGCCGACGCGCTGTTGTTGAAAAAGAAGAAGAAGGAGAGAGCTTCGGATGATTAGACCACGAAGACGGAACCGAAACCCTAGGCGCTGTTGTGGCGAAGAATGTGAGAGACAGTGAAGACATCAGTAGTCAAACAAACAAAAGAGGTGAAAATAAAAAAGGAAATGAAATGAAAAAAAATGAACGAGACAGTGAGTGAGAGAGGAAACAAGCAAAAGCTAGCAAAGCACAAGAGGAGAGAGCGTTTGTTTTCTTGGTTTTTGGAGTTTGGGCTTAATGGACAAATGAATGAATTTTGCACGCACGTGATTTGCATCGACGAATTTTTTTTTGGGGGGTGGGGGTTAATGGGCTAATAACGCTGACGTGTTAAGCGCTGTGTGGCGAGTGGGGACATGATATGGTGAATGTTGGGACACGTGGCTTTCCTTGTTGGGATGGTGGGCCCTGGTCACGTCCATGTCACGTCATTTTCTCCCCCCTCTTTTTTGTTTAAATCAAATAAGGGGCAATTTGCACTGAACTCCCCTCAGCTATCTTCAACACACATATAGACAGATTTGATGTCCAAATTAACACCGACCTCCCCTGAACCAAATATTTAGTTTTGTTTGATTGTGTACTAGCAAAGGCAATTTCGTAGCTTTGTAAAGTTAAATCAAATATCTTGAAATTGGCTTGAATATGGTTAAATGCATGTGTTTTCAAATGATATCCAATTTGAAGCAAATGATCTCCAGTTTGAAGCAAATTATGAAAAGTTGTTTGAATTTTATATTAAATATCAATTATTTCAAATAACTTTAACTTAATCCAAACTTTGAAAATTTACTTCTATATTTGATGAATGTAAGTGCTTTTCAATGGGTTCAAACCTAAAAATAGAAGTTAAAAAATTAGTTGAAAGGCTCAGGAGTTCTCAAATGTCTTTAAATTTGGAGTAAATTCATAAATTTACTTTAATATTTGATTGATGAAAGTGTTAACAAATCATTTTCTTGTTTGTTTATTAGCATGTGAGCTTATTAAAGATATTACATAACAAAATTTTTATTTAATGCAAATATAAAATACAAAAGAGTAAATTCTTCAATATTATATGACTTATATTATTAAGTAGAAATTTTCTTTTTGACTATATTTATATTGTCTCATGTTCAATTTTTATCTACTACAAAATAATCACTCACAAAAAACATCATATTTATCCATTGTAGGTATTAAAGTTTGGTCTTCTATTATCTCTTTCATAATTGTTGACTAAAGGATATTAACGTATCTCACAATTGTTATCACGCACTGACGAGTCATGCTTACTTCGATCAGGGGAAAATAGTATTAATTTGGACATAAAGTCCATCTATACATAGGTTGGAGATAGTTGAGGGGAGGTGAGTAAAAATTACCTATCAAATAGTAGCCATCCGTTTACTTGAGGCTACCAATTAAAAAGAAAAAAAAATAGCACACCTTTGTTTTTCTTTTTCTTTTCTTTTATATGTAAAGAAAAGCAACAACCAATTCTTTTGATTATCTTCCGTTGGTGTTTTTTTTTTTAATTTTTTATTTGTACTTATATGAATACATCGAATATATTATCCAACTCTTTTTTTTTTAAGAAAAAAAAATTAGGTTTGGTGGGATCGCTTTTACAAAATAAGTAATAAAAAAGTTAAATGTATGATATCATATGTGATGACTTAAACTACACCGATCACTTCTTGTCATGAATCAACTTTTATTTTTATTTTTAATTTAGGTATGGTGCAATCGCGCTTTACACCAATAATTTCTTATCGTGAATCAACTTTGTTTTCAATTTTATTCTTGTTATGTGGCATTGGTTTTGACTGATTTCTTATGGAGTATTTAACGAAAATCAATTTATGTTTAAGACTGCCGTGAATTCTCAAAGAGTCACTTTATTTGTGAATCTATTCCTAGTTATTATGTTAAATTTTTGTCAAATTGTTTTTATATAAAAAAAAAAATTTAAGTTGTTTTTTAAAACCTAGTTAACTAGTAATTGTCAAACAGATGATTACCCAGCATAATGGCACATTCTAAAATAAGTGAAACAATCCTTTCATTTAAAAGGGGTTTAAACGAACCTCCTCTCTCGTATAAGAGACGACTAGCCTTTACACGAAAACAAATAAATAAATAAATAAAAAGCCTAAAATTAATGCTGCCTAAAACGTTCTCTGGGCATTTAGACTTTTTTTTTCCCCCTATTCTACACGTTATCCCACAATGACACAAGCACATCAATGGAAACAAAACTAATGCCAAGTCCTTTTTTTTTTCCACTCGAACAGAGAATATTCAAAGTCGACTGCGGAATGCATAACAAATTCAAAGTGACTTTGTGTCCGCCAAAGCTGACCAATAACCAAGTTTAATTCCGATAGAAGTGATGTTGCCATCTAACCAACCCTCACTGGTGGCCTTAAATTAAATGGTTTCCTAGCCTCGCGGCCTTAAATTAAATGGCCTCCTAGCCTTTCCTTTTATAAGCCAGAAGGTGAAACCAGTTCTTTTAGCAGCAGTCCAAATTCTTAACCAGCAAAATAAAGAAATAAATAAATGAAGGCGAAACCCAATGATCACTGGAAAGAAACAGTCACGCAACTCAGGTTTCCGGCCTCTATCTCAGGAAACCACAAGGTTTGTGTAATTGTCAATCCGATACAGGCAGCGAGAGACACAAAGTTCCTGGAATTGTAAATATAGAACTAAAAGGATCCAAAAATGGTCCACATTTTCATTTATAGTAAGTTCACATCCTAAGAAAAATATCCTCATTAATGTCGTAACTAACTTTTACAGCTAGGTCACACTGTCATCGTCCAAGAAAAATTGCATTTTAAGTTGACCCGGGGTCAGAGTTTATCCAAGGAAATTCATGATCACCAAATGCAGCACTAAATTGCAGAGAACAAAGTCTGCAAAAGCTCGCTCTGGTGGTAGGTCCTGCAATTTGATGGATAAATATCAACTGGTGCTAAAAGAATGTCATCAAATCAAAGAAACCAATAAATGGAAGTAATTCAATTTACTAACAAAGCACCCATTTTACGATTTTCCTTGCCTCATGTAAGTGGGACAAAAAATGCAAGATAGAGGTCCAATATTTTGAATTCGTCAAACCATATTGGAGTTAGAACGCATGTTCCCCAATTTAAATTTTAATATTTCAGCAGTAAACGCAAGTGGATTATAAGAAAGAATGCACAGAAGAAAATTTACCTTAAATTCCTTGTTGTCCTTGTTCACTTGAATACGTAGACAAACTGCAATCAAGATTCCAAATCAGTCTCACAAATTGTAATTTCTCTACAATAACATGAAATTTGTCCTCACAAACTGTTACATCATAGTCTACTTACCAGCAAGGACTGCCGTCCCAACACAAGAAAGTACTCCTGAAAGAAAAGAGTTGAATGGGAAGGATCCAACAATAGCCATGTAAACTACCTGTTATCAGCAGAATGGATATAAGCATAAAAATGCATCAGAATCAGCACAAAGACTAGCAGCCAAGACATAAAGAAGGTAAAATTTCAGCAATTTCATCACAATACACAGAGGGATTCTATGCAGAAATTTCTTGAATCAATTTCCATGATGAACAGCTTAAAACCCAATGTGCAAATCTATTTCCCCCCCCCCCCCCCCTCCCCCCAAAAAAAATAAAGAGACACAAAAGAATAAATAAGTGTATTTCAAATACATTTCAACTATGGCAAAATACACAGCAGGAAGAAATTTATGATTATTAAAACCATAATAGTTGACTCAACCGGTGCTAACTGCTGCAGAAAAAACAAGTTCAGGATAAAAAAATAAAATCAACAACCTATCTGTCCCTTCTTGAGGTTCCCTCTAGACAGAGTTTTACATAGGTGCCATAACCCATGAAGGAAACACTTGGTGAAAACCTTTTATTGTGAAATTTACAGCATGACTAGTGATATATTCACTTGGGAATGCTAGATTTAGGATCTCGCATTATCAAACAAACACTGTTGGTCTAAGAGAAGCTTTCCTCTGTAGTTATCATCATCATTGTAATTATGTACTTTCATACGCCACTCAATTATTAGAAGCTAAGAATATGTTTGTGATTTTTTCGAATTCTTCTTCCTTGATTTATAACTCAAAGCTCAAGTTACTCTAGTGTTCGTTAGATACAACATACAATGCACAAGGGAGTTGTATTCTTATTCCTTTAGTAATGAAATACGGATCATGATACTTAGTTGATAAGGCAGAGAAAAAAGAAAGACTACAGAGAAAATAAATGTCAAACCTTGCCACCCACATAGGTTGACACATGACCAACTACCCAATTATTTTCAAATACGTGCCCTAAAAAGTTCCAGCATTATCTGCAAGGGGTTGCCTTCGTTCATCCAGGAAAAAAATTAAAAAGAAAATAAAAAGTATAGAACCTTGGCCCGATTGCTAAAAAGAACATATTAGACGTTAGATTGTGCGAGGATGATTGGAACTAGGCAACTAGGACAATCAAGCTGTCAAATCATGAATGATGCACTACAATATATGCATTATATGTTAACATCAACAAAAAAATACTACTATAAAATTTAACAGGAGAAAAATTATACCGGCTCGGATACATAAAATGACCTATAAGATGGCTAAACCCAGACTCTGCAATCCAATATTCATCATTTTACCAAATACAACTTCTAATACCAGAGAGCTAGGATCTGGGAAGTAAAACAGGGAAACCACGAAAAAACTAGAAAAGCCTAAACAGCAATCCCATCACATAATGTAATTTCTCTACGGAGACAACATTGTACACAATTTTTCATAATTTTAGGCCCTGTTCATTAAAATTTAGCAAAATCATTTTTGAAAAACTGTTTTCTAAGCTAAAGACGCGATATTGAATTTCACACTATCCAAGGATCATATATCAAAAACAGGAAAAAGAACATTTTGGCCTGCTGTCCGAAAGAGTTTAAAGGACTACAGGAAAGTTTTTGCATTTCACAAATCATGCTTTCAGGAAGGCACAAAATTTACCCTAGTTTTTTCCAGAATTTTAAAGCATAAGCAAATTACCACACACAACTAATAACAAAAAAGAATAAAAGGATCTAATTGATCCAATGTAAACAAACTAACGATTTCTGATCACCCAATTCACTAATCCACAGGAACAGCAGATCCCCAGTTCCAGACAAGTGAAAATGACATTTACAAAAGCATCAGCATACCTGAATTAGGGCAGTAAAAACCGCGAAACCCACATACAGATCGATGACCTACACACACATTAAAAAAAAAATCAGCCAATGTAATGAATTTCATTAGATCATAAAAGGCAGAGCGAAGGGATTGTGGGAACATACCTTAAGAGTTGTGGGAGTGGCAGCATAAGCAGAGCGAAGGGAATGGAAAAGGGCTTGAGCGTCTTTGCCGGTCGATCTCGCCATTTCCTCTCTGTATCTCTCTCTCTCTGACCAAGGACTTCGTTTGCTTTACTTTGGAACTCGACCTAAGACTGCAACATGTTGGGGGTAACATCGTCATTTTCTCCTACGTGAAGTTTGTTATACTAGCAACCCCTGAACGTTAGGTTAATTGTTTGTTGGTCTAGATACTTTCATAATGTGTAGATAAACTCTTAAAACTTCGGAGAATGTCAGTCGGATACAGCATTTCCGAAACGGTCCGTGTCAGTTTTAGAATTGTTATCAGCAAATTACTTTTCCGTTAATTTTACGCTAAAGCTAGTATCTTTTTGGAAGTGTATTTACATCATAATTAATTTATTTGACTCAATCTTTATTAAATTAAATAAAATTTTATTTAAAAAGTTAATTAATTTAATAAATAAATCCAAGTTTATTAAATTCGTCAAAGAAATGAATTGAGATAGAATTTAATCTCTATTAGAGGAAAACAAATGGATCTTTTATGATTTTCAAGAAATTCTTTGATTTTTTCTGAAAATAGATGTTTGTTCATTTGTTTTTTATATTTTGTGAATAACTAGGACATTGAAAAATATCCAAAAAGACATTTAGAAAATCAATCTGATTTTAGCTCTCTTCATTCCACTAATCCTAAATATAAATAAACACTTGAAAGAAGCATAACATAACAGGAAAGTTTGAAGCTTTGCTGGCTTTCTCGTTCCATTTCGGCAATCCAGGCATTTTGCCTCTGTGGCAAATTTTTATAATCCCATTTCATTTCAGTCCTTATCTTCTTCTTATTTGCAACTTCTTTTATATATATTACAATACTTTCCATTTTTACGGTAGCTGTTGTAAAGACTTAAGATAACGAAATGTAATTTTTTGCTTTTACATATGAGCAATGTTAATTATCTCAATATTTAAGTCTAATTTTAAATCCCAATTAATATATCATTCATTCCCCTAATAATGATTAGGAAACTTTACAACCTATAAAATCCATCATTCAACAAATAAATAACACATAAAATCATGACTTAAATTAAAGCATTAAGATCCCTAATATTATTGATTACTTAATGCAATTGCAAATGCTTTTCCAATGTTCAAATAATGTTGCTCAGCCATGGGAATGATGACGAGATAATTACAATCTATACCGTACGGCTAGATTTGATCCTTCCTTCATTGTTGACGTTAAAGTTGATACTGCTTACCATTATTTAACAGTTGGTTAATTTAATTAAAGCATCCCAGCCAATATAAAGAGTCATTGTCATGCAATTTTCTCACAAGATAAAAAAGTTCTTACAGAATTGATTCGTTGTTTAGATCATATCTTCCCCAAAGTCCAGCTCCAATATTGGAGATTAGGTTAGAAATTAACAAAGAAAATTACAGCAGTGAAATTCAAGGAATTATCAATGAAATGAAGGTGATTAAAGTCGCAAGAAAAGGGAAATTCAAGAATTTGATATTGATGATGATTGACAAAGATTTATACAACATACCTGCAGATGGTTGAAACCCCCAATGATTTAAACAATGGAAGCACTACATCCAGCTATTGTTTGTCAACCTAACCTCTAGTAAAAATTGGAACTCGACAAATTTGTTCCAACAAAAACCTGTTAATCACGTTTCAAAGCCTTTGTGATGAAGGATCTTGCAAGAGCTATCATAAAGTAAGCCAAGATCGTGACCACAATGCCTCCTATTAAAATAAGGTGGTCGTAAGCACCACTCTGGATGGTATACACCCGAAGTCCAATTGTATTCCAATTGCTCTCTGTCCACACTGGATCCACCAATCCCATGGAATCCGATGAATTTGGGGGTAAAACATTCCATGTTCCAGATTGAAACAACAAGCGAGTTGAATATGCCGGAACATATCTGCAATGTCAGTAACATTTAGACTTGCAAGAAAATACTGAGAGTCAAATATATAAATAAAATTAACTGTCATTATTTGCAAACCAACTGCCAGATTCATCATGTCCAGCCAACAAAAATATTACACTAATAGACACGGAGTATCGCATACAAGTACAGTAAGCACACATCAGTCATGGTATGCATGAGCAATAAGTGATTTTGTCCCCCAATAAGAACATTTAGCCACATAACCTGATTGTTTCTCATTTCCTAGAAAACATAAAGTCTACATATGATTATCCAAAATAAAAAAGGAATCAGTTGTTCAATGGATGATTGATCAGCATTCGTGCATTGACCAGATTTGATCTGGCAACCCACCATAAGACCCATGAACTATAACAAAGAGGTCACTAAATCGCAATGGTAACAGAGGATGCTTAGAGCTAAAATTTCAAAATATCACTAAAAGTTATGATTAGGCACAACCCAAAAATAGATGTTATCTAGTTATTGTTAGGATAAATACTTTTCAATCCTATTCGAACCAGCTTACACCTTTGAAGCAATTTAATCATGCTTCTTGCTCAGTAGCCCTGTCGAAATACCTGTCTGAGTTAGTATCATCTACAAGTAAATACCTGGTTGTGGAGATGACACAAACTCCCTTGCCATTTATTTCTGCTCTGATGCAAACTTCATCTTCATTGGTGCAATCTTTTGAACAACTAGAGCTCGCATTCTCCTTGGGAGTAGATGTTCTATCAGCTAGAAAATTCCAAACAAACCTGGAAACATCATCCACATATCCAAGATAAGGTTTGGACGAAGGTTCCCCACTGACAACACCAACATAATGACTTGGGCATACATTAGCGGGTGCTATATAGTTCTTCACCATCTCGCAAGACAGACCCGGATCGCAGCTCAATAGGCAACCCATAAACTCTTCAACTAGAGAGGTATTCACATTAATGGCACCCAGAACAGAGCTTTGCATATCATTGTTGTCACTTGCAAGAATGTAAAGAGAACGGGCAATGAGAGAAGCAGCTGCCACTATGGCAGAAGAGTTTATATTTTCTACACCACAGGATACAAACAATAGAATTATGAGATTCAATGAAAAAGAAAAATCATAAATGAAAGAAGAAAGGGATATAAGAACATCAATAAACTCACCCATATCATCAAGGTGACTATGGTAGAATTTGTTGGTGAAGGCTGAATCAAAGTCCTCTAATACAATCCCAGAAGTCATAGAGTTCTGTTAAAGAGAGAGAACCAATTATAGCTAATATGTTAGAGTTTTTAAACACAATATAGCTTTGATGCAAGCAACAGCCAACTTTCATTCCTTGGGATTGTTATCTTGTTACCATTTACTTCTGAACTTTGGAGATAAGAACCAGTACATAAAAGTAGTTGGAGAATTGAAAATGGGTAACCCAGTACATAAAAGAAGTGGGAGAAATGAAAATAGCTAACAGAGAAAAGGCACCAAAAGATACGCCAAAACAAATTATCCATGTCAAGTCCACTATTGAGTCACCTATGACATCATTCAATCTAAAGCCCTACGATAACATTAAATAAGCCAACTCAACTGAACTAGAGTATGTTTCCTCACAACATTCAATAAGGCAAATAAAACATTACAAATTAACCAAATTCATGTACATGCTGTCACTATTTCTTAATCAATTGTTCATTTGTTTCCCAAAAAGGTCAAAAAGCAATGTTACGGCAAGCAGCAAAGTCAGAGAGTTCTGGTCAAATTTTCCCATCGAGATATACGTTTGCGTATTTAACTGAAACATAGACCTCTCAAAATTTTAAAAAATGAAACATGGAAATTTTCCCAGACTAAAATGAAAGGATACAAGGAGAAAAAAATTGAAAATTCCATGTACATTAAGTTCTTATTTGTTACATGGAAAAAGAAAAGAAGACCACTTGTGGTTGATGCAAATTTAGGCAATCAGGAGATAAACAAAAGAAAGAGAAAATGAGAGAGCAGAACAAAATAATTCGAAGTATTTGGTTCAAACCTTTTTCAGAAATGCCATCAAGGATGAAGGAGGAATCCCAGGATTTGAAGAATTAGATGATAAGACTTCAATGTTTTCAGATTTAAGTGAATCTTGAGCACGTTTTAAGGCATCCAATGCATCATTTACAGTGGATGAAACCTAAATTAACAGCAAAGCCAGGCATGCTGGTTAGACAGGGCTAAGCAAGGTTCAGCTATTAATGTAAAATAAGATAAACGACACAGAAATGCAGCAGCAGATATCATAGGAGAAAAGCATATTGATTAGCCATCACAGAATTCCAAAACAAACTGCAGAAATTAAGATGTACGTAAATTGCAGGAAAGAGACAATTACAACAATTAAATGACTTCCTAGTTCATAATAATGGAATCCAAATTCATCCCATTATGTTGCACATTAAGATAACTGTTGGCAGATCTACAAGGATCCACGGAAAAGGGAAATTATCATATTTCCCTCATTTCTACAGGATTACCTTAGCTTCCTTTATTTAAATTTTTCTTTCTGGTAAATTCAGTTTTTACTATTTTGGTATATAGGCAGCATCATAAATATTTTGCAGATAAGTATTGGAAATTAATGAAAAGAAAATAAAGTTCCTTCACATGATATCAGAAGTAGGGCACTTTTCCTGCATTCTTTTCTTTATTTATGGCTTCCACGAAATGTATTACATCTGCACAGCATTATTGACAACAGGAGATTTTTTTAATCTTGGTCTTCACCACCAAAACATTTCTCTGTTCTCAGCCTTATAACCTGTTCTAGTTTCACACTTCTAACAAGTTTCCCTCAAAATTTGCACCCTTCCCATAAGTCTGTAACCTCAATGGCCTATTGGAAATGCATGTGAATGAGATTTAAATCTGCAGAAGCTGTAGGATAGTGAGTTATCGATGTTAATTTTCTTCCAAAAGAAAAACCCCTTAAGTGCTACAACTTCCTGGTGTTTGCTTTCAAGGAAATTCCTACAGTACTGGAAATATGTCGCATAATTACACTAGAGGAAATAAGCTACTTAATATTCTTGTATAGGTGTTTCAAATTTTTCAAAATTTAATTTCAGCAATTCGATCACACATCCAATGCTTCAAACAAGCACTATGTTATCATTTCCCTCATTTTCAGCAACCAATGGTGGCTTTGGCGTGCCATAATTCCCCTGAAAACACTTTGCTTATCATCAAGTTCCCCATTTTTCAACAGTAAAAACAGGTCACATATATGTATTGGGTAGAGATAATTGATCATGATTGGTAATTTCAAGGATCTAGACAGTACTAGCTAGTAATTTAACAGTACTATAAAAGCCTGACTACAACTGTTTCAGGATCACTATCACCTGGAAAAGTACAAAGAAAATAGCATGGCTGTTCACATCATTGGCACAACTACCAACCAATATTTAACCACATCTTATTGCAGTTCATTCAGCAAAAATACAAAATTTATCAGATTCGTCAGCATTGTACACTCACAATAAATGATAATTAAGCATGTTTCAGAAAGCAAATGGTTGAAAAAGATTTGAATAAATTGTATAGATAAGCACTGCATGAACCCAGGAAGGAAACAAGTTCTTACCCCTGTTGTGTGAGTGAAAAAAGTTTTGACCCCTTCACTGGAGCCCTTCCCCACAGATCCAATTTCCAAGACCTTTCCAAAATGTCCATCAAACTATTAATTTTATAATCTTTTCAAATCAACTAATAGGAATTGATAGAGAGAGTAAGATACAAGAAGCCAGTTCTCTAGTTCTTCATAAAAAATGATTAGAAATGAAGCAAAATAAAACAAGAACAACAAAAGGAAAGCTAGATATGTATGTATGTCCACATTGCTAAAGATTTTGCTAAAGCAAATATTATCAATTACTGACAATAATGAAGCATATTATTCAGCCTCTCAGTAAGATTATCTAATAATGTTAAACTTCCAACCCCTTCAGCTGAATCAGCATCCTATGACAAAGCAGTGTTTTCAAATTTATCATATTTGAAAATAGACAATGAAGTAGAATGCGAACACTTGAATGAGCTAGCCAATGAGGGAAGCAAAGTCTAAGATTATCACCCAACTTTTTCAGGATAACTATATCGATCTAGAAATAACTAGACTCTGTAATCTATATGGTTAGAACAATAGATGGGTCCAATTTTGAAATAGTTTTACAGAATAAAATTCACACTTCGCTTCTTATAGATATTCAAGATTTAGTTCATATTTGGTATGGCTTATCTAATTGCTAAAAATGCTTATTTAATTCTAAAAACGCTTTTCAAAGTTTTTGGTGTTGTTTGGTTGTATTTTGAGTAGAGATTTTAGGGATTAAATAAGCTATTTTCCCTTTACTCCCAAAAGCTCAAATTTTAGGCTTTTAGGCGTAGAGATTATAGAGCTTCCCCCCTTCCCCCCTTTTTAAGTTAAACTATTTAAAACACCATTTATTTACTTCATTGTCTTATTTCATTCCTTTTATAGCATAACTTTAAAATAATATTAAAGTAATTTTACAATTTTTGATAAAAGCTCTTACTGACAACTAAATTACTAATTTTTTTTGGCAAAAGCTCTATTTGAATAAACTTTATTTGAAAATTATACCAAATGGAGCCTTAGTCAACAAAGGTCACAGTTGCCAAGCATTTGCACAAGGCAAAAAATTTTGAATTTACTAACAGCAATTCAACCATAGTTAATGGACAAGCAATTAATGAACAAACTGTATATCTCTAGAAACCTCAATGAGTTAAGAGTTTATAGAATTTTTATGGAGTTCAATTTAGAGTTCTCTACTTCAAGATACAACCGAACTAACGCTAACAATTCAAATTTATTTTTGCAACTGACTATGAAGCAAAATCATGATTTGTTTGCTTTCTTCTAGAATAAACTTGAGTTTGATTTGAGTTTCTTAAATGATTAAATCATATCCTAATCTTGAAGGATAATCCCAACTTTTTATACATAAAGTTATGTGTAATGCATAATGTTGTATATGTAACTTAGAAGAAATCAAACAAATCACTATTGTACTTCTAAGTTGGCTACAATAATAAATTTAAACCATGTCTTGATGAAGAGAACTCTAAATTGAACTTTATAGAATTCTTTAAACTCTTGAGTTATGAAGGATTTTAGGGATATGTAGTTTGCTCATTAATTCATGTTGAATTAAGGCCAGTAAATTCAAAACTTTCAGCCTTGTACAAATTCCTAACAGCTATGATCTATGATCTTTATTGATTAAATCTTGAATTCCTTACAACTATGATCTTTGTTGACTAAATCTTGAATATCTTTAAAAAAGAAAAGTCCAATTTTAATTCTATAGAATTTTTTCAAAAGTGGACAAGTTATCAATCTAACCATATACATTAAATAGTCTAATTATTTCTAGATCAATACAGTTATCTTGAACGAGTTGAGTAACAATCTTGAACTTTGCTTCCCTCATTAACTAGCTTATCAAAGTGTTCCCATTCAACCTCATTTTCTATTTTCAAACATGATAAATCTAAAGGCACTACTATGTCAGATTTGCCACAAAACCCAAGCTTTGTTCCCAACTTTGATGAAGAGAAGCCAGCGAGAAACTACTAAGAGAAAAAGAACAAGAGGGTTGACCTACACCCATTTCCAAGTATCAAAATAATTGGAATAATAACTCTCAATCACTAGAGTTATTTATATACCTGGGTGAGTGTAAGGACTCCTCATGCATTAAGTTACAAAATTCATCCATCATATTAAGGAAAGTTACCTTACAATTTTACCAGAGTAATAAGAAACTAATGTCAAAAACTTAGGAGCAATTTGATATACTCATTTGTTATGTGATCAACATAATGTCAATGAGATTAATTTTGATACACCTTATATAAATAGTAGCATTTGGAACAAGTGTTTTTTCACTAATAATTTTACCAGAGTAAAATGTGACTAATGTCAAATGCTTACAATCAATTTGATAAACTTATTTGTTATGTGAAGGATAATGAGATTAATTTTGATACATCTTATATATCGTAGCATTTGGGACAAGTGTAACCTTGGTTTTTGTTATTTTAAACTCGGAATGTAATGACTAATGAGTGAATTTTGTAACTAAACATATGAGGGGTCCCTAGACCCACCCAAGTACAGCTAGCCAATTAATAGTTACTATTCCATCATTTTCATACTTGGGCACGGGTTTAGTTCAACCCTCTTTTTTTATTTCTCTCAACAGTTTCCTCTCTTGCTTCTCTTGAGGTTTTTCAACCTGCTTGTTCAAATTTGTAATTTAACAATCGCTTTAGGTAGTTCTAAATTATACACAAATGCTTTACCCGAGAGCCTTGGCATCAATAAGAAGCAGTACCATAACTACTTCACCAATAGAGAACTACATGAGGTAAAGCAAGTTGAAGAAGAGCCTCCCAAAATTTCTTTTTTCTGTTTTTGTTAATTATCTCATGCACCTGTTATAAGACTCCATTAGAGGACAAAACATTAAGTAAGGCTGACTATAGGCTGATTGTAGTTTCCTTATTTGCATAGTTGCTGCCATATATAGTTTGTACAATTTATGACTATCAATAAGAAATTATTCTTCTTCACTCTTTTTTTGTTGCTTCAGTAAATAACTATTAATAATTTAAGACATAATTAATTAATGTTACAAATTTATTTTGTACAGATATATTTGTCATTTTATTCAACAAATGGATATAATCTACTTATTCTTATAACCTTTTGGTAGATTAATCGAGAATTGATTTTGAGAAGCATACTATCACAACTAATCCTTTCCTTAAAGTTATACCTTAATAAGGAATGTCAAAAGCATGTGTGTTTGTATGTGCAGGTAAATAACTAACAAAACACGTATAACAAACTAAAACTTTTGGTACATTGCAGCATGATAGATACAAAAATCCTCGCTGTTACCACAGGGAGTTTAAAATATGAAGAGCAGAAGAATACCATCTCAATTAATGAGCTGTTGAGGCCACTAACTCCATCTAACTGCATATCCAATTCATGTAAAAATCGCCTGCTACCAAGGTAACCCCATGCCTCTCCCGTGAGAACTAGAAAAACAAGCTGTATAGTTTACAAAACAATCAGAATGAACTTTACCTCAGATTTGCTGGTATAGAAAAAAGTGATTAGCTAAAAAAGAATTTAATGATAAATATCTGCACTAGAACATGAAGTATTTGCACCAACACTATGACATACCACAAAAAGTCAATCAAGAGCAATCAATAAAATCAATCAGGCTACAATGCCATTTACAATGAAATACCAAGAAATGCTTTTGACAAATCATGATGGAAGGTTCACGTAAAAGCATGATGCAATCAGAAGCAATACAGAATTTGACAGCAACAGTTATGAATAATGCTAAATACCACAAACCTAGGTTATGTGATGTGACTCTCAACAAAGGGTGAATGATTTTTCACAATTTTTAAAATAATTTAACAGTACTATTTAATTATATGAATTCATGAGCACCATCTCATTTGGGAAGAATCTTTGGGATAAGTTTTAAGCTAGAAGACACTATTACATCGATTTCGAGGCAACAGTGAGGTTGATGCACAAGAAGAAAACTCTATTTAGGATTTTAAGATTGTTCCATATTTAAGACAAGATCTTGTTATAATGTTTAAGTATCAATAAGCCTTCCTATTATACTTACATCATATGGGTATGGTGTTTTATTACTTATTAGGATCATATTTCTTTCCCTAAGTTGACAGTTATTGTCATTTTTTATCTGGTGTTCAACTACCGTATGTAGGGCCTTGTTTAGAAGATTTCAATGTCTAGATTATTTTATTTAAATCACGAATATATTAGGCTTTTAAGTAATATTAATCTTCCTTAAATATCTTCTATATTTGAAGTAGATTTCTTTTGATTTCAAGTCTTAGGGTTTGCCTACTATTAAGCCCTCTTTTATATTTATATATATATATTTCTAATTCTAGGCAAATTTTGACGTTATTGATGATCATTGGAATAAAATTTATGATGGTGGACAGTGTTTCAATCAATGAGTTAAGACAAGATAGGAGACTGTGCCAGCTGAATTCTTAAAGTAGCCTCTCTTACAAATCCTATTTAACTTTGCAGATTGATGTTCAATGTAGCAAGAGCTTTTAGCTGGCTAGAGGTGACTCGGAATTCTTCAGTCCTTAACATAAGTTTTGCATATACAACAACCTCTCTATCATTCAAAGTTCTTTTAAAATTAAAGTTCCAATACCACCAATTCAAACAGGAGGTTAATCTAGAGTAAATATAGATATTCCTAGTAAGGCATAATCTGTATGGATGGGGTGATTTCTCACACAGCAAAAACCATCAATCCATCTTCCAAAAATACAAATATCCTTCCCATTTTCCAATTCTAAGCAATGACATTTCAAAAAGAGGGATACCCCTTAAAATATTTAAAGTACAAAGAGTCCAAGCCTTTCATTATGGCACTCAATAGGTGATACAATAGGCAATGAAACGTCTTGATTCTTGGAGTGGAAGAAACCACAGCAAGAATAATAATAATAATTATTATTATTATAAAATTATAAAAACATACAATCTCTAAAAGGTTGTTCCAAGATTCAATCAACAAAGGGTCTTTAAAAACAAGATTCAATAAGATTTGCATATTTTCCGAAACTAAATATAAGATTAGGAATGATAATCATACAAACCTGTTTATTAAGGTCATTCCAGCCATCAACATGAGAAAGAGCATCAACTGCTGCCAGCAATGAAATCAGTCCCTTGAACAGGTCAAAAACAATGATCAAGTATTAACCCCCTATTTATGCTTTAATGTTACATAAATGTAAGCTAAAACTCTCCACACCCCTAATGTGAAAGGAACACAAACCTAAACCTCTGCACCATCGAAAGAGGTCTTACCAATTCAACAAACTAGTCACCACGATATAAACATCACAATGAAACAATTACGATACCAAGTCAAAATATCTGAACTTACAGATATTGGAGAATCTGCACCAAGGCTTTTGTCACGGAAGAAAGATGCAGAATCCATAGATGCCACCAACAATATAATGGGCTTGGACTGGTATGACAATGACACATTGATTGGTGGAAGAGAAGACCAAACACTGCCCATCATAAGGCCATACATTAAACTAGGAAAAAAAGAAGACAAACTCTAAACCTTCTGGATTCAATTATAAATTTAATTTTAAGCACAAGCCTAAGCACTAGGTGAACTTAGCCAGTGATAAGACACGCTACAATATTATTTTTCTGTTTAATGTACTTTCCAATCAACATTTTACTTTATTTGCTGCCATTTGACATCTCTTTTACGTCTGGTAACATTTTGCCATTTTCATGTATTAGTTAGAAAATGAGAATAATCCCTAAAATAGATAAAGTCTAATCCTATAGTGTTTTCCAGCAAGAAGTGTCAGTTATTTTCAATATGCTCAAGTTTTTGCATATCTGCCTCCATTTCCAGTTTCCATCTTGTTCTCTCTCTCTCTCTCTCTCTCTCTCTCTATAATAGTAGCTCTAATCTTTTCTATGGACGCCTCAACTCATTATATTAGGGTTTCACTACCACGAAGTTGCGGTGTTTGGTGAGATAACTCTGGTCCATCCTCCATCATTTTAGTGCTACCAATTTTTTTGGTCTTAAGGGGCCTAGGTTGAAGATAAAAGATTGTTAATAGTGAAAAGTGTGTCCATGCTCAAATATAAGATGTGGGAAAACAAATTTGCTTTATAAAGTCAAATCTCAATGTCTACATTCCTGTAATGTGGAAAAAAGAAAAAAAAAGAGGAAAAAAAGCAATAATATCAATCAAATTCTGGAATCCTCACAAGAGTAGTGACGCAGCTCAATAGTTAGATCCAATAAACAATTAACTTCTTTGTTGGCATAAAAATTACATGTATTTTCAGACACACACATACTTATAGATATATAACTCTACAAATATATGCATTTAATGTCTAACAACTAGAAACCCAGTTGATCATTACTTGAGATGACAGAGAGCATAATGGAAATAGTAATTCCATGGAAATCTCACCTGTATCCACCTAAAGGAAGGCAGGTCTGTTCTTTCAAACAAGATTCAGAATCATGAGTTCCAGCTTTTGTTGTCTATCCAAAGCCAATATTAATTAACACAAACAACTGGTAAGCAAATCATATAAACTGAAAAATTCAGCTCAACACTAACATATGACAGTTGAAAGTTATACAGACAGCAGCTCAGATACCTGCATCACCAGATCAAACTCAGCCACACTAGTCGTATAACCATTCCTCACTTTCTCATTCTTATCAGCAACCTGGATTGCAGGTAAAAAAAAAATAATAATAAAAAAGTAAAAAAAGAACAACTATACTGATTAAAAGTGTGCAAGGCATCAAAAATAAAATAAAGTTGCCATAAGCACCCCTCTATTTTTTGAAATTGGCAAGACATCTCTAGCAATTAATTAAGAACACAGACAATGCCTTGTTAAATAAGACACATACGCATTTTTCCAACAGCATACCACATGATTGGTAATTTTAATACAAGAATAGAAACTTAAAAAACAGCCTCTGTTCTGACAAAATTGGAAAATGAACACAAATTTTGCAGCCTACCAGAACATTTTAGTGAGTAAATCAAAAATACTTTTTGGAATTACATTGGAACACCATGTTACACTAAATAATGCTCAAAAGTCCAAACTACACTAACTAATTCTCAAAAGTATCCAAATCCACATTAAAGCACTGCCCTTAGAACCTGTACATTCATATCTGATGTATAGTGAGTAATCAATACATAGCGCATACAATCGCAATAGACTGCAAATGAAATCTTAAAGGAGATATGTAGTGATGTCAAATGCACATACATGTTAACTAAATGAATTACCTCCTGCAACATCGGCGTGCTACTTTCAGAGAGTAAGAATACAGGAAAATCATAAGCTTTCAACATAATACCAGATCCCTGCATATGTGAAACCGAAAATGCTTTAGCTTATTAAACAGAATTTTCTTTTTTAATAAGAAACCTATGAGTATTTATATTATTACATTATGAACTTATTAATCAGAATATGAAAGCAGTCATTGACCAATTAAGGTTTTTTAAAAAGGAAAGAGGGTTATTCAAAGAATTTAGCTAACTAAATAATTTTATTAAATAAACTAAGGAACAACTATCTCTTTTATTCATTCATCTAAACTGAAAGTGGGACGGGGTTTTGAGATAGGGAGTTATAGCTAATCTAGCCTCATATGGGGTGATTGGGTATACTTTTGTATTACATAAATACTCCAAGTTTTTTGTTTTCTATGCGGACAGCTGGTTGGCTCTCTATTTAAATCTTCATCATTAATACATTTTTGAGTTTCTTATTTAACAATAAATAAATAAATAAGGAAAAACTATAACCTATCGGCAATAATCAGTGGTTATCTCTTTGATGACTATGATCAGACTACATTCTGACCAGTTCATGGAAATCCAAAAAATAAATAAATAAATAATAAACAACTAACAATCCAATCACCAATTGATTTAAGCAAGAGAAGTTCTTGCAGCCACTTTATATCATCACATCATCTGACTCATAAACTTAGATACTGTTGAACTGAAGAGGCTCCTAAATTAGCCATGCAAGTCAAGGTAACAGAAAGTAGGATAACAAGAAGCTGTTAACAATAAAAGTCCATAAAGCAATTTATCATACTATAGATTGACAGCATACCATTGAGTTCCACTCATAGTTGATACTTGGATAAGGAGCAAATTCAGCTTGGGGAAACTTTTGTGTTGGAGAGAATCCTATAAGACCAAAATGCCTATCACGGACCACCATCAGTTTATACAAACAGACAAACAATGAGTAGATAAGAGCATTTACCTTTTAACTTATTGCGGATTTCAGCCCCTGATTCAACTAGAACACCAACAATATTCTTATGGAAACTTACATCATTTGATATTCTGAAACAGAAATGGATAGAACTATATCTTTAATAAATGACATAAGAACCAAGCACAAGTTGATAACCACTAGAATCATCATTACGGCAAGACATATGCACAGAATACATTTTAGGGCGTATAGTACACAAAAGATAGGTACGTATACGAACTATTTTGATAGCACACTGACTGAAAAGCCAAGTTTGACCTCTACATTTTAGGGTGTATAATACACAAAAGATAGGTATGTATATGAACTATTTTGATAGCACACTGACTGAAAAACCAAGTTTGACCTCTACAATTTAGGGTGTATAATACACAAAAGATAGGTACGTATAAGAACTATTTTGATAGCACACTGATTGAAAAGCCAAGTTTGAATGGTGTGTCGTTTGTAAAAAAGCATCAGAGAATGTTCATCATCTATTTCTTCACTGCACTGCTGCCTACTTTTTGTGGTCTAACTTATTTAAGACATTCAATCTAAGCTGGTCAGCTCCTGCCTCATGTTATTCCCTACTTTTGGAAAGTTTTCCTGCTTAAAAGGATAAAAAAGCAAGGGTTCTATGGAACTGTGCAGTCTTGGCTATTTTTGGGTGGTGTGGAATGAAAGAAACCAAAGAATCTTTGATAACAAAACTGGAGAAGATCCTTCACACCTATGGGACAAAGTCAAGTTCTGGGCTTCCCTATGGGCATCCATTACTACTAAATTCAAAGACATCTCTTTCTTTTTTATTTTGCTTAATTGGGAAGCTTCTGTATCTTAAGAGGGTTGCATTCTTAGTGAGCTAGTGTTTTGGGATATGGGATATTTTGATTTGTGCAATTTTTTAGTGTTCTATTTAGATTGGGACTTCTCGTCCTTTTTCTGTCGATATGTAGTCCTACAGATTCTTGTACATGTTTCTTTTAGTTTTATAATATTTTGTTTCTTAGCAAAAAAAAAAAAGCCAAGTTTGACCTCTAACCAACTTTTTTTTTTCTTGATGAGAAACTGAAAATAATGAAGAAGAAACTCAAAGTATTTATATATCAATATATGATGGAAGTAATAGACTTGGACAGTCGACGAGATGCCCAAAGAAGAAAAATCAAAGTAAATGTCTGCTTTGAACCCAAAATAAGCACCCACTTCACTTAAACCCTCCAAATTAAGATGAACGAAGAAAGAAGGGGTGTCTTCGAACTCCATATAGACCAAAGCTAAAAGGTGAACTCAATGTTTATCTCCCAGCCAACAAAATTTAACTCAAGGTTCAGAAAGTGCTTGTAGTATTTCATTAAATGATGTTATTCATACATGATACACTAACTAAAAAAGCCCTTGACGAAGGAATCAATAATAAATGCAAATAGTGCATCATACTCGGTAGATAGAGAAGATCACGAACAACTATTTTCCAACCTGATACTACATTTAACAAAAGACAGAATTACATATAATCCAGTTCAGCACAATCCAAACATATTCAAAACACTAATCTAAACAAGTCATATGTACCAAATGTACTACAATCCAACCAAATTATTTGGAATATAAAGTCTTGTGATTGTTGAGACTTTGTGCTCTTATTTTATTGCAAGTCACACACATGCCGTCCACACATAAGTTTATCTTCTAACCAACGAAACTTAACTCAAGGTTTAGAAAGTATTTATATTATTTTGTTAAATGAAGTTATTCATACATTGCTAACAAAGTCTTGACAAAGGAATTATTAGTGCACCATACTCCTTTGGCAGGCAGTGAGGACCACTAAAATAAACGAGGCCAAGCATGATTAAAACTTTAAAGTTTTAAATGAATGGATTACATACCGAAGCAATAAATCTTGAAGTTCATCCAATGATACCAATATAGCAGTCAATTGGGTCAGGTCATTAGCATTCCTAAATCTCCTAATTGAAGCCACGACCTTCTCTCGTCCAGGATCTGAATTTCATTAAAAGAGAAGGATAATGCCCTGAATAATTTCTGTAGCTTGTTATATTAAGGTACGTTTGAAGAAATAAATTAGGAGAATTTAGGAGAGAAAAAACACCAAGAGAATTGAAAAAAAAAATATTAGAGAAGGAACGAGGGACCCAGCCTTTGATTGAGAGATCAGAAAATAGGTAGTAGAGGTTAAGCAGAGTAAACAGGTTTAAGATAACTTTTTTACTTCCTCTGGCATCCGTTGCAATATTATAAACCTGTTTTAAGCCTTTACATATCAGAACACAAAAGAACGCCCTAACCTATTGACCAACCATGATTAAAACCAGAATTATGTAATCACAACATCAGGAGATTAAAAGAGGTCGAAAACTCAGCCTAAATTATGAGATGCTTTCCAAAAATTGTTATTATATAGAAATTTAACATTCATGTATCTCCTAGAAAGAAGGCTATAATGTAAGGACAAGTGGTGGAAGGAGGACACAAAACAGTTGTTGCCATTGGTTTCTCATCTCAAGAGACATGACGGATGCAATGCGAATCCTAAAATCTCTATAAGCATGGTTTAACAAGAACATAATCAAATTAGGTTGTTATCAGCAAAAAAGAGGGATAAGTACTGAATAACTGGAAAGAAAGCAGTAATGAGAGCAAACAATCTAATCCCAGAAACGATTCAGAATTGGTTTGTGGGTTTAACAGTCTTGAACAGTGGCAGAGCTAAAGAGTCAAACCAGCAGCAAAAATTTTGATTTATCCACAGAATTTAGCCTCTTCTTTCTTGCTTTCATTTGATTTTTGGTTTGTCATACTTGTTTAATTTGTTTAGTGACATAAAGATATAATCTAGGCGTTATTTTGGAGCTACTTAGACCCAGGAAGAGAAATCAAAAATTTAATGGGGCCTGAAAATTTGAGAAACCAAGAAATTGAAGAAAAAGAAAATTGTGCAGATGTAATAGAGGTCGGCTTCTTGCTGTGTCTTTGAGCTTTGCTTTCAAAGGATTTCCAAAATTATCATGCTTCCATATTCATCTCAATAAGGAAGGGGTTTTAGGGTGAAGCTGTACATGTTGTTTTCAGCTATTTATAAGGGTGGATGGTTATTTTTTGTGAGCAATTCTACAGACTTTTTGGCCTTCTTTTTTGTATAATTTCGCTTTCTCTCCATAGGTCTATCAATTTTTCTGATGAAAACCTAATCTAGATCACACATAGAACATTGCTTCTCTTTCACTACAAATAGAAAGTTCTAAATCTACAAGTGGCATTGTTCCATGTACCAAATCACAACAAAATTTCACAACAAGAATAAAAGTGTTATTATGAAATGTCAATTACTGTCACAAAAGAATCAAGCCTTCAAGGATCTTACTTGAACAACCAATCTTCCCAGAAAGATTGAGCAACCGTACACAAGGATATCCAGCAACAACCATGTACATAGACTCCTGAAGGTTAGGAATCGACTCCATTGAGCTCAACTCTCCTAAAATTTCCAAACAAGAGAAAGTAAACTCGAAAACTCATTAAAAATGATATAATAATACCATCTCGAAACCAAATACAACTAATAATTCAAATCTTAATGCTTTCTAATAATTAATTAGAAATATAGGTTAATATTTCAAATGCAATCAATTTCTAGATTCTGATAATTACCAATTCAAGCAAATACAACTAATTGACTTGGAAAAATTATTGAACCTAATTAAACATAAAATAAAGCAAATAGACGAAATTAAAAAATCCTGACCAGAGAAAGAGAGTCGAAGTTGAACAAAGAAGAAGAACAAGAGCAAGGGTGTCACGCCCGTGGCCTTCATTTTAATCTGAAATAAAATTTCTATTTCAGATTAAAATGAAATTTCAGATTATTAGGCAAGAGTCTCACTGCATTTTTTTTTAATCAAAATTCCCGTTGATAAAACAAATTATACAACACACTTCTCAGGGCGATGGAAAAAAAAAAAGGTGCAGCAATTTGCAGTAACTCAACGAGGAAGAGAGACGCTGCTGTTGGTGATTTTATTTATTTATTTATTTATATACACTTTTTAAATTGGCAGTGACTTGGGTTGGTGACTTCAGTAATGTCCAGAAGAAGACTCCGTCAGTTTAGGGCGCTGACAAGTTAGGCCAAAAGCAACGTCGTTTTGAATTTTACCTCCGTGTGCCACTCTTTGGCCTCTAATGTATGAAATGTCTTTTATAAATTGTGTCAACACATGCTCCGTCCTGTATGACATTTCGTTTCAAAATTAAGAAAATATATGACAATTCATACACATTTCACTCATGAGTAAACAATGAATGACCTGTTTATAATGACTTCATCATATATTACATGTTGTTCATAGTTTTATTAATTATATGAGGTGTAAAAAATATTTAAGACACATGTATAATATGTTGTTTATATTTTCAGTATATAGAAATATGCATTTTATACACATGTGCTATTATCCAATTGAACTATGTATTTAAACAAAATTAATTATGTTTATTTATTTTACATTAATATTTTCAAATAAATAAACATACATTAATTTGTTTAATTTATGTTTTTAATGCATATCAAAGAGACATGATTAGTCCAAAGAGATAAGATGAAGTATACCAAATTAAAAGGCCTATTTTATAAGTTTTGTTTCTTTATATTTAAGTCTTTTTTATAAACTTGTAATTCTTTTTCAGATATAAAGTATATCTTCAAAAGGATGATTATCTAATGCATACTCTATTAATGTGTCTTGATTATTTTAATTCATATATTTGAATAAAAATGTCTTATATTTCAAACACATTAATGTGCAAGCAAAATATAAAAATTAAATGACAATAAATTGAAAATAGATAATTTTAAAATAAATAAACGTACATTAATTTTTTAAATAATTTAAAATAATTATAAACATACTTCAAAACATTCTTCAACATATGTTGTTAGTCTTTTTAATTAGCATAATTAGTCTTATTTTTACCCTTAAGCTTGGAGATGGCTCATGTAGTTTTATCATGTTGATGGCAAAATAATCACTAATTGTTGTTGATTGTATTATTTGTTGTATACACTGTTAGGTTTTCTTGTTACTAAAATAAATTGAAGTAGTCAATTCATTTTCAAAAGGGTGCATTGTACTATATTCCATTAGCTATATTGTATTACATTGCATTTTATTAAAAGTTGTGATGCAATATTATATTTGGTACCATATGGATTGTATAAAAAAAATTATTTTATTATTTATATTAAGTTAAACTACTTACAATTTTTTTTAATATTGATTAATATTATTAAAAAAAACATTATTCACATCACCACCTGCCGTCCTACTTAATGTCATTGGAATTTTACAGCCAATTATAGTGCTAATTAAATAAGTTGCTTTTGTTGTGATAATAAAATAAATCATTGATTAAAAAAATCTTAGTACTTAGTAAACTATGTTGTTGCGATTGCTGTAAATTTAAAAAGCATTGTTCATGCATTTAGTAAAATTTATGATAAAAATATTGTTTTATAATATAATGTCAAACTAGATATAAGTTTGAATAACCTTTTATTTTTTGGAGTATGTTTATTAATGTTTAGACATGTTTCTTTTTTAAACACATAAAGTGAAAAAAAATAAAATAAAATCTATTAAACTTCATAATCTATACATAAAAAGTATGACGAAATTTATACTAATATATAATTTAAATAATTTTTTTTTTAAAAAAAGCAATACGCATTACATTCACATTAGAACTTGTTGCAATAAACACCATGACTATATATATATATATATATATATATATATATACACGTGGCACTATATTAGCCACATCCTATGTATGTGTGTAACAGCTAGAGACAGGTGTATATGTAATGATTGTATGACAGCTATAGTAACAGCTGTCTCTTGTAATAGTTGATCCCTGAGGCTATATATAGAGCCTCCTAGTTTGTATTTGATCATCGAGCAATAAACATTCTTAGTTATATATATATATATATATATATGATGGATGAGGTATACGCGTCAATATCGGCTTTTTGCCTGGTCTACATTGACGACGCGTTAATCTTTAGCAAAAGTGCTGAAGACCACGTGCAGCATCTGGCGCAATTCAAGGAGCTAACCTACCGACACAGGTTACTGCTCTCTGAGTCAAAGATGCAGATAGGACTCAGCGAGATAGACTTCCTCGGCCTATCAAGCTACTGCAGCTCATAGACCACCCAGCATTTGAAGACGACTGGTACACATGGAGCAGTGAACCCACCTATGCTGTATTCACGGCATGTGAGGATTCGGACAACGAATCAGAAGACGACTCTTCCTCGAAATATTCCGAAGAGGATGACGTTTCTGCGGTCTCCATGATCCAGGAGGACCATCTCGAACTACCGGTAAAACTGGCCAACACCCTCACCATCAGCGACACGGTATTCTTCAGACCGTACGTCAAGATCGTGCTGAAGGTGACGGAGTAATGCCAAGTGGCATTAACTGCTCTCATAGATACTGGAGCAGTCAGCTCGCTCATCACAGAAGCGTGCTTACCGAAGAAGTGCTACATACCAACCCAGGTAGCATTCGGATCTGCCAGCGGCAAGCAGTTCTACAGCAACAAGTATACGAGACCTGTTCAGGTCCTTCCGTTCAGCTGTAGAAGCTCATTCTTCGCCTTCGACAATACAGGTGAAGGCCTACTGCTTGGAACATACTTCTTCAGTCTGTTGTCGCCTTTTGCCTTCTTTCCCGAAGGATTTTCCTATACCATTACTGATTCCAGTACTGGTAAGCCCAGGAATTTTCTGATTCATTGGGTCCAGCAACACTCTATTTTTGGAGGGGGTGATAAGAGGAAGAACAAGCAGAACATCCAGCCCAGACCAGTCCACGGGTTCGAAGAACAGAGACAGACCCTGCTTGAGTGTTGCGGGGATAATCCTAATAAGTTCTGGTCAAGGGAGAAACACTTCGTGGCTCTTCCGTACAAAGACAACTGGACCATGCCCCACCAGACAGCTTCACAACCGGGAATGCCGCACGACGAAGAGCTATGCGGGCGGGAGATCCGATTTTTCTTGGACACAAAATGATCGAGCCTCAAAATCTAATTGGGCCAGCCCAACCTTCTATGTCAACAAGCACTCGGAACAGGTCCGAGGCAAGAAGAGGCTGGTGATAGACTACCGCAAGCTGAACGAATGCCTGCAGGACATCCGCTATCCAATCCCACGTAGATCACACTTGTTGAAGCGGATAACAGGAGCCAAGGTCATCTCGAAGTTTGACATGAAGTCAGGCTTCTGGCAGATCGGCATCAAACCAGACAGGCACAAGACAGCCTTTGTGGTACCCACGGGCACTACGAATGGAACGTGATGCCATTCGGGCTAAAGAACGCCCCATCTGAATTCCAGAATATGATGGATGAGGTGTACGCGTCAATATCGGCTTTTTGCCTGGTCTACATTGACGACGCGTTAATCTTTAGTAAAAGTGCTGAAGACCACGTCGGCGATCTGGCGCATTCAGGTAACCCCTGCAGGCACGGGTTAGTGCTCTCTGAGTCAAAGATGCAGATAGGACTCAGCGAGATAGACTTCCTCGGCCTACACATAAAGGAGGGATACATCATTCTTCAGCCCCACATAGCCGAGAAGATCGCCACATTCCCAAACGAACTAACCCAAAAAAGCACATCCAAATTCTTCTTGGGAATAATCGGCTATCTTTGCTTGACCGTGAAGGATCGACAAGGATGACGATCGAGATCTCGAAACACCTAAAGAAGGAGCCCGTGGTCTCGGGGAGGCAACAACAACGGTTAAAAGCACTAAAGGAGAAGTGCGTCACTTCCAAAGCTTTAAAGATTCGAGGAAGATGAGCAGCTAATCCTCAGGGAGCCAGGGCCTATGGCGATAATTATTGGGGAGCACTGTTGATCGAGGATAAGGACGGGGACAGGAGAGTCTGTGCCTATAAATTAGGCCAGTTCAACAACTTTCAATCACACTACCCATTCTCGAAGAAAGAGGTTCTTGCAGTCACCAAGGGAATCAAGAAGTTCCAATTCTTCTTGGCTCTCAACCCATTCGTCATCGAGACAGACTACAAGTACTTCTAGGGACTTCTCAGGAGAAAAGAATGAGAGATCCCTGATCCACAACCAACCAGGTGGCGAAACTGTCTGTCGGTTTAAAATCAGTTCGACACGTCGAGGAGAATCCAACACGGTCGCCGACTTCCTATCCAGACCCATCCTGGTTATCCACAACCACTCTCCAAGACAGACTCTGATCAATACCCGAATCAGAGATCACCACCTGTACATGGAGAAGCTAATAGAGAGATGAAAGGAGCCCCAACTCCAGATCGGGAAGAAGCCTAAGGTAAAGATTCCCTACGTCTACGACTATCAGAAGATAGTCCAGAACCTACCTTCGGATATCCAGAAACTGATATTCGCGAAGGTGGTGGACTTCAAGGCAAGGATGGACGTCAGGACGTTCCACTAGAAGATGTGGAGCCTTATGGCGGCCGAGGAATACGAGCGGCGAAGGATGGAACCATCGCGAGCTTACGGAATCGCTTTCACAGATCGACCAGGATGAACAGGCTATCTTCGGACGGTATCGACTTCCATACGGTCGAGGCGAAGGCTCGAACTATGGGCGCCATGTCATCGCCGATGCAATGAACATGCATCTACGTATTACGCTCTTCTGCTGAATATGTACCTGCAACGATCTGTTTGAACCATACACCATTCACATCAGCAGACGATACAACAAGGGAAGATGGTTCGATAGAATGATGGCCCCATTATTCGACGACAGCTCACGCTCACACTGAAAGGAGGATACCAGATCCAACAGCCTACGATCGTGATCATCCAGTTGAAGGATATCTGGGGAAGATACGAGGAGCCTACCATCAGAGTGGTGGAACACGACCACGAGGCAGAGGCTCTGGAGACTATGTGGTCAGGATGCTTTACGGTAAGGAAGGCATTGGCGGAGATCTACGAGACCATACCATTGTCGACCGCACACGATCCCATACCGAGGAAGTAGTCTCGCTCACGAACTCTTACTGGAAGCGTCAATCAAGAACGCCCGAGATCCATGTGCAACCAGGGAAGAAGAGAGAGAGTACACGAGTCTTCTGGCGACTACCCTCATCGGCACGGCAAGAGAAGGCGAAGTCATCCGGCAGGAAGACTCGGACCCAGCGAGGCGCTATGGATGAGGACAGCGATGATCAATGGCCTCCCTGGCCAGATCAAGGAGGATGGCGCGATAGAGTTAATCTAGAACCATTGCAGGTCCCAAGACCTGAAGAAGCACATGAAGCAGCTGGAACAGTCTCCTATGGCATGGTTCTGCTCCACTGCGTTGAGGTTTCCCCAATTGTTTTATAATATAATGTCAAACTAGATATAAGTTTGAATAACCTTTTATTTTTTGGAGTATGTTTATTAATGTTTAGACATGTTTCTTTTTTAAACACATAAAGTGAAAAAAAATAAAATAAAATATATTAAAATTCATGTCTAACTACGTAAAATATGACAAAATTCATACCAATATATAATTTAAATAAAATTTTTTTTAAAAAAAACAATACGCATTACATTCACATTAGAACTTGTTGCAATAAACACTATGACTATATATATATATATATATCCTGGATCATGGAGACCGCAGAAACTTCATCTTCTTCGGAATAGTCAGAAGAAGAATAATCAGCTTAACCCCACGGCAATCCTGTTTGGTAGGTTCTGGACTATTCCCTGATAGTCGTAGACGTAGGGGATCGGCTCTCAACCCATTCGTCATTGAGACAGACTACAAGTACCTCCAGGGACTTCTCAGAAGAAAAGAAGGAGAAATCCCGGATCCACAATTGGATTGGCCACGGGTACTCCTGGTGCTGGTGGTAACTCCTCCAGAATGCTTTCATAATAATAGAATAGATATTTATATGCACAGTGATACATGTGTATCACGTAGTAGCATTATTAGTGTGTGGTCCCAAGGGGACATGTGTGATGTAAAGTAAAGTAAAGTAGCATTGCATTATTAAAGTAATGCAATTATTGTATTTAAAGATATGGTCCTTAAGAGACCACGTGTAAAGGTATGCATTATTCTTGGATCATAATGAATCTGATGGCAAAAGCTCTCTTATATAAGGAGAGCTTGGGCGTGCGTTAGGGAGAAGCGAAATAGAGTATCAATTCCGCTTTGTAAGTGAGTTCTTGTTTGTAAGCGATGGCAAAATAGTAATAAAAGAAATGGTATCGAGCGATTTTCCCAAAAGAAACCCGCAGTGTCTCGGTATAAGTATGCTCTGTGATTGCAGCTTAGTCTGAACTTCCACATCAGAAAAGCGTGTGAGACTATTGAGTCCAGACTATTTTGTCTAAGCCATCTTTTCCAGCCCACTAAACAGTTCCAACAGGACCCTTTAGGCCAGATGAGTCGTCGTGAGGTCATCTGCAAAAATACAGGAAGCTTGAAAAAGATGTCAAAGCAAAATAGCGAAAACCCAAATAGTTAGCATCTCTCTTTGAGTCGATTCGACCACTGCCTGCACTGTAAGAACAAACCAACCTAGAAGTATCTTAGAAAATACAGAGGGAATTCCAGCCCTAAATTATCATCTAGAAACCCAAGATGATAACGAGAGGGAAGTCCAACCCTTTAGGTTAGACCCGCTAGACCCATATAGGTTCTACCATTCGGGTCAGTCTTTAAACTCCTTAAGAGCCCTAGTCAGGTAGGTAGTCCCCAAACGAAAAACAACATACAAGTCCTTAGAGTTGCGAGTCCATGTCGTAGCAGCAGGAGCAGAGGAGACGTACCTCCCAAAATCTTGTCTGCGGAAGAGACTAGCGGTCTGAAACGGAGGGATCTGAGGGACTACTGGCACAGACGCCATGCGAGATAGGAGTCTGACCCTGATTCATGCTTGAGGAAGAAACGTGGCGGCCCTAGTAGCCTTTTTGGATCTTAGGTGGCACACCTTCGAGAAGGAGTTAATCTCTGCCGATAAAGATCGGGCTCGACGAGGGCCGGTAGTATTGCGAGTCGAGCGAACTTTACTCTGAACCTTGGAAGGCCGAAGCGTCGCGAAAGCGATAAAGGTGATGATTGAATTAAACAACCTGGACATGAAGCGGAGGAATCGGCCCTGGCAACATCAGTCCCGATGACGTCTGGTCTGAGACCAGCATGTTTGCTTTGAGCAGCACAGGGAGGCCTGTCGTCAGATTCATGGCAGGAGAAAGAAGGGTGATTCAGCCAAAGGCCTACGAACAAAAAAGTCTTGTTTTTCTAGCCCATTGGATAAACAAGTACGAGCAAGCAAACAAACCCCAATAGGTGCATCGGGGCTGCATCGGAAGAGCTTGGGGCGGGCGGATCTCGGTATCATTCCCAGCCCAGACGAGGCCGCTCTATCGCTGCGAAAACGATGCGAAATCGAGAAACAGACGACCACTCGGCATTTGCACATGCCAATGAGATCTGCTTACCGCAGAATCTGAGGACCGATTTCCATGATCAACACTCAGGACAGAAAGAAGTAGTGCGAGAATCCCAGGCGAGGAGTAGCCTCGGCAGATGGATGATCGGAAGGTCAATCCAGGAGGAGTTCGGACGATTGAAATCGGTCGATGGAGAAACCCAATGTTTGTGGAAGCAAAACCATGCCTTGGGAGATCTCTTGGTAAACCGGACGATGATCTTTGGAACTGAGAGATCGAGGAGGAGGTCGAAGATCGAAGGAAGGGCAGGAATGACCCGTGGCGATTCTCTCATGGCTGCACGAAGGTCAATCCTCGGGAGTCAGAAAGATCAGCGTAGTACGGAGGGTAAGTATATTCTCCGAACTATTTTCAGGAGCTGACAGTGAAGAAGAAATGCGCAGGACTAGAGAGTGCTTTGAAACCCCGTACTGGAAAAAGGACAAGCCATCACAACCATGGCACGTATGGGAAGAGAATGTCTCTGGAAACTGCCAGAAAGCATTCTGGAGGAGTTACTGGCGCGCAAGGGAGTACATGGCCAATCCATTACCCGAGGATGGGAGAAGACAATGAGAGGAGACAAGATGGCGGGATCGAAAATGCGAAGCTGGGCGTAGCGGAATCGAGGCGACTCGCGTCGATGAAGAAGAGATGGTCGATATCTTGGCAATATATCTTAACTCCTGAGAAGACCATTTGTGATCCCGATTTGAGGCCAGGACAAGGCTCAATGATCACGGATCCACAACAACAGCAGCAACAGCCAAAAATACCTCGCTCATGACGCGCCACCCACGCGAGACTTGGCGCAGGAAAGAAGTTGCGGAGTCCCGAGATCACAGAAAGCGCGCGTAATTCCACCAAAGAAGAGATCAGCGTCGAGAGCATGAAACGACCTTGGACAAGGAGAATATGAGTGGGACAACTTTCGTATTCACATGGGACACTCCACATCGAGCAAGATGTTGGAACATCGACCGGTTAAGCGAAAAGAAAGAATGGCTTATATCGAGAAGATCTTGCTTTGTATGAAGGAGAATGCCCGATGGCGCCCCATTATTTCATGGCGGCGGCCTTTCTGGTGCTGGCGGATTCGCGGATCGTTGAGAAGATGGTGGATCAAGCGCGTGAGAGGAGGATCGCGTCGGTTTGAAGCGAGGGATAACCCATGTATGGCAGTGATCGATAAACTCGCCATCGACTTCATGGGTCCCTACCACGTTGATCGGGTCATGGCAGAAAACAATTTTTGCAAAACAAGTGTTGTGACATCCGACTCTTGGAGGACTATTATATGGCTCGGGAAAGGCATCTCTTATCGCCCAGCGAAGAGAGCGGATCGATCTGCGGGGTTGTGCTCAATATATCCCGACCCGTAGTTGAGATGATGGAGGCTAAATTTAAGAAGCGATCAGCGATTTGACCCGTCTGGCCTCATAGTTATACGGATGGGGATGGAACTAATCCAGAACCATTGTAGGTCGAAGACACAAAAAGACACGTAAGCGGTGGAGCGATCTTACTGCGAAATCTTTATAACGATCAGCCAAATAAGTTCGGATGCGGCGTAGTGACAAGGCGTGCAAGCTGCGAGTCGAGAAAAGACATCGCGAAGCATCGCAAAGCGGTGGAAGCACTGAAGGGAAGGTATAAGTTCGTGAAGAAGCGAAAAAAGCGGTCGGCGGACGATCTTCCGTATGTGGTAAGACGGGACACTATGCCAAACAATGCAAATCGAAGAAGAAGGTGCTGTCAGTATTGCGGCTCATGGACCACGCGCGTTCGATGATAACCGAATGCAGCGTGGATGCAGGCAAGCTTCATCTTTGTCTTAGCGGCGTTTGAGGATTGGACGGTGAAAGCGAAGGCGATTATTCTTCTTGACTATTAAAGAAGAAGATGAAGTTTCTGCGGTCTCCATGATCCAGGAAGAACATCCGAAACTACCAGTAAAACCAGCTAACACCCTCACCATCAGCAATACGGTATTCTTTAGGCCGTATGTCAAAATTATCCTGAAGGTAACGGACGAATGCCAAGTGGCATTAACTGCTCTCATAGATCTTTGGAAGCGATCGGCTCGCTTCATCATGAAGCGTCTTTACGAGAATCTTCTACATCCCTCTTCGAGTAGCATTTGGTTACTGCCAATGAGCGATTCTGACAGCCCAATCTGTACACCAGGACACTGTTGGTCACTCTCTTTAGTTGCAGGAGCTCATTCTTTGCCTTTGATAATACAGGTGAAGACCTACTGCTTGGGACAGACTTCCTTAGTCTGTTGTCACCCTTTGCCTTCTTTCCAGAAGGGTTTTCCTATCTTTTATTCTTGATCCGGTAATGGTAAGCCCGAAATTTCTTGATTCCTTGATGCAATGACACTCCATTTTTGGAGGAGGTGATAAGAAACCAAGCGAAACATCCGGCCCCAGACCGTCCAGCGTGTTCGACGAGCGGCGGCGCTGGCTTGTGTTGCGGGGACATTCTTAACAAGTTACGAGTCGAGGAGAAACAACTTCGTAGCTCTTGTCTAAAGATAAGCTGGACCATACCTCATCTAAACGGCGTCGCGTCCGGGCATGCCACGTGATGAAGAAGTATGCAAGTAGGAGATCCGATCCTCTTTGGACCCAAACTTATAAGGCCTCAAATCTGGTGGGCCGGCCCGGCCTACATGTCAGCAAGTACTCGGAGCGAGAAAGCGAGGCAAAGCTGGATCTCAACTTATAAGGCCTGAAAGTCTGGGCTAGCCCAACCTTACATGTCAACAAGCACTCAGGAGCGAAGCAAAGCGGTGAGCAGCTACATGGTGAGCGAATACTGCGGGGACATCCATTATCCGATCCACAGGAGATCGCAACTTACTGAAGGATAAGCGGGAGCGAAAGGTCTTCTCGAAGTTTGACATGAAGTCGAAACTTACAGCGGTCGGCATAAAAGAAGCGACGAGCCTGCAAGCGACCTGTCTTTACCCAAACCTTCGAATGGAGCGCGATGCCATTCGGGCTAAAAAACGCCCGTTCGAATTCAAAGCGAGAATGGAGGAGGTGTGCGCATCGATATCGGCTTTTTACAGTTACGTTGGCGATCGTTAATCTTTAGCAAAAATCTTTGAAGACCACGTCGGCATTGGCGCGGTCGGAGAGGTAACCTGCAGGCACGGGTTAGTGCTCTCTGAGTTGAAGATGCGGTCGGACTCGGCAAGATGAACTTCACCGGCCTCTGCGTAAAGGAAGGATTCATCGTTCATTCTCGGCCATCATGCGAGAAGATAGCCCGTTCCCAAGCAAGCCCGGCCGGTAAAAGCACATCTGGCGATTCTTGGGAATCATCAGCTATCTTCTTGACCCACGTGAAGGAGGCGACCTGAATGACGATCGGATCTCAAAACACAAAGAAGGGAGCCCGTGGTCTCGGGAGAGCAGCGGCGGTATAAAAGCATTAAAGGAAAAGTGCCGCGGCAACTTAGGCTTTAAAGATTCGAGGAAGATGGGCGGCTAAATCCCCTCAGGAGCGACGCGGCGACAATTATTGGGGAAGCGGCTTTATTGATCGAGATAAGGGCGGGGAGCACGGGAGAGTGCATACTGCTCATCCCGAGCGATTCAATGACTCGATCCGGCTACCCGTCACCCTCGAAGAAAGAGGTTAACTGCGATCGCAAAAGGAATCGAAGTTTGATTCTTCTTAACGCTCTCAACCCATTCGTCATTGAGACAGACTACAAGTACCTCCAGGGACTTCTCAGAAGAAAAGAAGGAGAAATCTCGGATCCCCAACTAACCAGGTGGGCAGAAACTCTGTCGGTTTAAGTCTGGTCAAAGCACGTGAAGGAGAATCAGCGGGGGTAGGCGACTTCTATCAGGACTATCACAGTTATCGTGACCCTCTCCAAGGCGATTCGATCAGCCTTGCGAATCGGGGATCACCAACGATCCATAAATGGATGATGGAGAGATGGTGAAGCGAAGCTTAGTCGGGAAGATCTTTAAGCGAAGATCCCTGCGTCTACGGCTCGAGGGAATAGTCGAGCACTACGCCGGATATCGAAAGATGATATTCGCGAAGGTGGTGGACTTTAAAGCGAAATGGGCGTCGGGGCGTTCGGCTGGAAGATGTGGAGCACTTATAGCGGCCCGAAATCGAGACCGCGAAGGATGGAACCATCGAGCTTACGGAACCTTTTAGAATCGACGAGATAAACAGGCCCCCTGCTTAGAAACGATTTATAAACTTAATTCACGGGCGAGGCGAAGAGCTCGAACTATGGGCGTTATGTTATCGTCTTTACTAAGCGAGTGTCTACGTATTTTGGTTCTCACGAATATGTACCCCACGGCAATCTTGTTTGAACCATCTGGCTATCAGCGTCGACGTCTGACAAAGGAAGATGGTTTGATCGAATGATGGCCCCATTATTCGAAGACCATTCAGTGGTGACGAAAAGGAGGATCTGAGATCAGGACTCTGATCGTGATCATCCAACTGAAGGATATCTGGGGAAGATACGATGAGCCAACCATCCGAGTGGTAGAACACCACCACGAGCACGAGGCTCTTAGACTATGTGGTCGGGATGCCTGACAGCAAGGAGGGCATTGGCGGAAATCTACGAGGCGATCTGCATTACGACCTGCGCGATCACTACCAGGAAGTAGTCTCGGCTCCCGAACTCTTACTGCGGGAGGCGTCAAGAATGCCCAGATCTACGGAAACCTAGAAGAAGAAGAAGAGTACACGAGTCTTCTGATGACTACCTCATCGAGGCACGGAAGGGAGGGGCGAAGTCATCAGTGGAAAAACCGGAGCGGGGAAGAAGATCAGCCTATGGATGAGGATAGCGATGATAAGTGGCCTCCATGGACAGATGTCGGAAGATGGCGCAAAACCCACAAGACGGGTCCGCGTGGCGCCATAATCAGAGAAGCACCTCTGCAGACCCAGCTGGACTGGCGGTGCAGATAGCGAGACAAGTGGTGGCCTGCCAGCGAACCTCGGCCAGCTATCCGTGATCTGCGACGAGCGGCGATAGTGGCGTCACGGAAGCAAAGTGGACCTAACATCAGAGTGGACCCACAGGCAGAAGCATTGGTGATAATAATAGGATAGATATTTATATGCACAGTGATACATGTGTATCACGTAGTAGCATTATTAGTTTGTGGTCCCAAGGGGACAGGTGTGATGTAAAGTAAAGTAAAGTAGCATTGCATTATTAAAGTAATGCAATTATTGTATTTAAAGATATGGTCCTTAAGAGACCACGTGTAAAGGTATGCATTATTGCTAAGGATCAATAATGGATACAGTAGCCAAAGCTCTACCATATAAGGAGAGCTTGGGCATTGCATTAGGGAGAGCGAAACGACCCGTAGCTGAGATGATGGAGGCTAAATTCAGGAGCGAAGCAGTCACTGATATATATATATATATATATATATATATATATATATATATATATATATATATATATATATATACACGTGGCACTATATTAGCCACATCCTGTGTATGTGTGTAACAGCTAGAGACATGTGTATATGTAATGATTGTATGACAGCTGTAGTAACAGCTGTCTCTTGTAATAGTTGATCCCTGAGGCTATATATAGAGCCTCCTAGTTTGTATTTGATCATCGAGCAATAAACATTCTTAGTTTTATATATATATATATATATATATAGTCATGGTGTTAATTAGTGCGGATTGACCTTGGATCATCCAAATGCTACTGGGCGACTCACTGCTGGGACTCCGGACTACCCGTTCTCACATATGCAGGGTGTTGATCATGGAAATTGATCCCATGTATCTGGTGGACACAGATCTTCTTGGCATGTGCGTACATGCTGAGGGTGGTCTGTTCCTAACTTGGCACTGTTCGCAAGGGTAGAGTGGTCTGGTCTCGGTTGATAAGACACCGAGATCCTATCGTCCTGAAGCCTTCTGATGTTAGGCTCCTGATGCACCTGTTGAGGTTTGTTAGCCTGCTCATACCCATTTATCCAATGTGCTGGAAAAACGAGGTTCTTCTATTGGTAGGCCTTGGGTTGAATCACCCTTCCTTCTCCCGTCATGAACCTGACTATAGGCTTCCCTGTGCTGCTTAAAGCAAACATATGGGTCTGCACCTTATACGTCATCAGTTGATGTATCGCTAGGGCTGATTCTTCCGGTTTCATGTCCAGGTTGTTGAGCTGGATAATCACCTTTACGGTTTCGGCGATGTTCGGTCTTCCAAGGTCTAGTATGAAATTTAGCTCGACCTGTAGTACTATCGTTCCTTGGTTGAGCCCGATTTTTACTGCAGAGATGAGTGCCTTCTCGAAGGTGTGCCATCTAGTATCCAAAAAGGCTATTATTGCTGTCACGTTCTTTCCTGCTATGAAGAGAGGCTGTATCCCTACCTGCATCGCTCCTAGGTGTAGTCCTTTGTAGCCCTCCGTTCTGTACCTGCTCGTTTCCTCTGTAGAGAGAACGGGAAGGTAGGTTTCTTCTGCACCTGCTGCTATGGAATGGACTCGTAGCTCCGTAGACTTATATACTGTTTTTCGTTTTGGAACTACCGTTCTGACTAAAGCTCTTAAGGAGCTTAAGGACTGACCTGAATGGTAGAATCTATACGGATCTAATGGATCTAATCTAAGGGGTTGTACTGCTCTCTCGCTATCATCCTGGGTTTCTAGATGATAGTTTAGAGCTGGAATTCCCTCTGTTCCTTCTAGGATGTTACTGGTGCGGTTTGTTCTTGAAGGTGGGGCAGTGGGCTGAACTGACTCAGTTGGCATGGAGACTATTGGGTTTTGGCTATTTTGGCTAGACATCTTTTCTGGTTTTCTAGGTATTTCTGGTATGACCTCACGACGGCTCTCCTGGCCTAAAGGGTCCTGTTGGAACTGTTTAGTAGGCTGGAAAAGATGGTTGGACAAAATAGGTTGGACTCATGTCTGTTAGCTTTCGATGTGAAAGTTGATAAAGGCTGCGACCCATGAGCATCTTCGATAAATGAGACTCCATGGGTTTCCTTTTGGAAAAGGCGCTCACGATACCATTTTCTTTTTATTCTAATTTTGCCATTTTAGCAAACAAGAACTTCATTCAAAGGAATTGTATTCTTCGATAGACTCTAACTTAATCTAAAAGCCAAGGCTCTCGCTTATATAGTTGAGCACGGCTATTGTGTCATTATTGATCTTATCGATAATGTACACCTTTACGTGTCACCATGGACTAGTCTTTATTACAATCATTGCATTACTTTTAATAATGCAATCTACTTTCTTTTTACTTTACATTACATCACACCTTTGTCGTCAAGCAGGACCACATAATAATAATCTTTACTTCGTGATACACCTGTATCACTATGAATATAAATATCTATCATATTATTATTCTATCAAGTTGTTTGCAACTTCATGACCACCAGAATTTGAAGGCGGCGTAGTACCACATGGAGCAGGGGCAACTAAATTTTGTCTTGCGGCGTTGAGATTGAGGCGGCGAGGCAAAAGCGATTCTTCTTCAGATTATTCTGAAGAGGATGAAGTTTCTGCGGTCTCTATGATCCAGGAAGAACATCCCGGCTAGGTGAAACCCGGCCAACACTCTCATGCCATCGATGTCGATATTTTGGTCGTATGTCAAAATCATACTGAAGGTGACGAAGCAATGCCAGGTGGCATATATATATATATATATATATATGTATGTATGTATTTTAAGAGGTAACCAGGCTATGAAGGTAGATAAGTCCTTCAAGAAGAAAGACCTCTCTAAAGTTAGATCTGGCTGGGGTGTCCAACTTGGCTTTGTGATAGAGAGAACATGTGCGTCTGTACCTTGAACGTCATAGAATGGTGGATGGCAAGTGCAGATTCATTGGGCTGGAGGGTCTATTTATAGCCTCCAGGAAATAATATTACAAGGGACTTGCTAGGCCTAAGGAGCTTGAGATCCAATAGTGTTGGAGCGGGTGGTTCAAAAATAGTAATAGGTTTAGTGGGAGTCGTCTAAAAACCCTTCAGGGAGAAAGGCAAATGGACTGATATGTTCAAGAACTCATGATCCTCAATCAGCTCTAGTAGCTTGGTTTAGCTTTACTACAGTCACCCCTCCCCGAAGAGGGCGCCAAAAGGGGACTAGCGAGCAATGAGAACTAGCACAGGATTCTGAAAGAAGGAGTATCGATGGAAGCAGAAGCGCCGCGGTCAAGTTGAACACGAGTTAGGCATGCGATTCTGCGTAATTCTGCATCATGGGGGTTCATGCTACCGCATATGAAACAACGTGCGGTGTCCCGTCCTTGTGTTCGTATGCCTTGGGCTGAATCATCAATCCTTCTCCAGCAAGCCCGAAAGGCTGTATTCAAATCATCAGAAGTATTGGTTCAACCACCAATACTCATAGCCCGATTTCACCCCAAGTCATAATTACTCCAGATGTTCATTTTAGGGAAAACCTGAACATATCAGTCCATTTGCCTTTCTCTCTGAAGGGTTTCAGTATACGCTTACTGATCTTTTGCAGAAGGCCCATACATCTAATCAGAGTTGAATGCAATAACCAATATTTGGTAAGAAAACAAAATTGAAAAATGGAGGATGCTGTAAACACCTGTATGACGCTGACATATGGGGAAGGAAAATACTTCCCATTATCCAAGTAGTTAAGCATCACCATACTTTTCATATCAATTCTATCACCAAACCGCTCACCATTCTTTTCAACTTTGATTGAATCTGTTAAAAGGATATTTATAGCCTCATCGATTAGATACAAAACTAGATTCAGTTGATACTTCATTTGTCATCTTAACCCGTCTGTGGGGTTCTTCCATCTAGACGTCGGACGTTGAAGGGAAGAATGGTGAGAGGTTTGGTGATAGAATTGATATGAAATGATTTGGAGTGAACTGAGGTAAAAGCCACACGAGTAGGTAGGACAAAACTGGTATGAAAGAACTTTTGTTCCATTAAATCAGCAACGAGATAATGCATATTAAGGACAAAAGTACAGTGGATGGTGTCCGTATGTTGCCGCAAAATATAGTACAATCTTTCTGTAGATTAGACAGAATTCCACAATTGGGCAATAAACTTCATCCATACGATTCTGGAACTCAGATAGAGCTGGTAATTGATTGCAGAAAGCTGAATGATTGCCTCAAGGACATTCCTGGCCGATCCTACTTGGCAATGGAAGAATTACAGCTTGAATGCAATAACCAATATTTGGTAAGAAAACAAAATTGGAGAATATAGTGACCACTGAACAATTCTCCGTGATGCATGAACGGCTCATTTCGTCACATACTTATACCGTTTGCCCTTATAGGGCTTCCATTCCTTCTTCTTTTTCTTATGGAAGTGATCCCTTTTGTTTCCTGGATTTCAAGAGGTAACCAGGCTATGAAGGTAGATAAGTCCTTCAAGAAGAAAGACCTCTCCAAAGATTTCTTGTTGTCATTGCAATATCAGATGTAGAATCTCATGGCTGCACAGGAGTTCAGACCCAAAGTTAGACGGCAGCACCAAAGCTTATTCCTGCCTCATCCAAACGAAGACTAAATGCATGAAACAGTCTTCAAGATTGGATGCCAGTTCATCTATATTCTAGATGAAAACACTAATTTTGGACACTACACAATCTGTGAGTGTACCCCATAGGCCTACTACATATTCTGGTATTGGCTGAACCTTTTCCCTGTAGCCATACTTTTTAAACCAAACCTAATCCACACCAGCCGCCGCTACAATTGTGGAAGATGGTTTGATCGGATGTTTGCTCCTATCTTTAGTGACCCTCTCACTATCACCCTCATCAACGGATATCAGATCCGAGAAAATGTGATTGTCATTGTGAGACTTGCTGACATATGGGGAAGAAAGGCTGACTTTCCAGCATGGACTAGCACGTGCGGTGTCCCGTCCTTGTCTTCGTTTCTTTTACTAAACCCAATCCAATTCAGAAGTTTGAAGCCCAAACCAAAAGTCTACTCGAATGTTGTGCTGAGCATCCTCACCAGTTCTGGACAAGAGAAAAATATTTTGTGGATCTACCCTACAAGGATGATTGGAAGCAGCCTCACAAAGCAGGATACCTATCACTAGGTTCCTTGCTGGAGAAGGACGGGTGATTCATCCCAAGGCATACAAACAGCGGTGTCAGATCTCTGGAAAGCAAGGAAGTTGCAGACATATACCTCAAAGGTCAATGTAATTGCGGTACAAGACATAAGATGGCAGACGTTCACTAGGTTCCTTGCTGGAGAAGGACGGGTGATTCAGCCCAAGGCATACAAACAAAAGCAGCTTAAATGCTGTCGAACAGAACAAATGTTTCGGAGATCTACTGCAAGGACGGCAAGAAATATATATATATATATATATATATATATATATATATATATATATATATATATATATATATATATATATATATGTTGTGATGTCAGACAATTGGAGGACTACTATATGGTTCAAGAAAAGCTATATTATACCTTCAATAAAAAGACAGACACAATACATAGGGCATTTGTGCTTAATATGCCCAGACCTGTAGTAGAGATGATGGAGGCAAAATTCAGAAGTGAAGTAGTCACAAATCTCACGCAATATAGCCTCGCTGAACTCTACCAAATGGGAATGGAATTAATCATGACCATTGCGAGATCACAGGATCTCGAAGAAGCACGTAAACGATTGAAGCGATCTTTTTCTACAAAAAATCTTTGTAATGATCAACCCAACAAGTTCGGGTGGCAGCATAGTGATAAGTCTTGTAACTGCAAGATACAAAAGAAAGAGAAGAAGCATAAAACATGAAGGCCTTACAAAGGAAAGAAGTACAAATTCGTCAAAAGACGAAAGAATGCTTGTTTCATGCATTCTGCTATCACATAGTATTCGTAGTTTGAATCCTCATCCCTTGTGCAATGATAACATGGGACCACTCTGAAGATGGTTTCATGCATCTAATCTAGATCTGGGAATGGCTCTAAGAGCCTATGATGCTTCCATCCTTCATTGGGTCGGCATTCTTGTGCTGCAATAAAATCACACATTCTCTAGTGGAATGTTCTTATGTCGAGATCTCCCTTGAAGTTTACTACCTTGGAGAATATTAATTTCTAGATGTCTCCTGGTAGATTCTGAACTAGTCTCCTGTGATTGTACCGGTAAAGGAGTCGGCCTATACTCCATCCTGTGATTTGTACCTTGGACAGGTTGATCATTAGAATGGGTCTTAAGAGGAAGTCGGCGATTGTGTTGGATTCTCCCTTAATGTGCCGGACTTTAAACTTAAAACGGGATAGAGTTTCTGCCCACCTAGTTAGTTGAGGATCGAGGATATCTTGTTTCTTTTTTCTGAGAAGACCATGTAGATACTTGTAGTCTGTTTCGTTGATGAAATGAGTAAGGGTAAGAAAGAATTGGAATTTCTTAATCCCTTTAATGACTGCAAGGACCTCTTTCTTGGATGATGGATAGTGTGATTGAGAATTATTGAACTAGCTTGATTTATAGGCACACACTCTCCTGTTTCCATCATTATCCTCAATTAACAATGCTCTCCAATAATTATCACTGGCATCTGTCTGGAAGTTGAGCTGTCCATCATCAAGAATCTTTAAAGTATGAAGTGCTTTACACTTTTCCTTTAATGCTTTAACAGCTATTCTTGCCTCCTCTGACCATTAGGGAGCTCCTTTCTTTAGGTGCTTTAATATTTGACTTGTCATCTTTGTCAGATGTTTCACATGGTCGGCAGCATAATTGATGATTTCCAAGAACTGTTGGATCTGCTTTCGGCTAGTTAGTTCTTCTGGGAATTTTCTCGGCTATGTTTGGCTGAGGAATGATGAATCCTTCTTTTATGTGTAAGCCAAGAAAATCAATTTCACTAAGTCCCATTTGCATTTTTTACTCAGAGAGCACTAACCTATGTCAGTAGATTAGTTCCTTGAATCTAATTAGATGCTGCACGTAATCCTCTACACTTTTGTTAAAGATTAGTGCGGCATCAATATAGATAAGGCAAAAAGCCGAGATTGACGCATATACCTCATCCATCATATTTTGGAATTCTGATGGTGCATTCTTTAACCCAAAGGCATTACATTCCATTCGTAGTGTCCATGTGGTACCACAAAAGCTGTCTTGTGCCTGTTTGCTTTCTTTATGCCAATCTGCCAAAAGCCTGACTTTATGTCAAACTTTGAAAAGATCTTAGCCCCAGCTATCCTTTTCAGTAGGTGTGATCTGTGTATGATACAATAGCGGATATCCTGTAGGCAGTCATTCAACTTACGGTAGTCTATCACTAGTCTCTTCTTGCCACGTATCTATTCTGAATGTTTATTGACATAGAAGGCTGGGCTGACCCAATTTAACTTCGAGGGCCTGATTAGTTTGAGGTCTAGTAAAGCCTAGATCTCCTGTTTACATAACTCTTCATCATATGGCATGTATGAGTGTGAGGTTGTCTGATATGGCATGGTCCAATTCTCTTTGTATGAAAGAGATACAAAGTATTTTTCCCTAGACCAGAATTTATTTGGAATTTCCCCGCAATACTCTAACAGGGCTTATCTTTGTTCTTCAAACTTATGCACTTGTCTGGATTGTTTGTTCTGCTTATTCTTCTTTTCACTCCCTCCAAAAATGGAGTGTTGCTACACCCAAGGAATTAAGAAATTTTTATTTTTACCAGTATTGGGATCAGTACTGGTATAAGAAAATCCTTCGGGGAAGAATGCAAAGGGTGATAACAGACTAAGGAAATCTGTTCCAAGCAGTAAATCTTCTCCTGTATTATCGAATGCAAAAAAAGAACTTCTGCATCCGAATGGTGAGACCTGGACCGGTCTCATATACTTGTTGCTGAACAACTGCTTGCCACTTGCAGAACCGAATGCTACTTGTGTAGATATGTAGCATTCTCGTGGTAGGCACGCTTCTGTGATAAGCGAGCTTACTGCTCCTGTGTAAATAAGAGCAGTTAATGCCACCTAGCATTCTTCTGTCACATTCAGTATGATCTTGACATATGGTCTGAAGAACATAGTGTTACTGATGGTGGGGTTTGCAGTTGGTTTGATGGGTAAGTTGGGTTGTTCCTCTTGGATCTTGGAAACTGCTGAAACTTCATCCTCTTCAGAATATTCTGAAGAAAAATCATCTTCATCTTCTTCTAATTCCTCTAATGCTGTGCAAACAGCATGAACTGGTTCAGTGCTCTATGTGTACCAATCATCTTCAAATCCTGGGTGATTTATCAGTTGTAATAACTTGACAGGTATCCTTTTCTTTGACTTATATTGTTTGGCATAGTGTCCTTTCTTTCCACAAATGAAGCATCTTCCAATTGATTTGGTCTTCTTTCGTCTTTTGACGAATTTGTACTTCTTTCCTTTGTAAGGCCTCACAAGTGGCAAGCAGTTCTTCAGCAACAAGTATACGAGACCAGTCCAGGTCTTATTAACTTTCAGAAGTTCTATATATATTTAACATTAAAAGTAATTGTTATAAAATTGATTTTAAAAGTCATTATTAACTTTCATGTGAAATTGTTCATAGCTGAAACAAAATTTACATAATCATATACAAGTCTTATTGAATCTTATAATAGAAAATAAAAGTAAAATATAAAAAAAATGAACTTACTGAATCAAAACTTTAATACTAGAGAGAACGTACAGTAATTATGGTGATAAATTATTGCCATATTATGATATCTAATGGTTATATATTAGGATATATGAAAAAACAAGGTATAATTATCTTTACCCCTAAGCATATTTCTTAAAATATTCTTTTGGCACATATGCTCATTTCGTAAAATGTTTGTTTGCCAATAAGCACATTCCCTAACATGTTTATTAGCCTTATAGGCTTTTAATTAGAAATATTTTTTAAATGCCTAGATCATTCTTTGTAAATAATGAATTTTTGTCATTTTTATAAAAAATGGACCTAAATCATTATTTTTAAAGAACAAATCTATTTTTTTTTTTGTAGAATCATGCCTTCAGTGCTGTTGTCGAAGACTCTCCCTTTGAGCTTTTTTATGTGGAAATATTTTCTAAATGCCTATGTTATTTTTTGTAAAGAATGAACTTAGGCATTTCTTTATAGAATCACATCTCTAGCACTTTGTCGAAAACTTACCCTTTAAGCATTTTACTTATAAATATTTTCTAAGTGCCTGGATTATTATTATAAAGAATGGACATAGGTCATTCTTTGTATTGTCAACTGCATTGGGTGCTTTGCTGAATATTTGTGCTTTGGGTATTTTATTTATAAATACTTTCTGAGTGCCTAGGTTAGTCATTCTTTGTAAGAAGTGAACCTAGATATTATTTGTAAAGAATGCACCTAAGTCACTTTTATAGAACCACGCTTTTGGTGCTTTATTGAAGACTCACCCTTTAGATATTTTACTTATAAATATTTTTTAAGTTCCTAGGATTTAATTTATTTTTAAGTTCCTAAGATTTAATTGTTCTTTGTAAAAAGTAGACTTAGATATTGCTTTGTAAAATCACGTCTTTGACGCTTTATCGAAGACTTGCCCTTTAGGCATTTTATTTAGAAATATTTTATAATTGTCTTTGTCATTCTCTATGGAAAAAGTTTTGTTAGGCTTATATTTTTTATGGGCTTTTTAGCCTTTTATAATTTGGTCTAATAATAACCATTCAATTAGACGACTTTCTCATAGTTAGAAAGGATAGAATAAGCCCTCCAATAGGTTCTAGACTATTGGATCTAGGTACTCGAATCAGCTGTTATATAAAAAAATACTCAATATGTGGACAACCAAAACAAGTTTCAAAATCGTAGTGGTGCCTTAGAGCAATATATTGACAAATTTGACTACTATAGATTAATAGATGACAAGACTTGTTGGCATGGAGGGATATATTATTGCTTCATGTTTCGAAGAAACAGTAACAATGTATTAAATTAGAATTTTAATTTGTTGAGTTGTGTCTCATATTAACTAATAGAGAAGAGTTAGTTGAATGCCTGAGTATGATAGATCACTCCATCTAATAGCGTAGCCTTTTAGATTGGATATCCAAAAATCTTAGGCCAAGCCTTTCCAATTAGTGATATCAGAGTTAGGTTCCAATGTAGAGCGAGTATATAAGCAATAAGGTTTTCAAAATCTGTGCAAGAAGAAATAGAAAAGTTTGATAGAAGAATTAATTTTGGCTTGTGGCAAATTCAAGTCAATGATATATTGATTCTATTTAGTTACACAAGGAAAGTAAGAATGATGTAAACCTTGTTTCTATTGTGGAAACTCTTGAAGGTATGCAAACAATCAAGACATCTTAAAAAAGATTGTCATAATAGAGTAAGTTCAATAAACAATTCTAAATCAGAAGATAGAGATACTAATAATGTTTGTTAGTGGTATGTCTCTTTTCTTCATGAGAGACTAAATTATCCTTTTCAGCATGCCATGGAAGATTTGCACACAAAACATGAGAGTCGGTATTTTTCAACAAAGTGATTGACACGTGCCAAATATATGTACTTTGGACAAGGTAGAGTATGATAATTCTCGATGTGAAGAATTATGGCTGCTGGATATAGTACAAGATTTTACCTATGGTGAAGTAATTCTTATAAGCCTTATATGAATGTGGTTTTGGCAGAGTAAAGGAGGTAAAGACAATATGGTTATGTGGATAAATCGTAGATAATGTTTTATCGTTCAATTGAAAAAATTACGAATATAGAGATTGTTAAGAAATATGTCTCCTTTTTCAATAAAGATTTGCATGGATATTTTGTACTTCAAGAGAATTCCTATTTAAGGAATAAGTAATTTTTCTTTTGAGATTTATTCAAGAAAAAATACAGTTTATACAAGGAAATGAATACTTCTCTTATAAGAAATAATCATTATATATAGAGAGGTTAGGTTCACTTGTTTAAATAACACAACAATTAGTTTTTAGTATGACAGAAATGATAAGTCTATAGAGAGATTGAGAGTCATTGAGATTTTAGGCATGAGAAAAATATTAGAGTAATTGTAATAATTTTTCACATGATCAATTTTTTTCTCGTCGTCCTTGGTAGTTATAGCTTTTTTTTCCAGTATATGAGTTTTTCACGTAAATTCTTATGTTGTGTGATTGATTTTATTCTCTGTCTATTTTTTATTTATTATTTCTTTGATATTTTTAGTTGCAAGATTTTGGGTGGGATTACAATTCCCTAACAAATGGTATTAGAGTTAGACCTTAATAACTAAAATATGGTGGTGAAACAACTCAAGTATACTGGACAAAAAAGATCGATGGTTTCTTCTGAGGGGGTTGTTACGTTGTCTACATTGACTAGGAAGAGAGAAGTACTTAAGTTTGTAAGTAGGATAGATTTCTCCATTCAATAGGCTAGACTTGTGACCATGAAGGAATGTGTTATTACTTTATGTTTTGAGGAGAAAGCGGCAGTTACCACATTTCTATTTCAATAAGAAGCATAAAATAATAAATTGAAGGCAATGTTCTCTATTTTATTTTGATATTCTATGAGGTTTATGAGTTGATACTAACTAAATTCTAGACAAAATATTGAGATGTTGGCAAAAGATGATCTTAGCATTCCTATTAGCGTCACGCCCGTGACATAGCGTGCGTATAGCTTTAAGCACCAACTTGGCCAAGCTTAGCATCTATGTTAGCCTAAAATAGTAAAATCTAGAAACTACCTATCTTGAGAGAGAAGCATATGCCTCAAAAAGAGAAGTCATTACAAAAAAATGAATGACCATAACAAAAAAAAAAAATCTAATCCTTTTATGACAGAGTTGCTTGTATGTTGCCTCAGTAATAAATTTGTAAAATAAAGTTAGAAAATAAACTTGAACAATTTCTCTTATTTAATTACAAGACATTTTTCTTATAGACACTGAAATCCTTAGAAAGGTTTAACTAAGGGCTCAATTGTGATTTAATTATATGTTCGTGCTTTTCAAAATACAATTCACTTGAGTAATAAAAACGTTTATTAAATAATTGTTAATGTTGGGGGAACCATGAAATAAATATTAAAAATTATGGGACCCATTACTTTGTAATTTGAAAAAAATTTGATTAACAATTATTTTTACAAATAATGTAATTTCATGTGGTTGGGCTGCACTTCTAAATTGTCTAAAGGAGTTGGATAAACTGCAAGCTACAATCTCTAGTGAGAAGATTGGTGTTTAGCTCTTTCAAAATGTCTTTAAGGCTTTAATTTACCACTTTTTTTTTTCAATGTTCATCTGAATTGTTTGTTTCTCCAAATTCTAATTGTATGAGAAAACTGCTCTACTTTTCTTAAGATTTGAATTTGTCCAAAAGTGATAAATCCCATACATTTAATGAAGCAGAAAGAACGATGTTAGCGTTTGATGAAAAATAAGTCATGAGATATTTCATTACTAATAATTTTATATCGTTTTTAATGATTTCATTTTTCTTATACGAATAATTAGAGATAATTTGTCGCGTTCATTGGAACACAAATTTAGAAAGCTAACATTTCCCTTTTGGAAACTGCAATCTAACGCTCATGTAGGAGTAAAGAATATTGGTACAAGGAACTGATGATTTGGAAATAAAAAGTACAAAATACGTTAAATAAATCATATTGATTATAAAAAAAATTTAAGAGAAATGTCACAATCCAAACACGCTAAAAATAAAAAAACTACGAGATTTTATTTTTCTACCACATTATTTTGGTGGCAAATTTATTTACACATGACACATCATATGTGATCTAAAAGGGTCATGAGTGTTTTGGAATTGCCATTTTGCCAAACGTAACAAAATCAAAATATTCGTGTCCACCGTGTAAGCCATGCGATGGGGAGAAAATACTTACACACAGTTAAAAGCCAAGAAAGGCCAATTCTCTATTTCTACTTTTATCTTTACATTACAAAGAAACCCCCGTAGTTTTTATCGTTCATATTATCAAAAGTATAATTTCTTTCTTTCTATGTCTAAGGAACATCTCCAAGAGATTTCATCATAGGTGATGGAATTTCCTTGAAAAAATAAAAAATAAAAAAGCCGGTTTAATAAGGTCAATAGTGTTTTGTTTCTAAGATGAAAATTTTAGATTTAGTCCTTTAGAGTAGGAGCCATGTCTACGAAAGTGAAGAAAGAATTAATCATCATCCAATGAAAAAAAAAAAAAATATATATATATATATATACCTCAGCCAAATTAGTAAAAACACATTTTTACCTTAAATTTTTTATAATTAGTTTATTATTATTGTTGTTTTGTTTTATCGATAGTAGAATGGGTTTAACAATCAAATAAACACATGATCTATTACGATTTTGTTATTAAATTACAAAGTTATTACCCAAGACTTATAAACTAGTACATTTAGATTCAGTACTAAGTCGATCATTGTACTAACCTTTTACATAGATATAATTAATAATTATCAAATAAGAATTTATAATTAATTAAATTTTAATTGTATATTGTTATACACACATGTGTAGAAGAAGATTATGAAGAGTTAAATTCAGGTGAGCTTAGTATTAGATTTAAATCCATAAACTAATACTATTTTATAATAAAAAGTGTGTTTGGAACTGATGTGTTGAACCTAAGTTGCCAAAATATTTGTTTATACTTTGCAGCTGGGTTTTGCAGCTTAGCAACCTTTTACTCTCAACTGCATATAATTATTAGCAATGTTTATCAACTTCCACTCTACAGCTATTAAAGTTTAACAAACGCCATCAACTCTTACTCCATCACTATAGTTTTTATCTTATAACAATTTAAACTCAAAAGTTACAATGTCTTACTATTAAATACATCCTAAATATAAGTGTAACTTATCATTACATTATAGTCTAATAATAATCCACTTACATTTATCAAGCGGTGCCTGTTGGATTTATGAATTTAAATGTTATTATGTCTAACCACAGGGATTATCATAGTTTTATTTTAATCCCTCAGTGGGGTAACGTGGGGCCCACAACATCGTGTCACACACAGAAACAATGTTACAGCATTTTAGCGAGCATCCTGTCCGAAATGAAACCGTTTTTGGTTATTCATTTTTTTTCCTTCTTTCATTTCTTCTGCCCGGCCGAAAAAGCTGCACTCAGTGTTGTTAATTCAGACACCACAAAAAAAATGACGACGTCGTTTTCGTGCTACGGCGCCGTTTCTACACTTCGCACTCCCACTCCACTCTGTAGACCTTCCACTTCTCGTTCTCCGTCCTTCTCCACTTTTCCGAACCGGTGGCTTTCTCGCTCTCTCTCTCTCTACCTCTCACTTTAATTCAGTATTTATTTTTTTATTTTTTAAAATTATTTATCTTTTAGATTATATATTTCAAGTTAATTAAACTGCTTCTTAATTCTCATTGAATTTAAATTCGATTTCCTTTTTCGAATTTTCATTTTTCAATTGAGAAAAACAAATGAGTGTTTCTCGTTTTTTTTTTTTAAAAAAAAAAGGCTTGCAATAATGTAAATAGTCTCTTTTTCTCCTATCAATAACTCTGTTGTGGCTATTAAAATGCATGTTAAAATTGTATATGTTAAATTTCCTTCAGCAAAGGTTATTAATTACAAGGTTTTGTGAGAGTTTTCTTTGCCAGAAGATAAATTGCATAAGAAAAAGAATTAGAAACTCAAGTTTTGGTGGAATTTAGTAATACATGGGGCAGTAGAATTGTCTTGATTACTGAAAATTACGAGTGGATTATCTACGAATTGTTTGTTAATTAACAAAGTAGGTGGGGCATCACTGGGGGAAGAGGCATTCCCCATTGAGCTCAGTTAATAATACATTGGAAGAACAATTGAAGAAGTAATAGATTTTGGAATACTGAGAAATCTTTAAAGAAAAGTTATTATAAGTTGCTTAGGTGTTTTACTTAAACCGATGATAAAATAAGCTTTATACATTGTTGAGTAGTAACCCCATTGTGTTTTTCTTAAGCTGATGGGAAAGAGTCAAAAAAATGGTTTTATTTTTTGGCCCTTTACTCTGTATGCTGTTTGTGTTTTTCTTCTATCGTGGTTTTAAGACCTGATCTAATCATTTTATGTGTCTTTCTTATCTGATTTTAGGTTCTTCAAGTTTAGTGTCAAGTGCAGCCATGCAGAAGCAGGTGTAGTGGATGACTCTAGGTCTGCTCCAATAGATGTTGTTGCAGATGTTAAGTCTGAGCGGGTACAAACTGGCATGAATTGTCTCATTTGAGATCATCAATAAAGGCTGCATCTTGATCATGAATTCTCATCAAGTGTTCTTAGCAGGTGGTGGTCTTAGGAGGCAGTGGTTTTGTTGGTTCTGCAATATGCAAGGCTGCGGTGTCCAAGGGCATAGAGGTCACAAGTCTAAGCAGGTGCCATAAATTTTCAACCAAATTGATATGCATTTTGATAACTATCAAACTTTTATTGTTTTCATTTTCAGTTTGGTTGTTATCTCCTCTGTAATTATAGAATACCTGTAATCAAGAACACTATTTTCACTTCTATTGTATTTTTACTTTTTTCTTTTATCATATTTGGTTTGAAATCTAAAACTTTCAGAGCATCTCAGGTCAGGACGTCCTACTTACTCTGGGTCATGGGTAGATCAAGTTACTTGGAAATCAGGCATGTTCGATTCTTTATCCCTTGATTATAGTATCTGCTCCTTTGGAATAATTAGCATGGCAATAACAAGTTTCAGTTTTTAGATCGTAATGCATATATGTAATTGGGAAATTCACCCAAATTTTTATATGATTAGTGGTCGAATGAAAAGTATAGAGATATAAAAGAGGAATGAAAAATATAGAGATATGAAATAGGAACTCTGTTATTTTAATAAATGGAATCATGAATGACGTGAAATATTGAAAAGCATCAACAAACCTTATAAGCTTCTAAATTTGATTGACATGTCTTTTTGCTATTTGCTGTACATCTGTTAATTAGAGATTGACAACTTATCAATCTTGTCTTTTCTCATAGTCGGTGGAATGCTCAGTTATTTGATCAATGCAGACTGTTAAATTACATTTCTATTGTGTAGGAGATGTTTTCTATGTAAACTGGGATGAATTACTTCCTGGGGCCACTGCAGTAGTTTCTACCATTGGAGGTGTTGGTAGTGAGGAACAGATGCTACGGATCAATGGTGAGGCTAATGTTGTGGCAGTGAATGCTGCAAAGGAATATGGTAAGAGACTGTCAATAAACATATTACAGTAATTTTAATGTTCAAGTTCTATATTTTTCCTCATTTTATCACAGTTGGGTATAATATTTTCATTTACTGGATTTTTGGAAAAACCCTGTTTAGGGACCTAAATAATTAGCTTGGCTCAGCAAACCTTAGGTATGCCCCCCATGCCTGAACATTCATTCTAAGATTTGAGGCAATATATTTCAACCACAAGGTGAGCATGCTGCATGGCTGAAACGGATGACTAGTTGGCTAATTCTTGATTTAAATCATCTAGTATGCTTCCTCAGCCTTGTTATGTTGACATGGGATGGAAAGGAAAATCCCCTTTTCTGAGATTGAGAGATTATGAGAGCTGTAGAGTTCTACTTCACTGAGTATATTTGGCCTTCTCGTCTTGTTTACATTAGAAAAGTCTATGACTGATTTGCATCTTACCTCATATAAGTCAGACATTTTGACTTAATCCTCTAAAGTTTAAATGCCTCAGATAGGGAGAAAGTTTCCAATTACTTCCCTACCTCCACGGCAACTGAACATGGTTGGCCTCCAGAATTACGAATTTCTCTCTTATAACTATTCAAGAGAGTTCAACCTTTGCCTCTTATGATACTAATTTGATTTTCCAGTTCCTCTGTTGACAATGCAGCAGAAACTTATATGTTTTAAATTAAAGAAAAAAAAAAGTTGTAGTATTGAGATGATGAAATGTTTATTGCACCACAGAGGCTATAGATCTTGTTTTCTATGTCAGAGAAAAGAATATGTAAAGGAAAAGATTAGACATATCTAGGGCGATGATGACTGTCTTTCTTCAGAGCATGACAAGGCAGAACTCAGTGATGAATGAATGTATTGATTTTTTTCAACATATTGCGGATCCTTGAGGAAATAAAAAGAAACAATGGAAGTGCATGATAAAACAATACTCAATCAATCGGCAGCTAATTGAAGGTAGCCAATAATGTTAATTAATCACAGAAGAATATGGTTGATTTAGACCTTTCTTTCACTCATTATGCGTATCTAAGAATGATTAATATACAAGATGTCAATTAGCCAACATGGAAGGTGTATCAATTCTGTTGTATGAAATCAGTGGTTTAATTTGTAAGGTATTTTATAGAACATCGAGTTGAAGCATCAGTTGTAATTGAATTTATATACATATATGTATATGTATGTATGTATGTATGCATGCATGTATGTATGAATGATTTCTTCACTCTCAAATGGGTCATAGAGATTTTCTGAAAGAACAGAAGTTCTTGCAAATTTAGCTTCTTAGTGGTAAAAACTTGTCCATTTTGTATTTCTTTAAGCATTCTTGTTTATGTGTGCTATTTGTATATTGGAAATGTTGTGCCAAAACCTATCAACTCACACAATCTCCTTTTTTCTTGCAGGAGTTCCCAAGTTTATCTTGATCACTGTGCATGATTACAATTTGCCTTCATTTCTACTTTCATCCGCATATTTCACAGGAAAGAGGAAAGCAGAATCAGAAGTTCTTTCAAAATATCCAAACTCTGGTAATTTGGAATAAGTCTTTGCTTCCTGGTTATATTTCGGAAATTATTTATTCATGTCATGTATAATAGTGCAATCTAAGCTTCTGTCTTTTGTTAAAATGCAGCCAACTTAGTGTCAGACTAGATACTTGTTTGCAAGTGCTTTGCTTATGATTATTGATGCACATGAAAAGTCACCACTATAGGATATTTCACGACTGTAAATGGAGGTTAAACAAGAAACATGTATCTTTAAAAGCTTGTGTTACTACTGTTACTCATCAATGCCTCTCCAGGAAACTACATTAATTCAATGCATTTATATTGTGGTAAAGTAGAGGAAAGACCCCAGAAGAAGCATCGCTAATCATAATTGCTAATTGGGATATTAATAGTATAGAGCTTGGAATGATATGTATTCTTCTTGTCAATTCATGGCCAATGTGCATCATGTCTTAACGATTATGCAATCAGATGAATGGCTGCCATACATCCCTATCATTTACAACTTGCATGATTTATCTCCTTATCTCTTTGTTTTCACTATATTCATTGGCTTGAGACTTCCTTAGGTGTTGTTTTAAGACCTGCTTTTATATATGGGAGGCGGAAGGTGGGTGGCTTTGAAATTCCTCTGGATTTGATTGGGGAACCAGCAGAGAGAATTCTTCGTGCTATAGAAAACTTCACGAAACCGTTAAGTTCTATTCCAGCATCAGATCTGCTCTTGGCTCCACCTGTTAGTGTCGATGATCTTGCACTAGCAGTAATAAATGCAGTCGTGGATGATGATTTCTTTGGCATTTTCACAATCGAACAAATCAAAGAAGCCGCAGCAAAAGTGAAAGTGTGAATTAGCATCTGATGGAAAATCTTTACCTCCCGTCCTCTTTATGTAAAGAGAGAGAGAGTACTGATTTAGTTCGGAGTCCACGAAAATTCAAAACAATTATTGAACCGTGGATTTAATAGCATTATATAAATATACTATTAAAAGTATTTTTTTTGAATTTTTTCGCACTTTAAAACCCTGGAATGAAAAATATATATATAACACAACAATGATTCTATTTTGATAAGTGTAAACATATTTGGCTTTTGAAAATGCTCTCCAATATGTACCCCTATTATCAATGGCCGTTAACATTTGTAAGGCGGTAAAACTCATTTACAACAAAAATTAATAATTGTTGCACTCCCTCCGGCTTTCTAGTGAGAACATGATAGCAATAGGACTAAGAATCTAGCTTTCAAAACAAGTTTCTTCAACTAAGTGTCCGGCATTTGACACAAGTTCCATGAAGAAAAAAGTGGTATTGTGGACTGCATTTTGTGATAAAATCATTTTCCAGATGCATCATGTTGAAAGGCCTAGCAGCGATGATTCTTCCCCATTGACTGCTCGGTGAGATACCTATAACATTGACAAGTTTTCATGACCTAAGAAAGTTCCATATCATATGAGAATTTGAAATATCATTTTATACTACTAACAACAATTGTTAATACTTGGTAAAAAGTACATAGCTAAGAAGAGCCCTAAAGATAGATGACGATAGACTAATCAGATCATAAAAATGGAAGAACAAAAAGGAGACCAGAATAGTCCAGGGGGCCTAACAACAGAATGTGAACTAGAACGATGACAATACCAAAACTTCAAATATAATACAAATTCATGTCTGTCAATAAAAATCAAACATGCATTTACACTGATGATCTAATTTGACAAAATCTGCCTGTCAAATGTTTTTCTATTGATATGCAGCAACTATTTTTTGCTTTTACAAATTATATAGGCACGCGAGTGTGGATGATTTTTTTTACCCTCTATGTGACGGAAGGATTTGCAGATGGTATTAGGGAACATATCAGGTTGGATGGGATGCACATGCATTACATTAGGGTCAACCCACCAAATTGAACAAATAGTGCATATTTGTAATGGCAATTTTTATGAACATAGTACCTATAAAAGTCCGTGGTCAGAATAAATTTTGTGAACCAGACTCATCGTTAACATAGATATTTGTGTCCAAATTTATCTAAATAGGTGATGTAAGGTAGAAGAATGTACCCAATTCTATAAATACGTGGCATAAGGTACATGTGCATCATCAATAATCATTTGAAGAAAGCAATAAATTTAGTTTCAAGATATTAATAGCAACATGAAGAATTACTTACTTGCCAGTGTAGAAGCCTGCAGAATACCAAGCATTTAAAACAACCGTCAGATCCGTTTCAGAGCTTATACATTCATTCTCTTTCTTTTCCTCAATCTCTGCAGTTCATGAGGGAAAAATTCATATTGAAATTAACACTCATATGTCCATTGCTAATGGATGAAAGAGATAAAGCCAGGTGTTCAAAACAACAAAAAAATTAGCCAAAAAAAATTAATAAGAAAGAGATGCAGAAAAGTTGTATAGAAAGATGGCAATATTCACAATAATTTTAATTTGACATGGCATAAGAATATGCATGTACACAAGACTGTTAAAGCAGCATTAATAACAAATTTTAAATTTCAACATTTAAACTGGATTCAGCCCTTACAGGTCAAATTTTGTGGGCAAATAATATTAGACACTAACACATCCATCCCTATTGGATGCTAGAGATATGCATAGAGATACTGAGGATCCATTCTGGGCAGCAGCGTAGCTGCTCCACCCCCTTTATTTTAGGAGGATTCTTTTAAATTAAAAGGGTTAGAGCAGCCGTGCTGTCCCCAAATGGCCCCAGAGAACAAGAAGAAAAATAGCCAATCTGTCATAAGAAAAGGATGACGACATGTTTTGTGCAATGGTAGTCGCAATTAAAATATTTAAACTGCCTTGGGCCAATCCAGGACTAAACGAAGTTATTAACAAGTCAATTTATGGGCAGATAAACATAGGTGACATAATGTCCAACGAGATTTTATTCCTAATGCCTGTCATTTCCTAGCAGCACGATTGCCTACTCCCAGCAAATAATAGTCTAGAAGGTGGTTTTTTTTTTCACAAAAAATAAATTCATCTATTGGCAGAGTGACTCTCAAACTATCTACAATGTTCATCTGGAAAACCAAGCTTACCTTCATTTATATTGGGATAAACAGAACTTTTTGACTTCATGGAAGATATTGCTTTTCCTGCAGCTCCCATTGCCATGTTGATAATGTCATCATTGACAAGAGAGGATGACTTTTGAGATGCTCCCGCTGCATTTTTATCAGTACAAGTTTTACTGGTGCATGTACCACCCAAAGAACAGGAAGGATATGCTGTGCATGGAGATACCAAAAATTGACAACCATATGGGCAGCAAGAACAAACAACAGGTTGAGATTCTTCGCTTGCAAGGACAGGATGTTCCTGAGAAGTAATATAGGTACCCCACTGAGCACTTTCACCTGAAAATTGGTAATTCCAACCGCTAAATTGATGAAGCTGCTGCAAAATCTGTTGCTTCTTCTCCTCAAGCTCATAATACTGGCTAAGTAACTGATTATAATCTTTGGCACCTTGTAAACATGAATGGCCTTTAACTGCATCATGTGTGGCCAGACCATTTGATGACTCTACATGCGGTTCGGGTGCATGTGAATCCACACAAGGATCTTCCTTAACTGGCATGAGGTTTTCAGTCTCTCCCATTTCTGTTTTGGTTTTTAACACAAGAGTGTTGGCATCTTCTGCCTCCCTAAGAATTCATGATGTTGGGGGGAAAAAGTACATGTGATTATTTATGCAACAACTTACAATCCTCAATGACAATTTTAATTTCAATTTCTCAATTTTTTTCTTTTTAAATGTCGATTCCAAATCCAAGGTCGATCAGAAAAATTCCAAGATTGATAAAAGGACAGTATGGATTACCGAAATTATAATAAACAGCCATTTGCTATGTTTAACAGCCAAAGTAAGCGATCTTAAAGACAAAAACTACACAGAATTCACTCGATCAAAATCGAATTTCAAGAGCTAGACAGTTCATTAACCATAAAAATTTCTCTACAACAAAAAATTATCTCCAGCAGGAAGTGAAACAGATTAATTCCCTATGATTCATTAAAACTGACATAATATTGCTTATAAATTTAGAATATCGCAAAAATACGGCTACAAATTAAAATAATAGTAATAATAACAATGACACACGGACCTTATAGGCTCATGATTTTGATTCTCGGGAGCAGAGCCAGTTGCTTCACCACTATTGGTGCCTTTTTCTTCAACATTGGTTTTGTTCTTGCCATGCATTTTCTGATACAGGAAAAAAAAACACATAAATTAATAAATAATAGAAAAATTAGCACTAAACTCAAATTAATGAATTTAATCAAGATAATCAAAATAGAGATTATTATTATAGCTTGAACCTTGTATTTGGACATGGCATCGTCGAATGCTTTGACAAGCGCAGAGTCATCCCACAACTCACCCTCCTTCCCCATTTCTCTTTCTCTCTTCTTCGCAAAACCCTAAACCCTAAACATTTCTAAAATTTGCAATATTCAATTTTTGTACGTTACGGCATGAAAGTACAATTACAAAAGTCTCCCCCAAGGTTTAGAGAAATAACATACTGTAGAAAGGTTTTACATAATGGACACTGACCTCCCCTCTAAGGCTCTAAACTAACAAGTGCTTTACAGTTTGCAAAGAAGCTTTTAACCGTAACGCCATTAGCTGAAATCTGTTTGATATTGAGACGTTGTGTGGTCTTTAAATTATAAATACCATAATTTTTAAGACTTAATTTTATATATGTATGTATTTACATATATATATATATATATATATATATAAGAAATTTTTGTTTAAAAATAAGTGAAATTGAAAATTACAAACAAAAAATCATTATAACAATTACCAAAACGTTTAAGTTCAAATGGGACTTAAATGGCAAACACTTTTCCATTTATCATATAGGATATGATTTAGAAGTCCGAATCTAATGAAGATTCATTATTCTTTATACATTTATTTATAAGTTTAGAATAAATTTTATCTACACTGAGTATAGATTTTCAAGCTATGTTATTATGGTACGTATTCTATATTTACTATAAAGTTAGTAGATTGTAATATATTCTTCAAAAAATTATCGTAGATTTGTAATATATTCAAAATCCTCAATAACAGTAACTCGTAGAAATGTGCCAAACTGCCGGATGTTAAAGAGTGCTGCAATTTCACATAAAAATATAAAATATGCCAAATTCTCAAACACAGCTGCATTTTTTTTCGACTTTTTAAATGTAGCACCCGGAGCAATAAGTAATTCAGCATGCCCATATATGAATCATGACTATTGAAAAGGTGAGCTGTTTGGCATGAATGATTATTATTATTTTTTAAGGAGAAAGAGTTTGAATAAATACACGATTTATGAGGGGTATGAGCCTACCCATACAATAATTTCAAACTTTTCTATAGCTAATATAACTAAAGAATGAGAAATGGCATTACAAAATCTTGGAGGATTGGATTTTAATGGCATTAAAACCCTTCATTATGCTTTGCACTTCGAAAATTATCCAAATGGATCTCAGCTTTTTTAGTTGTTGACAAAATTAATTACATAATGAGAATCTGATTCAATGATGACATATGACAATTTTGCACAATTAGCTATATTCAAACCCCAATTCACAGCTTCTTTTGTAAAAGCTACATTACTGTAAAGTTTTGTAGCTTTGATTGTTGCTGCTATAAAATTTTTGTTGGCACCCTTTACAACAACTCCCAACCCTCCACGATGTTCTTCAGATTTAATGGTAGCATCCACAATAACTCTCAACGAATTTGTTGGGGGAGGGCTCCAACATACTTGAGCTTTCTCTTTCTGACTAGACTTGAGATTCGGGGCTACTTGTCTCGGGATGAGTATTTGCACGTAATAAACCTGTATGGCACTTAAAGAACTTCTAACATACAAGTCACTAAGTAAGCCTAGAACACTTCTCAAACTAGTTAAATAAGAATGCTTGTAATAATGTTAGAGAGAAGTAAGAGTAATATGACTAAATATATAATTTTATTATTCACAAAGAGTAAATTACGAGAGAGATTTTTACAAGAGCTTGAGAGCTTGTGTGTGTGTGATAGAATTGTTGATGTGGTGTGCGAAAATGGTAAGAGTGGTGGACTATTTATAGTGTTAAATGATGGGTTCTAGAGCTCACAAGTTGTCAACTTACTTAAAAATTTAACTAAAGACTTAAGTGCAAAGGTCTAGAATACTCTAAGATATTTATAATCATAGAAAAATATTTACAATTGTAGAAAAGTTTAAAATTTGGCACGGGCTTGGTTGATGGCTAAGCACACCACGATTTGCTAATTGTGTGAGGCGGGGCATTATTAAGTGCATCCCATTTTTAAACGCAACTTGCCTTTAGTGCTAAGTGTACTCCGCTTCTAAGTACATTTCGCATTTAGGGTGGACTTTTACTAAGCAAACTTGAGTCCGCCAAATTAGCCTCTATTTGTGGGAGATTTAATCGGCTTGTGACATAGTGTTTAGGATCCATTTAAATGACTCCACAACTACTTTCAACTAATTTGTTAAGGGAGGGCATGAATCATTACATGATATGAAAAAGAGTAACTTTACAAATCATAAATTATCTTTTAATTCCAACTCATATATGAGGTAGTATGCCATGTGTCATAAATAAAATAGATGATGAGATGGTATAATAAATTTATCATGCATTCGATGAATGGCATGCCGCACAACTGATAATACAATGTTTTTAATGAAATTCTAGATATAGTTTATAATGTCTAGCATCACTCTATAGAAAAAAAAATTAACTTATAGAATTAATAAAGGAGGCTAGACTTACTCTTAGGTCATGTTTGGTTTGAAGAAAGGGAAGGAGAGGAAAAGAGTGGAATGGAGAGGAAAGGAAAAGAAAGGAGAGGAAGAGAATAGTGAAATTAAATTTCATTGTTTGGTTTCACATAAAATTTTATAGGGAAAGGGATTACAATTTTTTTCTTTAGATAAATTTATCTTTTGCCTTAAATATTAAACTATTTATATTAGTAATGAAATAAAATTTAATATCAATACCAAACTTTTTTTATGTTAAAAAGTCCTAAAACAATTCATGATTTATTAAAATTATATATATATAAAATAAATAAATAAATAAGTCTATTTATTTTGCTAAGTTTCTTAAAGCATTCATTAAATTTAATTAATATAAAATTATTTATAATATTAAATTGATAAAATAAAATTATAAATAATAATTATTAATGGCATTCAATAAGTCAAAAAGTTGAAGGGTAATTTGAAAAGTTTTGGTTTCCAACATAAAAGGAATTTGAATTCCACCCCAAGGAAGGTGGAATTCAAATTCCACATTATGATGGATATTAAATTCTAATAGAAATTAGATTCTTATACATTTTGTCAAATCAAATAATAGAAATAAAAATAGAATTTAAATTCCTTTCCTCTCCTCTATTCTCTCCTTCCAACCAAACATCACCTTAAAGTACTGACCTTTAATCTATTAAAGGTGCGTTTGATGTTCACATAACATGGGCTGCATTGTATTAGCAATGCCAAGCCCATGTTTGGGGTGCCAAATTGTAGAATTAGGATGCATTATAATGCACCCTAATGCCGCAGTTGGGCACATTCGCTAAGTTTTTTTTTTAATTGTAATAATAATAATAATAAATAAATAAATATAATTTTTAATTTAATATTATATTATTTATTTTTACATTATAATTTTAATATAAATTAATAAATTTATTATTTAAAATGTTATATTTTAATTTTGATTATATTAAATATACAACTAAATGATGTATTATTTAATTATATTATATTAATTAATATATAAAATTGATTAATCTTTAATAAGTTAATATAATTAATAATAAATATTTAAATATGAATAATATTAATTTAAAATTAATAATAATATAAATAATAACATAAAATATTAATACAATTTAAATATATTAATATAATATAAAATATTAATGTAATATAATATATAATTTAAATTAACCACAAAAAATTAATAAAATATAGTGTAGCAACAAATATTGTACAACATTATTATAATACAGTGCTAATGCAATACACCATAATATAATATACTAGTATTAAAATAATAGAATACAGAATAATACAATACAGTGTCCAAACACACTCTAAATACATATACTTTATAGTATATCACAAAGGTCTGTTAAGTATTAACGAAGGTTTTCAATTTCAAAAGGATATATATATGGACTAGGTAAGGTATACAAATCTAGGCTATAGCATTTTGAGAAACATTGATGTTATATGTTATGCTTGTAAAATTTACGAAATTTACAAATCAAAAATAAGATTGATAAAAATAATTGTTTTAGTATTTTATGTTCTCAGATAATAAAATGGTATTCGTAAAATTATGATTCATATTTTGTATCATGTTTTAAATGATGTTGATATAGCATTTTAACATAGTTAAAATTTAAAAATTATAGTGGTATATATTCCTTCTTCCTTCTTTTATAACTTATTATTCTTTGTCAATACAGAATTATCTTCTTGGTATCCATCATGGTAATTGCAAATCAGTTCCAATTAGTCACAATGAAAAGGAAATACAGGCTAACTTTTCTTCTTAACATAAAGAAATTTTTTCTCAAATTTTTTTTGGCTCTTGTTGCATTATCAGTTGAAAATTTCATAATTTTTGTATACTTTTCTTAGATAAAGAAAGTAAAGAGGAAATGATTCAATTTATTGAATTTCTTATTTAAAAAATTTGTTAGGATATTTTGGTTTTTATTTATAAGACTACGAGAGACTTTACGTTTTCTAAAATAAGGGAGTATAAATTTGATTTGGTTAAAAAAAGGAAAGGAGACGTAGGGCTTAATTGGAATTACTTTTACGAGACTAAAAAATGATTTTAAAAAAATTAAAAGTTAATTTTAGTGTTTAGTAAATTTTTTAAAAATTACTTTTGATAAAATTATCTTATCCTACAATAGATTTTAAAAAATAAGGAATGAATAATTTTTTAAAATTAAATTTTGAGAATTAGTTTTATACTTAATATAATTCTATATATATTTTTATATATATTATAAAAATCTTAAATTATCTATATTAATTAAGAAATAAAATCATAAAGAGAGTTTTATTATAAAAAAGTATAAAATATTTATTTTGGTTATCAATTATTATATATGCACAATAAAAAATTTTATATACATATTTATAAGTATGTAAATAAATTTTATTAATTATATTCTTAAATAATTTAACAATAATATTTATTAAATACATAAAAATCACAATACTTTTAAAATTATATTTCATTAAATATTTAATTAATCTTGATCGATTTTTTTATAATATAACTATTGATAATTTTTTTAAAAATTACATAGGATGCAGGAGAGTAAAGGAAAATATTACTATGTTACTCGCCTTTGGGACCCACAAATCTTACACAACTGAAGTAAAGCGCTGTTTTTGAGAAAGCTTTATCTTCTTCTCTACTCTCTAGAATAGATAAGTGATAGGCTATGGCTATTGGTTCGGGCCCCACATTTCCAAAATACCCTCAAGCACTCATCTTCATTTCACTTTTATACCCCCATATAAAATTCTCTTTCCAATTCCCCAAAGTCAAACGCAAATCAACCAAAGGCCACAGCGGGTGACAAATCCAAAACTGACAAGCGCCGTGACGTTATCAGAAACTAGCTCCATGAGTTGGGCTGTTTCTTCTTGCTTTTCGCGCAAGGAAAAGGGACAAAGCCAAGGCAAAAGAGAGAGAAAGAAGAGAGAGGAAAAGGGCGGGACCGCCGACTGAAGATAGAGATTCCGCACAGTCAAGGGCCCAGGTGGCATTTTCTATATTATTATTATTGTCATCAAATTAAACGGCGTCGTAAGCATCGTATTTACTTCCATCCGTGTGCTCCTGTCACGAGTTAGGGTTTTCTCAATCCTCTCTCTCTCTCTACCCCTCTTTCCTCTCTAACTCAAAACAATTTGAAAAAATAAAAAATAAAAAAAATAAAAAACCCTCTCGTGAAAATTATCCCGTACCGAATCCCCACCAAAATCGAAACTACGTTTTATGCTTTTGCAGGTGATTTCATCAAATTTTCTCTAATATTTTTATTATTTATTTATTTATTTTGTTGTGTAAAGTGTTCATGTTTTGTTCTTTTAATTTATACGGGTCTGAGACTTTAGGCATCTGATGGTGCTTTTGCTTTGGCTCTATGCATGTATTTTTGTATGCTTTTTTTTTTTTAATGTAAAAAATTCGATTTTGAGTTGATAATCTGTCAGATCGGAGTTGATTTAGGCTGATATGAGTTTTCGTGGTGGAATTTGTCAAGATCTTTTGTGTTTCGTTGAAGAATTAGCGATTTTGGTGCAATTTTTAGTTAATTGATTTTAATAATAGGCGTTGAATTTTTGGAAATTTTCTTGTTTTTTTGTGAATATTTGTTTGAACAAGATGAATGAGGGCTTTGGCTTAGGGATTATTAGAATTGATTTCATGATCTGTTTATTTTTAATTGTTTTAACTAATTTATTAAGTTACGAGGGTTAGTTAAAGTTTAATTTTTTAATATGAAGAAATTAATGTGGAATTAGCTTCTATTGCGTCTTTATAATTTATTTTTTTAATAATTTTTTTATTTTTGTGAAAAATAAATATAATTAAATTTCAAGATTTTAATTTCTGTTGCTTTGACACTGATTTAAGACTTTGTTAGACTGTGTTAGTACATATTGACGTAAATACGGCTGAGGATGTATATTTCATTTTGCATCAGTTACTCTTGTTTACAAAGTCCTTAACAACTCAAAAATAGGAATAAAATGATGATATAATTAGTCAAAGGATGCTTGATGCTCTTGGATATTTGATAGGATTATTTAGCTTTTTGATCACCTGGCTTCTTTGTGTGTAGTTGATTGGATTTCTTTCTTTCTAAGAGGGGGAAATTTTTTTGAGTGGGTGTACTTCTAACTTATCAGTATATTATCTTTTTTGGTTAGAAATATAAGTTCTTTATTTTGCTATTGGATGGTTTAGGAGGAGAGTTATTCCCTGTGTATATGAATAAAGGAGAGGTTTTTCTTCTGTGAGTTCAGCTGCCATCACTAAAATAGAAGAGGAACATGAACATGTACAGGATGATTACTAACTGCGGTGCTAGGTATGTATTCATTCGATTGCTACATTTTTCTGCCCCTTGAGTTGCCTGTTTGATTTCTTTTTTCTTAACTATTCTTTTTCCCCCATTTGACTGGTGTTGAAGATGTTCGGTGAATTTTATATATTGGTTAATAATCTTATGGTCTCTGTATTATATATATGTTATGAAAGTGATGTTCTTATTTGTATGAGAATATGCTACTTTGTGTCATTTAAAGATTTGTGCATGCTGTTCAGCTGATTCTTATTGTATATATGGAGTAGTAGTTCCTGTATTTCTCAACCCAGAATTTTTTTGCATGCATATGTGTAGTAAGAATCCCTTTAGGAAGCCTTATGCACAATGAGGCTTGATAAATTGTGCTATGATGAAACTGGCATCCAATAGAAAGGCACTTAAAGGACCTGAGGTGGTTTTGAGACCATTTTTCATAGCCAGTTGTAATGTTTATGATAGATGATTATAGCCAGTTGTAATGTTTATGATAGTTGATTATATGCTGCTCAATATGTGTGTATGTGTTTGGTCTTAACTCTTTTGTTTTTAAACTTTTGAAATAATATTTGTGAAAACCAAAGTTTTTATCCTGTTCTTGAAAAACAGCTAATGTTAAACATGAGCTGCAATTTTTGTTTTTCCTTTATCCATGTTCTTCCTCTCTTTCTGCTCCCCATTTTGCCTCTGCAGTTTCTGTCGATTCTTCTTGTTGGAGTAGGTGTATGCATTCTTTTTCTAAGAAAGTCATTGAACTATTAGTATTGTATATTTCAAATACAAAGATGCTGATTATCAACAAAGTGTGAAGTTGTACAGACCAAAAAAATTGATAGTCAGGAAGGGACAGCCATGATAGCTTGTGGTATAGAGCTGACCTTTTAGCTTTGCTTTTGGGATCGGTTACTAAGGATATCCAGGGCATTTTGTTTTTCTACATTCATCTGGAGAGGAGTTTTTAGTGTTTTAGAGTGTATTATGCTCAGTGTTGTATACAGTTTGGCAGCCTTTGTTGGGTTAAATCAGACCTTTGGGGATTGATACTGTTTTGTATTGCTTTGATTGATTTTGGGTGGATGCCTGGTCCACTACTAAACTGTAGTTTGTCCATTATACAGATACTTATAGTTTCTTATTTAAAAAAAAATAACAGACCAAGAAATTGAGAAACACGAAGAATTGGATTCATTCTTAAGCGTTGAGCATTTAAGCCTAAATCCATGTTATTTTTATAAACTTTTTTCTGGTCATTTATTCCGTTCATGTGGATGAGCCAGTCTTCACGTAAAAGCATTTTAATTTTTGTTATTCCTGTTTGAGCCTCAGGATGAATTGGTATTATGGATTTCTGTAATTTTTTTTTAAATTTTTGTTGAGATTGACTCACTGACAACTGATTTGAAGATTTATTCATGTAGTATCTATCTCCTTACATTTTGAAGAATATTGTGATGCATTCATTTTATGCTTATCATGTTATTGCCTATTTCATCTCATGTTATTAACATAAATGAGTATTGAGATTCATATGAAATCTGTAATTTTCCTTTTATAAGCACAACACTGTTTTTCGTAACATGGAGAAATCTGTCTTTTGTAATCATAGGTTGATTTTGTACAAGAGTGCAGGATTTTTTTTTTCTCTTTTGACATGGAGAAATCTCTGTGTCTTTGCGGTATATGTCTTTTGTATTCATTATTTTGACTGACATTGTTACTTGTTCTCTTGAGTTACTGCTATCTTGTTTAAAGCGTAGAACATTGGACCTTTGAATTCAAGGGAAAGGTAAAATATTTGAGAATCTCAATTGCGAGGATACTGGAAAATAAGTAGCGGCTTCCTTCATGCGCCGCTATCCTGGGTTTTGTTTTACATGTGCCTTGGTGGGAAAACATTGACTTGTTTGTAATTTAAATGTTGAGTCTTATACTTTGATCCATGATTTCCTTGCTGGATGAGGAAGAAAGGCACATTGTTTGCTGGCCTTCTTTCATTTATAACCTTATTTATGTATTTGGAAGAATCATCCTCTAGGCTTCTACTACATTCATTTTAGCGTGTTGACAAAAGATTTCATTTTTGTTGGTTGTTAGTGCCTGATATGTCTGGGATTTAAAGAATGTCTTTGTAGTTAAAATGCATGCTTCTATTTTACTGTTTCATGCAGCTGTGTCCTATTCATGGTTTCATTACATGCAGCTATGAATGGTTATTGACCTAATGATTGAAGGAGTTATCACTGTTTTGATGCAGAATAGTGGTATTTCGATTTGGTTTCTGTATAATTATTTGTTATTTAATTGGGCCAGCTGATAGGAATGGACCATCCTTTGATAGTTTCTATCAGATATGATATCGTATAACAAAGATAGTCTGTTAAACATAAGTTTAGCACTTTGGCAATCTACTGATTGCATGACTTAAATTGTTAAATTTGTTGCTGGAATGCTTGATTTTGCATTACAATGAATTTTCTTGTCATTGTGTCGTCGAGTATACTGAAAAATATAGATATAATATTGGTCCCATCTATTTGGGTATGTCTAGTGTTGTGTATGATGCAGCATTACAAATTTCTTTAGGTGAAAGATCATTTTTGCATTCTATAATGTTTATTGTTACTATTTTATGTCAATTAAGATGATCTTTGCATCTTGTGATGATCATGTGATCTATGTATATATCTAACCTTTCTAGTGCCACATTTATATGTATGCTGAGAGTTGTGTTTTTATTTTTTGAAATAAGCAGTATTTGTTCTTTAATAAAGCATTATGAACCTTTAAAAGCCTGTTATAGTTAATTTTTAACAGTTTCAGTTTTTACCATTGTCTTATTTTTGAAGTGTGTGGACTGCGATGTGTCTGATTTGTGATTGTGGCCTCTGTCTGCATCTGTTATCCCAAGTGTTCTGACAAGCTTTTATTGTCCAGGATTTCCGAGTTTAATTCGATGGCACTGTTTCTCTGATTCTGGTGGAAGGGTACAGTAGAGTTTTTGTACATCTTTGTTTTTGGATTGTTGGATTTAACCTTTTTGATAGGGATTGATCTAGTAGGTAGACACAGAAATGGATCCAAAGATCGCAAAGGCATTGGATAGTAGACATAAAGTCATGCTCGGTTTAAAGAGAAAGCGAGCTGCAAGGTACTTTGCTGGAGCATCCCGCATGGGGATCCCTCAGTGGCCCAACCTCAATTTATCAGCTCAGAAGCTTGGAAAGCGAAGGAAAGTAAGTGGATGCCAAAGCAAATTTGTGAGTGGGTGTTATTTTAGAAGATCCTTGCTCAGTTGTTATTCAAATTTTACAAAAACTGGGATTCCACAACGTCTCATGCACTATGAAAATGGTGAATGGGCTGATTTCCCTCAACACCTGATTGCCTCAGTGAGGAAAGATCTTGAAGCAAAGAAGGCAGCAGTTGAGGTAGAGTTAGATGGTCATAGTTTTCTGCTGGATTTTTTGCATATGATTAGATTGGACTTGAAAACAGGTGCACAGCAACCACTTGCTTGGATTGATGAAGCTGGTTCTTGCTTCTTTCCTGAAATTTACACCGATGGTGATGAATCATACGAGTGTTCTCAAATTGAATGTGGGAGAGATATTGAACCAACTGTAAGGGAGGCTTATGGCCCACATGAGATCAAGCTGCAGCTGGAAATTGACATTGCTGGAGTGGATCAGTCCAAGTTGAAGGAATGTAGTGGGGAGTCAAATGCTTTTATTAAGCAGATCCAAATTGCCCCAAAACCTGCTAGCAACAAATATGTTGTAGAAGTTGAGGATAGTTGCAATCGAAAACCTGATGCAAAACTGGATGAAAGTACAGGGCAGCATCAAAATATGAAGACCGGCTTAGTCAAAAAAGGTGTAGTTGTAGATGATGAGTTGGATTCTGATTCTGTGCGGAGTATGTTTCTCATGGGTATGAGCCCTTCTTCTGGTGTAGACATACTTGATGTACAGCGTTGTTCTAGTGCTTCACTGCTGGCTAGATTTGAGCTTTTCCAGAAGCAGCTTGAAATTACAAATAAGTGTCGCGGTGATGCAAATGTTCGATATGCATGGCTAGCTACTTCGAAAGGAGCACTGTCTACAATGATGATGTATGGACTTGGTCATTGTGGAGCATCCACAACTAAGTCCACTTATGGCATTGGGGTTCATCTTGCAGCCGCGAGCTGCCCTGACACCAGGTTTAACTTCCCCTTTGTGTTCAATCATTTCCTTGCATGTGGCGTGATGGCAAGAAGTTTGAATTTTCCTTTTTGTTTAACTAACTCATTTAAATGTGAATCTTACATATGAATTTGACTGGTGTTGTCTGTCTTGATCAATTGGTTGAGATGATAGTTCTGAGAAGGTAAAGATTTAACTCATTAGGAATATACTCAGGTACTAGTGAAAGATGGTATAGTTTTTATATGTTGTGGATATTGTTGTATAGATCATGCATATATGTATTAATCTACCTGTATATGGTTGATGATTATTTTGATAGAACCACATTTATCATAAAGCATATTGGATTTCAGCTATTTATGTTGTTGTTGCTGATTGCCAAGTAATTGTGTCTATCAGAGCAGGTTTTGAAGTTCATGTTTCTCTGTTTATTCTCGTTCAGAATTGCTGAGGAAAGTTTCATATGTTCTTTGGTCTTTTTCTTGTCATTTGTAATCTCTCCTTGGTCTTTTTCTTGTCATTTGTAATATCAGTGGTGTGGATTGTTTCATCTCATGATCATGCTGTCCTGTTAGATTTAACTTTTAATTTGGTTACAGTGCAAGTTATAGTGATGTTGACGAAAATGGTGTACGACACATGGTATTATGTCGTGTAATAATGGGAAATATGGAGCCTCTATTCTCTGGAACGAAGCAATTTCATCCTAGCAGTGAAGATTTTGATAGCGGAGTGGATGATCTTCAAAACCCAAGGCATTACATAGTCTGGAATATGAATATGAATACCCATATTTTTCCAGAATTTGTTGTTAGTTTCAAGTTCTCTTCCAATGTTGAAGGTGATATATTACTCCTACAGGGTTTTCTGTTTGTCTTTTCTTTTTGTTTCTTAAACATTGGATCTGAATTCTGTACTCCACGTTTACGAGTGCTTCCCATGAACAATTGGACATTCCCTGGATGCTAGGCAACTAATAAATTTCAACTGTTGCAAACCGGAAAATCAACTTCAACTGTCCATTTTATGTTCTAGTAGTGGATGGCAAGATTAAAAGTTGTCATTTAGGAAACAGACCTAATTCATTATTTTATTCGGATGGCTTGTGTTGGTTGGATTTTTTTGTTTCCGGAAATCAATCGGCACTCCAACTATTCAGTGATTCAATAATTTAGTTGGCTGTCTACTGCTGATGCTGTATGAATACCATGGATTGCTTGTGAAAACAATTTTTGTACTTGAGCACTAGCACTTGGTGTGTTTCTTCAGGGCATCTAATCAGAAGTGAGAGCCAGCGTGCTATTTCAGTGCTCACTACATCGTCGCAAGGGCTTCAGGGTCATTTGCGATTAGACTCCTCTGCCGATTTTGTGAGTTTCTCAAATAGTTTTATTAAGCTTTTTTTCTTTAAAAGATCACTTAAACAATTTTTTTTTTGTTTGATGATATTCTATAGCTGCATTATCTTTTAACCTTCAATTTATTTTTAGGGCGATGTTAGTCATCCAGTTTCAGATTCTGGGGGTTCTCAGGGAAAGGCTCCCAGTACAAGCTCAAGCACTCCAAGAGCTCCAAAATCCCCTTGGATGCCTTTTCCTATGTTGTTTGCTTCGATCTCAAATAAAGTTTCTCCTAAAGTCATGGAACAAATTTCAAACCAATATGAGTTATTCAGGGTATGATCATTAAAATTGTTTGTTACCATATCTTGGCTTTCAGTGAATTATTTCTAATGCTTCTATCTTGTTCCTTGATCTTTGTTGGTATTTTTTCAGGCGAAGAAGGTCAATAGGGATGATTTTGTGAAAAAGTTGAGATTGATAGTTGGAGATGATTTGTTGAGGTCTACAATAACAGCTCTTCAGTGCAAGGTATGATTAATTATGCTGCTACTTTTTTGGCATGCAAATCTTTTGATTGGTGCTGGCTTCTATATTTAAAATTCTCTGTTAATGGCGGGTCAATCTTCTAGAGGCGGATTATAGACTCGTGAAATTAATTACATTTAAGTAACTGTACTGATCTTAATCTGAAGGAATGACAAACATCAAAAGAATTTCTCAGTAAGCAAACCTTTTAAGTTTCTTTGACCCTCGTGACTTCGCCGATCAGTAGCATGGACTTTGCTGCAATCAACAGTACAGCATTTGCATAGATGAAGATGTGACGAGATCTTTGCTCATCAATCTTGAGGTTGAAGAGGAACAACTACAAGGCTCTAATGAAGGCAATTATCAAACTATTGTAAAACTTGGATGTTTATTCCCGACTATCTCGACTTATATAAAGGACCTTGATTCTTGTGACTGGCTTTGTAAATTTGGCTTCAGGATGTCTGGTTAATCTCTTCTTGAGCTCGCATTTATGCTATCAACACTGATTGCTGTAGTGTGAATATGATGGGCATTGAGTAGGCTGTTCATTCCAGAAGATAATTTGGTGGATGTAGGTCCTTTAATATCTGTAAGAGGCCAGGCCACTACTTCCTGCAAGAATATTGATGGGTGTTGGAACACATTCAACTGCATAGTCTTGGGGTCCATTCAATTGAATGAATGCACTGCTCAGGGATTTTGGTAAATAGCATTTCCTAATACAAATTTTACTGTTTTGTTTGCAGATACCTTCAAAGCGGGAAGTGGGAGAGGTGAAGCCGGATGCAGATATGGAAGGATCACCGGAACTTCAGTTGACCTTAGGACCGTCTGTTGGTATGTGACGTGCTGTTTTCGAGGTCTCATTGCTGATTTGGAAATGTGTCGACATGAAGTTGTGAATATTTGTAATGGCCTTGGTCTGTTTTAACGATAAGTAGGATTTCTAGCTATATTTGGATGCCTTGCAGTAGATATTTTTTATTTATTTTTGGTAATCGTAATTCTGCCTGACTTGTTGAACTGAAACGAGGTATTTTGTGGTAAAACGTTGCTTAATAATTGTATGCTGACACAATTAAGACATCCCCGCTCTCATCAAGATTGTTTTTTTAATTACTATTTTGATCCTCATCCTATTGAGGGCGATATTAGCAAATTCATTTCTACTCAAATCTAACCATCCAGAAGAACATTCACTCATTCAAAATGAGATTAATCTTTGGTTTGACTTTGTCAATGCAAAGATTCACATCTGTGGAAGCTTGTTTAAGATGTTTTTGTTTCTTATCATTCTAGCAGAGAAATGAGAAAAAGAGGTTGCACGATCTTATGTCAATCAAACTTTTGAAACGTGGTCGGCTGTGGCGTGAGCAGGAGAGACTAAATATTGAATGAGTCTTGACCGCAACATTTTTCTGATAAGGTGCTCTTTCTGCTTTTGGGACCCATCATTGATTTTTAAGTCGTTATATTTTTTTCCCAATTGATGATTTGAAGTGCTGTATGGATAGTCTCGACTGAAACGCAAGCACAAGAAATTGCCGTTACTTATTATGATTACCAAATCAATGACTTGCACAAAATGATCTGAGCTTAGATGAATTCTTCCATAAACCACTTCATCTTATCTACAATGTCTCTAATACTAATTTGTATCAGAAGAGGTATTAGGTCCAGCTGAAGGATCCCACCCTGGAGGCTTGATGTTTGGCCAATCACCGCGGCATCCTAACCTTATGTAGAGGCTCTTCTTACCTTCATGGCAGAACACAGAATGTCAGTAGCAAAGCACTTTTATCCTTGAGTAAAAATTTGCCAAGAATACATGGTAAATGGGTGAACTTTAGTAGATAGGGTAGCACCACAACCAAATATCTAAATGCAAATGCATACAGAAATCTTGAAAGAAAAATAAAAATGGACTTAGATTTAATTGATAACTTCCAAAATGTTCTACAACAACACGAGCTGATAGGAACCCTTTATTATTGTGCTTTAAAAATCGGAAAACACAATGGGAAATCATTTTCCATGTAATTCTGCTCATTCGATTCTTCCCAGTTTCTTTAACATGCTAAATGTTACATAGAGTTCTCGCATGACCATATTTGTCTCAAACATAGAAAATTGGAACACCAACACATCCAACTAACATGAACTCTTACTAACTAACATAGAAAATTCTGCTCTCAGAACTCTAACTAAACCACTTCCCAAATGCTCTCAGAACTCTAACTAAACCACTTCCCAAATACAAAATATCTTCATTGGAAACTAACATATCCGTGTTAATCCAATTAAAATACCTTATTCCCACACCATTTTTAACAATCTTTAGTCTGAAAATTGTATACTTGTACAACTTTTTCATTCATAATAGGCTTTTTTTTTTTTTTTTCAAATGAAGAAAAAAGATCACTATCACTAGGTGCATCAAATTGAGAGGAGATGGTACTATGATATTGGCAACATCCGAGAGATGATAAATAACGTATTTTTGGTTCCTATGTTCTTAATTTCAAGCAAATCCACCTCCATCCTGCCTTCTTTCATTTGTTTCCTGTTTTTGCAACTTAATTTTCATTCGCCAGCCCAACAAAATGAGGAAGTGCATGTCACAAGTAGTCCGATGGTTAACATTATTGGATGTGATTAGTTATAATATCAAATATCCTACAATACTGCACATAGATTAAATCCACTAGAGTTTGAATAGATGCAACATATATCAATGTTATAACATTTTTTAAGATCAAAAGAAAAGACAAATAACTCGAGCAATCAGTCAGCAGTCTATATTTTAAAGAAGTTGATGGATGTGTTGCTCTGTATCTCAAAATTGATATTTTATAGCCCAGGCTAGCTTCAGAATGCAGGTAAACTGGGCATGTGGTTGTAAGGGTTCAATAAAGCTGTTTATCCTGGAGGTCACTTCTAAAGCAGAACTTTTGGTGGGTGTTGTTACAAACAAGAAATTTAATGAGCTTAAGTGATAGATGCAGATGCGCCATTTTTGCTCAAGCTATATTTCTAATGTAAGCAAATAAGTATTTGTTTTGTAATCTGATCAATACGTACCTGGAAGTTTCTTGTCCGATTGTATTAGCTGTTTGAGGGCACTCAAGGATGCCTGAGCCACACTTTTAGCATGATCAGCATCCCAGCCCTGGAGCTTGACAACCACATCCGCATTTGAATAGCCTAGTTTACCATCTTTAACATGTCTTCTGGCCTCCTCCTTTGCTGAATTCTCATCTGTATTCAATAGCTTTAATCAATTGCTTATCAAGATGTTAAATTATATAAGCAATCAACAAAGCTGTTTGATTTCATTTGGAACCCAAGTTTTATGTGTTAAAATACTAGTTATTTGAATCAAAAGTTTTAAGATACAAATAAGCTTCCTCAAGTGCATGACGGGAATTTATCACCAGCTTCTCATATGGATCATACCCATACAGAAATGAATGCAGATACAGATATTTCTTTAAATACAAACAGAATTATGTGGGAAGATAACAATAAAACTCTTTGTTGAACTGGCTTTGATATCAATCCAAGTTAGATTTTAATCAAAATCTTAAGTTTGTAGGGAAACTCCTAGCATAGTAGAGCATAAGATCCTAAGCACTATGACTGCACATCCACAATTCCTTAAAGATCAATCACTAAAAGGACCCTTTTAGATTTTTAACTTATCTTATTGCTTGTCCAAGATGATTAACGGACATGTCCTACCATTAGTAAAGCAATCATGTCTGCCAATGTAACAAAAAGTGGTGAGCAGAGCTTGCTGACTACCACAGCTACATATCAAAATCTGATTTGACGATTCCTGATCATCTCTCCTTTTTTATTTTTTTAAATTTATCTTATTTTATTATTCTTTTTAATTTTTCTGCCATCCTTCTTAACAGTGAAATTACATGATTAACCCAGGGTTTTCTAAACCATGCTAATCTCCTTTATGCACCTGTTATCCAAGATTTACTACTTCTAGAAAAGTAACACTATCTAAAATAATAATAGGTATTTGATAAAAGAAATTCACTAGTTAAACAACTTCAAAAAAGCTGGGTTCCAAGATGACCAAATTGTTGACCATATGATTATTCATGTATATGGCAGCTTACACCACTGGTAGCATTTAGACTCCAAGATACAATTGTAAGTATGAATTCTTGCTTAGAATTCTGAATGTGTCATGAATGCTAAGCACATGGCATTTTTGAAAAATGTTCTCTACTTAAGAATATGAATACACGAGCAAATTACCTGAACCTGTCCAGATTATTTAAGCAAAAAATTTAGTGACAGACTTAATTTATGATGAAAGGAGAAGCCCAGACATAGTCCTATTACTGCCTACATGTGCATGGACAACTTGCTTCTGTTGGTTTGCTTTGATTACAGTCATAAATCTTTCCTAGCAACCTTTTGTGACAAGTGTTTTCAAAACAGCAGGCTTCCTTGCCATAACTTGTCGATATGAGTTCACTGGTTCTGGAAAAGCTGGAAACAAATTCTAAATGAACAAATAGGAAGTAACTGATCTCAAGTGAAGCGAAGAACTAAAACTCGAAGTAATTTACCCATGGCTTCGGTCTGTGACAGCCAGACAGTGAATCCTGCATAAAGATGCTGCCATTTGTCAGTCCTTGTGGCAGCACCTTGCTGCCCTCCTAATGTTGAAACAACAGCTCGAACATGACTGCAAGACCGACCGAAGTTCAAGACCAGGAAAAGGGTCAATTCTTTGCCTATCAGTCACTTGACAAAGAAAGGATCTGAACAATTATTTAAGGCATAGATCATACCTACTTAGGCTCTCCAGTACAGCACATTCTCCATTAGCTACAGAGTCTGAGCCTTCAGCCAGCACCCCTGGAATTGACTAACTCATTAATGCACTGCAAGATGTGTAATACATGTTACTTCGGGTATACAGTGGGGTGTTTTTCTTTGGATTCGTTTTGTCATAAATGGATACATGCAAAATAGAGCTGTAGAATTAAGAGTGGAAGAGAGAGCTTTTAGATAAGAGGATTGACATGTTGTAATAAGATTATGAACAATCATAGATAAAGTTTGCTTCTACTTACCATATGCTTTGAACTATAATGCAAAGATAAAAACTTCTCATATCCTCAAAGAAGCCAGCCATTTTCTATCAATATAAAAGTTACACACTCTTTTGTTGGACATCCCAGGGGTCAATTTTATTGCATAACATTGTTGTATATTTCTTATCATCGAGATATAATTACTTTATTTTGGAACGAAAAGTTTTGCACCTCACATTTGCCATATATCGATGAATTCCTGTTTCATATATTTTATGCAAACACATTCATGGGAGGGAGAGAGACGTTAGAACTTGATTGTGATCATATGATAGAGTCCTTAGACTAGTGGAGTTGGAGAGCTAGCTTGGATTACCATGTAACCAGAGCGAATATATCTGAACTCACATGAATCAATGGTTTGCTTGGCAAATGTTTCCAGCAACTCTTTTGTACTAAGAGGCGTATACCTGAAAGACCGTATCAATCAAGGGGAAAAGAAGACATTAGGTAAAAGAAAGTATAAACAAACCAAACAGAAAAGTATGTATCATAGATACAGGCAGCGTTGGCTATCAGCAGTGAGCCACAAAATTAGATCTTGAAATCAATTACTTGGCCATTCATTTACTCATGACACTCAGAAATAAATTTTGTACAAATGACTAACAGAGAGGCTGCTTAATTGGCTAATGAGAATGAAATAGAAAATGGATATTGACTAAATATGGGAATGGTAGTAGCTTAGGGAGGACAACTGACTCTGTGCACCTCTAAAATGCAATTACACACTTTCCTCACATATATATTATGAATTCATAAACTAATGCAAGCAGAAGTAAGAATTTACTTATTTATATGTCAAACTTTCACCATAAACACAAAAGGAAGAATGTTGAATACCCAAGGCCAACAGCAAGTTCACGAGCCACTTTCTCATTAACTTCAGTTGAATCCCCAACAAGGTAGATGGAAGTTCCTTTGAGTAGTTGCATAGAGCCTGCTGTAAGGGATTCCCACGACTCCACAATATCAGGCCATTTCAATTCTGGGTCCTGCTTCTTCAAGTTAATAACCAGTTGATCCTCATCTATATACCTATTTGAAATCATAAAAAAAAAAGGAACCCATTTTCTTTTTCATCATAAAGCACCTAAAACTTAAAAAACAAAAAACACCAACACACTGATTCAAAAAGATTTAGCATCACAAACCATATCGTCTCAGCAGGCTTGATTTCATCAAACAGCCGATTTGTTTCTATGAGTGTGATGAAAGAATCAGAGCGGTTTACTCTGACAGTTAAACAAGTTCCATATGCATCAACAAATATGTCTTTTGAATTTTGAATTCCCTGTGAACCCAATTGTAATCTCAATTCAATCTCAGCGGACCCATCTGAAAACTGCATGATTATTATTATTATTATTGTTTTCAAAACAATAATAAGATAAGCAACAACTCGTGTCTAAAATAACAAACAAACTTTGTCAAAAGTAAAAATGTTAATTTTCTGGTACCTCGTACTGGCTGGTGTTGGCTGGAATTGATGAGAGGCTGTTGCTGCAAGTGAAACGACGCCGGTTGTGTGTTTTGATGGGGACCACATTGGTTGATTTGTGAAGTGAAATGGATATGAAAATTGGCCTGAAAATTGAAACAGAGTGAAGTGGGGAGGAGAATTGCTGGGTTTTACTTTTAGAAATGGGGTTTTGGGAGGTGAAGCTGAGGCTGAGGTGGTGATAAGTAGAAGTGGCACCAGCCATTTTGTTTCTGAAAAACAAAGACAGGATAAGATCGATCATAGAAGAGTCTGTTTTTCTTGTTACAGTATTTCTTCAGTTATGGCTTCAAATTTTCTTTTTCTTTTTACCTTCATGCATGGCTTCACATGGGTTAAACGTGAAACTGGAAATCTATTTTTCGGTTTTAAGGTTTTGAACATTATACAAGATTGATTTTTACTGTTCATCTTTTAAAAATGAAGTTTATCCAGACTTGTCTTAATGTAATTTATTTAAATTTTAATTCAAAAATTTGCTGTAGAATAAAAGAATATACTTTTAAAAATAAGTGATATTATAGTTTCACAACTACATTTTTCTATTGATCTACTGCAAGATTACCTTTCAACTTGTTAGTGTTTTTTTGATATGATTTATTTTATAATCATAACTATTTATTTAGTTCTATAGGCTCTTATTATCATTTTTGTTATTTTTTGATTATTTTTTAATAAAACTTTTAAATCTTAAATAAGTTATTTTACCTATATTAGCACAAACTCAAATTTTAAGTTTTTAGGAATAAAGGTTAAATTTTTTTTAAATGTTAAAATATTTAAAATATCATTTACATATTTAAGAATATTATTTTATTCTTTTCATAAGATAAGCTTAAAATCCTTACGTATTAGAGTAATTTCATAAATTTTTAATAAAAGTTCTTATTAACAACTAAATAACTAAATTTTTTTTGGGTAAAAACTGTATTTATAAAATTTTTACAAATAAAAATTCTATTTAAATAAATTCTACTTAAAAAAATGTTCCAAACAAAGCCTTAGTCATTAGAGGAACAAGGATAATTTTCGTATTTAAATTTAAATACTTATAAAAAAAAAATTTATTCCAAATGAAGTATAATGGATTAATTGCGTCCTAATCCCATTTCAAGTTGGCCATAACCCAAGACCAAAGCTTGGGTTACTGGACTGCTTACTAGGTCTTAGATTTTAATTAGACGATGCTATTAACACCCCTTGGTTATCCTCATAACACCCCTTTCTTTATGTAGTAACAATTATGGACAGTTATATATTTCTGATTAAACTCATATACTGTTTCTCACTCTTCTAACTCTTAACAAAACCACGCGTTCTCTATTATTTATTTTCTCTACAATCTTTTCTAATGAATTTCTTTATGGCACTGTATGAGTTTTTCTAGTATTGATGATAAGATCAATGTAGAATTTTGAATTTAAGTATTTTAATCTCTCCCATTTATTTAATATAGTGGATAAAAAATTAATTAATTAAAGAATAACAAGTAACCTTGAAGATTTTTTTTTATATTTTTAATTAATTGATAAAAGGAAAATTCTATTGTATTAGGATAAAATTCCACAATCTATAATGGGATTATTAGATTTAAATATTAGAATTATTTGCCACAAACATCAAAATCTTCATACGATGAATCTTTCAATTGGCAATAGATTAAATTGATAATTAAATAGTGGCCAATTATCTAATTAACAAACATAATCATGTGATAATTGGAGAAAAACAAATACCCAAAAAGCAATAAAACAATTAAAAGCACAAGAAAGATCTCACAGTAATAGTGAATCAAAGCTTCATTAACCTTCAACCAGAAAAATAAGTTTAGTTCCTCATGGAGAAAAAGAGAAAACCCTAAAAAAGATAAAAACAATTAATAATCCAATTCTAATCCCTTTCTTTTTATAATTTTCTTAAAAAGGATAAAGATAAAAATATCTAAAATCTTATCTAAACTTACAAGAGTAGTAAAAATATAAAACACGTTTAAAAAGAAGTAAAAACGTAAGTCCGCAATTGATAAAGACGCGCCACGCCTTATCAACAAACTTCTTCAAATCGACCGTCACGCGCCCACGCCTTATCGACAAACTTCTTCCGAAATTAACAATTTCTCCAAGAAGCCATTTCATCCTCAAACATCATCTTCAGAAATTTCAATTTAAAGACTAATCAATAGAATTGCACCTATAAAAATAAAACACACGTAAATCACAACTATTGAGTGCAAAACATTGATATTAAAGGGATTAAACAATGCAAAATTAGTGCATGAAATGCACTATAACAAAATCCTTGCATTTTCATCGGAAAACAATCTCAACTCTTCTAGTTTACATAGTTGAAGCTGCCGGTGCTCTGCTGCAGCATGTATTTCTATGTTAAATTGTTTTAGTGTCCAATATGTTTTATGCTTTAACTTTAATGGCAAATGCCAAGCTTTGCTATAGATAATTCTGTATGGAGATATACCAAATGATGTCTTGTAGGCTGTACGATAGACCCATAAAGCATCATGTATTTTAAGAGACCAATCCTTCCTAATAAGGTTTACCATATTTTCAAAATTTTTTTTGATTTCTCGGTTGGATACTTCTACCTTACCATGTGACTGAAGGTGATTTGCTGTAGCAATTTTGTGCTTGATTCCATATTTAGCTAATGCTGCAACAAATATCCTATTGCAAAAGTGAGTGTCTTCATCAATAATGATAGCCCTAGGTGTTCCAAACATTAAGAAAATATTCATTTGAAGGAATTTCACTACGTCTTTGGCATTGTGTGTTGGCAAGGTTGTAACCTCCACCCATTTGGACACATAATCCACAGGCACCAAAATGTATAAGTTACTAAAAGAAGGTGAGAATGGTCCCATGAAGTTTATCTCCCATACATAAAAAAACTCCATTTCCATAATGTTGGTGAGTGGCATCTCATGTTTTAAAGAGATGTTTTTTGTTCTTTAACACCTGTCACAACATTTAACAAACTCATAAGCATCTCTAAAGATAGAGGGCCAGTAGTAACCTGTTTGTAACACTTTGGCTACTGTTTTGTGGCTTTCAAAATGTCTTTCGTATGTTGCAGCATGACATGCCTGCAATATGTTTGGAATTTCTTGATCAGGCACACATATTCGAATGATTTGATCTAAACACATCTTGTATAAGTAAGGATCATCTCATTGATAATTTTTGACATCATGAAGGAACTTCTTCTTCTGGTAGCTTAAGTCAGGTGGTAGCAGTTCATTCACTAAATAGTTAGCAAAGTCTGCGTACCATGAAAACCCTGACTGCTGCAGTATTTGTTCATGCTGAAGCATCAACAACTGCTTATTAGGAAGGGTTTCTGTGATGGCTTGTTTGGTCTAAATGCTTGTATTTGCCTCCAATCTTGATAGATGATTTGCCATTTGATTTTCAATCCCCTTTCTATCGTTAATCTCCAAGTAAAATTATTGTAGTAAAAGAATCTATCTAATTAATCTCGATTTGACATCTTTTTTAGGGATCAAGTATTTTATTAATAAGTGGTTTGTATAGACAGTCACCTTGGTGCCAATTAAATATAACCTAAATTTATCAAATGGAAACATAACCACCAGGAACGCTTTCTCCTTGGTTGTGTAGTTGAGCTGAACATCTGCAAGTGTTTTGCTGGCATAATAAATAAAGTGAAAGATTTTGTTCTTTTTTTGTCCTAGCACTGCCCCAACAGAGTGGTCATTGGCATTGCACATTAACTAAAAAAGGATGCTCCAATCTGGTGCTACAATAATGGGTGTTGTAATAAGGGTTCTTTTTAATTATTCAAAGGCCTTTACATAATTGTCATCAAATTTGAATGGTTTGTCATGCTCAAGTAACATGCATAAGGGCTTGACCATCTTTGAGAAATCCTTAATGAATCTTCTATAGAATCCAGCAAGGCCAAAAAAACTTCTTATTCCCGTAACTGAGGTAGGTGGTGGAAGTTTGTCAATGACCTCAATTTTTACCTTATCCACTTTTATACTTTTTCTCGAGACTCTACAGCTTAAAACTATCTCTTCTTACACCATGAAGTGACATTTTTCCCAATTCAGAACCAAATTTGTCTCTTCACATCTTTTAAGCACATTTTCCAAATTATGTAGGCAATTCTTATATGATTCTCTAAAAACTGAAAAATCATCCATAAATGTTTCAACTGTTTGCTCTACCATGTCTGAAAAAATTACCATCATGCATCTCTAAAATGTTGTTAGAGCATTACACAAGCCGAATGGCATCCTTTTAAATGCAAATGTGCTGTAAGGACATGTGAATGTTATTTTCTCTTGATCCTCTAGTGCTATAGCAATCTGGTTGTACCTTAAATACCCATCTAGAAAGCAGTAATACTTTTTTCCTACAAGTCTGTTCAGCATCTGATCTATAAAAGGTAGTGGAAAGTGATAATTTCTTGTAGCCTTATTTATCTTTCTATAATCCACGTAAACTCTTAAGCCCATGACTGTTCTTATAGGAATGAGTTCATTCTTCTCATTTGCTACAGCAGTCACTCCTCATTTCTTTGGTTCACATTGTCAGCAATCACTCATCTCTTCTTTAGTACACATTGTATCGAGCTTACCCATAAGCTATCTAATATGGGGTATATGATTCGAGCATTCAGCCATTTAATAATCTCCTTCTTTACAACCTCATTTGTGATTGGATTCAACCTTCTCTGTTGCTATACTAAGTTGCTACAACAATCTTCCAGCAGAATCTTGTGCATGAAAATGGATGGGCTAATCCTTTTAATGTCTACCATAGTCGATCCAATCGTCTTCTTATGTTTCCCCAACACATTCACTAAGCTTTTCTCCTTACCTGCATCCAAAGAAGATGAAATAATTACTGGTAATATGTAATTGTCACCAAGATATGCATATTTTAAATTTGAAGGTAAAATTTTTATTTCTAAAATTGGTGGAGACTCTATAGAAGGTACAAAGGGTTTTGACTTCTTATTTAACAAAATCTAAAGATTCAAAATGTCAATTTGTTCTAAATGGTTGCTTCTCTCGTACCTATGATATGTTAACTGTGTCGGTATCTTCATCATCAAATGCCACAGCATCAAAGTGCATGTTACTACAGCAACTGTCTACCTGTTCAGCTACCACAAGATCTATAACACTGATAAAATTGTAATCATCAATCTCATTGGGGACTCTTCATTGCGTCTAACACATTGAATGTAATTTGCTGGTCATTAACCCTCATTGTTAATTTTTCTTTTGCACATCAAATTGAGTTTTTCCCATAGCCAAGAAAGGTCTTCCTAAGATCATTAGTACCTCTTTATTTGCCTCAAAATCCAAGATAATGAAATCCATTGGAAAAATGAATTTATCTACTTTTACCAATACATCTTCAATTTTTCCTTTTGGATAAACATGAGATTTGTATTGTTGTAGAGTCACTATTGTTGGTCTACATTCAATAACTCCCTATTGCTTAAACATTGATAACGAGATAAGGTTGATGCTAGCGCCCAGGTCACAAAGTGTCTTTCCACTGTATTTAGTTTTTATGGAGCAAGGGATTGTGAAGCTTCCTAGATCTTTCAGTTTTTAAGGTATTTTTCTTTGAAGAATGTGGCTGCACTGCTGTGTTAGAGCAACAGTTTCAAATTCTCCTAACCTCTTTTTTCTTGCCAAAATGTCTTTCAAGAATTTCACATAATTTAGTACTTGTTCTAAAGCTTTTACAAATGTAATGTTGATATGAAGCTGTTTTAACACCTATAGAAATTTGCTGAATTGTTTATCTTGCTTTTGCTTTTGAAATCTCTGTGTGAATGATAATGGATGTTTAAACTGTTGTGCTGTAGTTGACTGTACAGATTGTTTTTCACTTGCTCTACCTTGTTCTGCTACAACAGATTCTATAACATCATTCCTAACAAGTGGTGAATTATCTATTGCTGCAAGTGCTGCAATTTTGTTTCTCTCACCAGTGTGTTAATTAGTGGAAGGAATAGTCTCTTTTTCATTCTGAAATTCTTCTTGAGCTCGAAGAGCGCCACTTTTCTTTTTTAGCATGCCTACTGTAATTTGCATATCCTTTCTAGATCTTAGATTTATCACCTTGCATTGTTGTTTTCCTTGTCTTCTTGAATTCTCTGTGTTGCTGGGTAGACTTCCCTGAGGTCTATTGCTAAGTGTTGTAGTAAGCTGTCCAACTTGATTCTCTAAGTTTCTTAATGACACGGTTTGGCTTTGGACAACTTCTTCATTCTTCACAATATACTTTTTCATTAAAGCTTTAAGAGAATTGATCTGGTCATTGTTGGTGTTTCTTTGACCTTGATTTTGCTGGTGAAATCCAAGTGGTTGAGCAAGTCTACTTTGTCCACTGGTTGTTGCAGTATGGTGGTTTTGATTGTCTCATAAGAAATTTGGGTGTTGCTTCCATCAAGGATTGTAAGTGTTTGAATATAGATTGTTATGGCTCTGTTTGTTGAAGTTGCCCACATAATTTACTGAGGCTGAATTCCTGAGACAATTATCAAATAAATGCCCTTTTCCACAATAAACACATGATACTTCTGCAACTTAGTTAACTGTTACTGGAGTAGTGGTAAGAGCTTTCACCATGTTTGTTAAAGAAGTTACTTGTGCTGATAAGGTTGTTAGGGCATCCATATTATGCACTTCAACTGCACCTTTTGCTGTAGCTTGCCTAGTTGATGGCCACTGATAATAATTGTTGGTTATTCTTTCTAAAATCTCATAAACTTCATTGTAGGATTTTGATAATAAAGCTCCATTTGTTGAAGCATCCACCATTTGTCTTGTGCTTGGGTTAAGATCATTGTAAAAAGTTTTCAGCTGTATACAATGAGGAATACCATGATGTGGACTGTTGTGTAAATTTTGTTGAACTCGCAAGCGCACGAATCTATTGTAGAATAGATCAACGATGACGAGTGTCGATCCCACGAGGAGGTAAATTTTAATTGTATGTAGAATTAATTTTTTGAGTTGGTAGTTGGATTTATAATAAAAAATGACGTAGGCTATCTATCAATTTAAATTAAAGTTGAGGGAATAAACTATTAAAATGAAGTGCTTGGATCTCCTGATCTGTACTCAACATGCACTATCGGCTTAACATTCATTAGTAATACCAATTAAATCATGAAGGAGAATTTTCCACTCCTCATGAACCATACTCTAATTGATATGGTGCTAAGTGCTTCCCGTGCAAAATAGTAATAACCTTGCCTAGGGAGACGGTACTACCAGTCGATATCTGGACAAGATTATTACTATCTGTCAACGAAAAGTCAAAACATCCACATAAATTAGAGGGGAAGAAAAAGTAAATTTACCAAATTAAGCCCATAGAGCATGTTGAGACTTCACCTTCAACCCAAACTTGAAAGAAAATTAGCCACTCATAATTGAACTAGGGGTAAAATGGGAATTTTATTAAAATACATAGAAAATACAAGATGGAGATGGAATTACAGAAAATGGAGCTCAAAAATGAATTCAGGGGTGTCAAATTAGGGGGGGTAGCCCCTTTTTTATAGAATCACTGAGTAAATCATGGTCATCAGATTAAAACAATTTGGACGTTCAAGATTGCGCCACGTGGCAAATTCCTATTGGATGGAACGCATCATCAGGGCTGTCATTCCGTGTATATGCATGTACCATATACATATTTTTTCGGTCCACTAACATTCTGCCACGTCACCGGTCAGCATTTTGGTCCAATAGGATTGTGACACGTCATCCGTCAACGCTACATCATCAGTCAATGCCACATAAGCGGTCAATGCCACATCATTCATCCAATCAAATGCCGCCACATTATAGTATAGTGTCACATCCTCGTACAGTGCCACGTTAGCGTACAGTATAAGTGAACAATGTCGTGTACAGTACCATATATGTGAACAGTACCGTATATGTGAACAATACATTTTTTCTTTTTATACTCCTCCTAAGGTTTTAATTGTCATGAGTTCAAAATTACTGTCCGTTTTTCCATCTGATCTCTCGTTCATTGTGAAATGACCATGATATTCCCTAAAATACATAAAATACTTAATTAAAATAAAACATAGATAATTAAATTATAAGGGACTTAAAGACATAAAAGTAGGAATGTTAGTGAGACTTGGAGTGTAAAATGATGATTTTCTCCATTATAAATACACACTTTCTAGCACTTAACATGGACATCTTCTTAGAAACTCTTTGAACCTTTCCCATGTATTGTACAAGCTCTTGTATTTCAATTGATAGAAAGATGTGATCTCATTTCTTAATTTTTCATTCTTAGTGAGTGGTAAATACTTCATCAAAAACTTGTCAGCCAAGTCATTCCATGTTGTGATAAAGTCTGTGGTAAGTAGTTTAGCCATGCCTGTGTTCTATCCCTAAGAGAAAAAGAGAAAAAGTTTGAGCCTTAATGCTTCATGTGATGTTTTAGCAATCTTAAAAGTATCACTTGGCTCCAAAAATAACTTGAGATGAAGGTGAAGATCTTCTCATGACAGTCCATTAAACTGACCCACAATTTGAAACATTTGAAACATCACTGGTTTTAATTCAAATTTATCCGCTTGAACTTCAGGTTTAACTATGCCTAGATGTATGGCTTAAGGAGTCAATACAGTACAATTTCGAATGGCTCTATTTCTGTCGTTAGCCATATGAATGTTATTGTTTCCTGGTTGCCCAAAAACATGTTGTCCATTCTAATCTCCTTGTGCATTCAATGGTTGCAATTCTCTTCAGTTGTTGAAATCTCCCACATCTTGTAGGTCATCCGTTATTGAAGCAACTTTTGAATATCTTTGCTCTCTTCTTAATTTCCTTACAGTTCTCTCAATTTTTAGATTAAAGTGGAGCTCAATATGTTTATCTTTGCACATGTAATGTTTGAATGAACAATTTGTCAACCACAGTAAAATAATTAAACAATAGCTTAAATAAACACCATAAAAATTAATTTCACAAATTAAAATAAACAATCAATCTCTGGCAACGGCGCCAAAAACTTATTGTGGTCTGGGTTTAATCTCCTAAAATATAGGTGTCAGTGCGTAAGTGTACAAAACAAGTAATATATTGATAAGTATTCGAGTATCATCTTTGCAAGGATTGGTGCTATCAGAGTTGCTACAGCAATTGATATGGTGCAAATTCGATTTAATTTAATTAAATTATTTTATTAACTAATTAAACTAATTAAAGGAAATGAGAGAAAATAAAATGCAATAAAATAAATCAACACGTCTCATATAAGAATATAACCATTAGGAATAATGTAGTTGAGTGAATCAACTCACTTAATGGCATTGATTATTTTTCTATTACAGTACCGTTGCTATAACAATTACTACAGTATTGGACAGAACTCTGATGCATCCTCAGTTGTTGCATGTTGGAATTTTTATATCTATATGTAACCTAACAATGACCAGTTGCTATGCCAACACAAGATATAACATTATGTGATCAAAGTTCCTAATAACATACAAGGTGAATTCTTATGTCTAGTTCATCAATAGTTTTATATTAAGCATGACCCTATTCAAATTGAGTTAACCCAACTTGGGAAACCTAATCTAGAACCAGGTATTGTTCTGATATGTTTCGCTAAAACAGGCCTTTTTTATGCTCTCTCTTAGCTAGTATCACTAAATGGATGGTCAGCCGAAATAGTAAATTAAAATAAGTATTATTAAAACAAAATACTATAACAATCATGCGGTAACACAATAAATTCCATCAATTAACCATCAAGCTTGTTTATCACTTAACCACAAATACAATTAGTTCATGATTTATGACAAAACAGAAACAAAAACAGTTTTAGCCATCGTAAACATTATCACAAATATCATCACAAATCAAAAGAACACAAGTAAAATAGAGATAGAAGTGTAAGACCTTTTTAGATTCTTGGTTTCTTCTTCCTTACGCCTGAATCTCTCTTATTCAGCCCTGAAATTTTTCTTTTTTTCTTTGTTTTCTTTTTCTTTCATTGGTTATTTCTTGTAGTTGACGGTTCTCTCTTTTCCCTTGCGTGCTTGCTTTTTTTAAGTTGAGAATTAGGGCAACCAAAATCTAGGGCTCGTATTTTTCAGATTTGAAAATTGCAGATCGCGTCCTTTTTTATGAGATTCACGTCAAATTTTCCTTTTTGTTACTCTAAGATTGCTACAACAACAGGTGCTACAATAAAGGCTACAGTATCTGCATAATTCTAAATTGGTTTCCACTTCTTTGTAACTAAGTTTTTCCTTCTTGTTACAAGCCTATTGCCTAGCATTCCTTTTTTAATATTGCACTTTTAGTTGCCTATAATTAAGCACATGATCTCAGCACATAATTTATTTTAAAACAACTTAATTTATTGAAAATAAACTAAAATAGATGACTATGCAAAATTTAACTAAAATGCCATAAAAATATGTCAATTACTCTTTAAGTAATAATGATTTAAGTCCAAAAATGCTATTGATAACTCTTATTTTATAGAGTTATCAGAGAGCCATCACCGGCCACCATCGGCGCTGCCTTTAACAGCTGTTCCTTATGGTTTTAGGTTCATCTCAATTGCCACTGTCCCTAGAAAACCATTGTATGATAGCATAATCTACATCTTAACTAGAAAATCACTTCATATAGAAAAGCTTTTATAATATTTTAGGCTGAACCAAATTCAAACTAAAATATTTTGGTGTCATTTGCAAGGTTTAAACAATAAGCTATTGTTCTAACCTTTACTGACAAAGAGAGCCATCTCCTCTTTAAACACCCACCCACTCAAAATCATACCTATCTATTTTCTCACACAAAGTAACCCTTTTCTCTAATAAAGTCAAAAAAGCTTTATCCTTTACCTATAAAAATACCTTCTTTACTTATAAAGATATCTCTTTTCCCATAAAAGCGTCTCATTTACTTGTAAAAATAACTCATTTTCCCAGGAAAACACTTTTTGGACCCACAAAATATGTTTACCAATGACCCACAAAAAGGTAACAACTACTAAAAAGACACCACTTGAAGGAAGATCAATAGTCTTAAACCATAGCCAATTGAACTCGCATTGCGAGAGGCAAAGCCTCAGCCAGGCCAGGCCCTAAAAGAAAAAAAAAAAAAACTTTGTCTCGAGATGATGTCTAGTAGCTCATACAAGATGCCCTTTAAGTCATTTTACACCCTATCTTACCAAATAGAGTCGTCACCAACCCACTACTAAATGACACAACCTTAGCAGGCCCATTCACTAGAGCAAGGCTAAGCAAAGCCTTCCAAAATGTCTCAAGGGGGAGCAAACACACAACAAGGATGTTGACTTTTCTATTGTAAGCTGTAGCATTGGAGGAAAGTCGAACCAACATCTCCACCCTGTTTTTGCTGACCTCCATAATAAGTTGAATACTAAGCACTAATTAGAGGAAGAAAAGTTGGTCAAAAATAGTTTTTTTTATAGAAGACATCTTAGTTGAACTATATCATCTCTGTAACAAGGTAGATAGGAGGATGAAAGTGAAAAGGGACCGCCCCAAAAGATATTTTTTTTACATCTCTCTACTCTCCATTTACAAAGTAAATAGTTGTTGTTAGCCTCTAAAAGACTTCACTATGCCCCAAGTATTTCCTTATAAAGGTTGCACTGACCCTAACGAGCACCTAGAGAACTATAATGGCCAGATGGCCATCAGAGCTATCTCTAACAATGCCATTTGTTGCCTTTTTGCCCACACCTTGAAAGGTGCTACGAAAGAGTGGTTTAAAAGCCTTCTCTTAACAGCTTCTCATCATAGGAACAACTGTAGTGGGACTTTCTCACCCACTTTGTTATACAAGAGAGGAACAACGGGGATTCTAAAACTTATCATGGATCATGCAGAGAGAAAATGAGTCATTAGAAAACTATATGAAGTGTTTTCACAAGAAGGTCATGTATGTTGATCTTTACAGTAAAGAAAGAGCCCTTGAGATCTTCTATAAGAATTTGAAAAATGAAAAGTCTATAGAAGGTTTATCAAGCACAATGAGCCCAAGACATAAGTTATTGCACACCATTGGGCAATCAAACCACTAGATATTGAAGAGCACTGCACCATCCAAAAGCATCAAATGACCCAGTCGTATACGGTCGACCATCCCAAAAGGCAAGAGCTTATCTAGTGCTCTCGCCAACCATATTCCATCTAATGGACTGTACTAACCTAAACTGGGGGATTGTCCCTAACTACTTGATTGCCTCTAAAATGAGACCAATGTTGTAGTGTCTTGTTTTCCCTTTGACGACAACTATAGCATCATATAAGAGCAAATCTTTTTTTAAATTAATCACAAAAGCCTACTCATAGAGCCCCATCATTGAAGAAGAATACACAACCAACACGAACTGATAAACATTGTGAATTTCAGAGACTTCAGTCATTCTATGGTGAAATACTACAGTATCCGAGATGAGATCCAAACACTCATTAACAATAGCAAATTATTGAAATTTCTCACTGATGTTCGAAGAAAATGGGATGAAATCCAAAGACAGCCCAAAGCAGATTATCTTAGTACACATTTCTTTATAGAAAGTGAGTTGCAATGCTATCCTCCTCTAACCTAAGAGTTAACATAATTGCAAGGGGACTAATTGTGCTAGGTGCATCCAATCATGCAAATAGAAAGTATGTAAGGGGCATCATAGCATCTTTATTTGACAGCTATGAAGTTAACCTCAACTACAAGACTCTCAATCATTAAGTCCAACACCCAAAGGCAATCATCTTCTCCGATGATGATGCCACCAGAATACTCTCCCCCCATGAAGATGCATTTTGCACAATGTGGCAAGAAACATCATCGACATAAAGAGCTCAGTAAATATCATCTTCACCAATGACTTGTAATGCATGGACATCAAGTTACTAAAAATGAACTTATGAGGGGCCTTACCGATTGAATTTATGGGCGAGATGGTCATAACTGAGGGGATTGTCTCCTTACTTATTATTGTCACTAATGGCTATCACTATGTTATTTATCTTCTTATTTTTTTATTTTCCATAGGGAAAATGCCTACATCTGCATCATTAACCACCTATACATGACTGCATCCTAGTGTGTCATCTCTATGCATTATCTAACAATAAAAGTCCCCATCCTAACGGAGATTCTGACCATCGAAGGCTATTAAAAAACAGCTTAAGGGTGCTCCTTCAATGTGGCCAAAGGAATATTCTATATTGTCTTTACAACATAAAAAGAGGCCTATTATTGCCAGTTTCGATAGATCTCCAGAGAACCAAGTATTATGACTAAGAGAAGACTCTATCGAAATAAAGCCAAGCAAGAGAACTTATCTTCTACAAGTCCACCTACAAAGAATTTCTTGCACTTTTTGACACCATCTATCACTTACAAAGAATTTCCTGGCACTTCTCAACACCATTCTTTCACCTATAAAAAACTTCCTCATACATATTGACACCATTCCTCTGCCTATACAGAACCTTTCTTCATTTTTTGACACCATCTCTTCATCTATAGAGAACCTTTCAGCATTTGTCAAAAGCATCTCAACCTTAGATATTACCATTACCTCAATATAGGAAGCAATACACTCCACACTTGACCTAAGACACTCCAAGGAAATCCATCACAAGGGGAGCCGACAAAGCTAATGTTGTCTATACAAGTCTGTGCAAGAGATCCCTCTTGTATAGTCAGAATTGGTGTCAACATGACTAAAGTGGATATAGAACATCTCACTAACCTATTTTAGGAGCACAATAATATCTTTGTGTGGTCCAATTTGGATATGCCGGAGATCGACCCTTAGGTATCTTCTTTTAGGCTCAATGTAAACCTTTCCTTTTGCCCGATCAAATAGAAACGTCGCACCTTCAAAACAGGAACACTATGATGTAATTGACATTGAGGCAGACAAGTTTCTCAAGGCAGGTACATTCGTGACACGACTCAAAAGTGTTATTACTCCTAAATATAAGAGTGTTTAGTTATATTATAACTTGGTGATTCCGGGGTCGAACCACAGGAAATTTAAAGTCTAGTAGTCAATTTATTATAACAAAGAAAATTAACTATAGGAAAAGAAATTGACAGCAACCAAGTTTAAAAATATACTAAGGTTACGGGATCCACTATCAGATTTCAAATTATAACAACTCTTTCATATTCGTATTTTGTATTTATCTTACCAGTTAGTTATTATGCCATTTAATTATTAACAAACCATTAATGTAATAAATATGGGACTAAGTGCCTAATGTGCCACAACTATAGTGAAGTGTCAATATTATATCAAAATGCCATATAAATCACAAAAGATCTAGATCTCTAAATTAACATAACATAAAAGAAACCGGTAAAGAAGAAAAATACATAACTAGAATAAATTTTAAAACTCACTTGAGAGAGTAATTAATTTGAATCCTTGAGCTTCACCTTTCACCTCAGCTCAGAAAATTTAGCCACTCATATTGAAAAATAAAACAATCATTTTATTTAACAAACTTCTAAAATATATTACAAGTGAACGGATAACACAAGAAAGACAAGAAGAAGAATTCTTCAGCTTTGCCCCTAACTTTTTTCCCTCTCATTTTCTCTCATTTGCTCCTGCCTTTGGCTCCCCTTTTCTCTCCCTCTCATTTGCCTTTTATAGGCAAAGATCAACACCTTTTTCTTTTATTTTATTAATATTTATTTTCTTAATTTTATTTTATATAATATATATACGCTAAAAGGTGTGTTGGTTTGGTGGCGAAATGGCCACCTAACCATCACACCATTATTGCTTCTTTGTCTTCTTCCTTTCTTTTTTAATTCTTTATTTTATTTTTTTAAATCTCCTCAATAATGCATTCTAATGGCTGTAACAATTCTTCTTTATTTCCGCTTTTAGTTCCAATTCACTCTTTATTCCTAAAATATTTGTAATATAAAAAATTAACATACTGCAAATTAATTTTAACATAAAATTTTATTAGGGGAGATTAAGATAATTTAGGAATAATGAGTGCATTAATTAACACTATAAGTGAAAAACTAATAATTTTAGACTTATTAAATGTACACTTTTTAGTGTTAATCACACTCCCCAACCAGCTTATTATTAGGCCCTTTTAAGCGATAAAAATTTAGTAAAATTTAAAACCCAAATTGAAATTTATTTTTGAAATTGAGTTTATTCTTTCATCGGATTCATGAAATCAATCAAATAAAAGTATAAGGATTAGCTTTGGCTTAAAGAAAATCACACCTACACAAATAAATTAAGTTAAATAATGTAAAATGATAAATTATTAGAGCTACATTAATCAAGCCACTTTTAAGAGTGATATGTCAAACCCTAAAACCTCACAGTTAAGAGTGACTCCTTAAAAAAATATATATAACCCAAAAAAAAAATATTGGTCACTCTAAGAAGTGGTAGATTGAGAGAATGTAAAGTAATATTACACACTCTTACCATGATGAAAGACTAATGCCCACAACTTCAAAATAAAATGATTTCAAGGGAATCAAACTAAATTATTTATGTTATTATGCATCACCACATCTTTTAGTCTATATTACCAACTTCTACTTTGGATTATAGTTCCCTAAAATAAAGAGAAACTTTCACTTAGACGTAATGCAGGCTACGAGCATGGCTAACAAATAATGGATAACAGGAAAATAAAATATATGTTTGAAAAATAGAGAACTTTTGAGATTGCACGGTACTTTTCACTTGAATTTTCTCTTTTTTTTTTTAATTTTTTAAAATTATTTTATTATTTTATTTATTTATTTGTTTATTATTATTATTTTTTTATAGCACTTTTCTTTTCATGAATGCATAATTATCTATAATTTTAAACATAATTAGGTAATGGAAAACATAAAATAAAAGGTGATACTCCACATTGGAGTGGGACAAGATAATATGTTACCAAGAAAAAAATTTTTTTTTTTTTTAGGCTCAAAGGAGTTAATTATGGATACATAATAATAGGGTTGGTTGGAAAGGCTCAAATGGACAAAAAATGGCCTTTCTGTTATCTTTTAGGGCTTTAAATAATCTTTCATATCTACTAGTTTAATGAACTTTTAGATGCAGTTGCGCAAAATTTATTTTTTTAAAAGAAAAATATAAAGATCTTATACAATTAACTGGGAAGCTGTATAGGCAAATAAGATTACTCTCCAAGAATAGTAGGCTTAAAAACTCACTTAGACTTACCATGACATGTCCATTCCTTCAAATGGCTTAATCAGTTTCATTTATCAAATTTCTCAATTTACATTTCAACATGCAAAGTGAAAAATATGGTGTAACATAACTTAAGGCCAAAGATAATACAAATACCAAAATTTGAAAGTCATCATGTTATCCAATGTTAAAAGATCACAAATTTTTTTTAAAGTTTAAAGAAATTATAAAAAATTCTTTTAATTTTTTTTAAGAAAACATAGTAGAAAAGTTGGAACTGATTGCAGAAACTTAAAGGAGATGATTAAGAAAAAGAAAAGAAAAAAATTGTTAGAAAGTAATTTTTTTTAAGGAACAAAACTTTAAAACTTAGAATATGCATTTTTAGAGTCACTTCACTTCATATTTAGCCATCTTCAACTCAAATTTTTATCCAAAGTTAATCTTTACAACAAAAATTAGTACAAACATATCTAATATTAAAACATTCCACAATTGTCAACTATTCCCTCCCCTTAACCTGAAAAAGACGTTGTCCTCAATGTCTTAGAAGAAAGGAGTAGAGTTTAGAAGACATCACCCGGTCACTGCCAGAAAATATTTACAAGCGGAGAGTTAAGTCTAATTTATACTTTTTACGAGGGTTACTGTCATCATCATTAGTTGACCAATCCAACGCCAAGGTCATGAGATCTGGCTCTGGTTTGTAAGCTTGCAAAAGATCAAGTAACTCATTAGCAGTTGGAGCACAAATAAAGAGTTTTTTCATTGAGGATGAAATTAAATAGTTCTTTATTGTATAATTAAGAAATACTATTAAGCCATTATAAAAGTTATTAACATTTAACATATCGATAGGTTTTTTATTGATATTCAAATGAGCTCAAGAAGAAAATGTAATTAGTGCCTCTAATGTTGTAAGATCTCCTGGCAAGAAAATGAAAGTGTCAACATGATTTAACACCTCAGATATTTTTTCTTGCATACTTGAGACAATTAACTCTTCTCCAGTTAGTGAACCAGGCAGACATCCTAAAGGTTTTAAGGTTTTTGGAATGCTGCCTAGTACTTGACTTACTTGAATGAAAGCAGCTTCCGAGACAAGTTTTGATAACCCTCGGTCACCTTCTCCATATACAAGATGTAGTTTTCTCTCTACTATAGCATGACCAAGATCTATGGCTGCCTGATGTTGTGCAAATTTTATTGAACTCGTAAGTGCACGAATCTATTGTAGAATAGATCAACGGTGACGAGTGTCGATCCCACAAGGAGGTGGATTTTAATTGTATGTAGAATTAATTTTTTGAGTTGGTGGTTGGATTTATAATGACAATTATGTAGGCAATGTATTAATTTAAATTAAAGCTATTAGAATAAACTATTAAAATGAAATGCTTGGATCTCCGGATCTGTCTTAACATGCACCATCGGCTTAATATTCATTATTAGTACCAATTAAATCATGAACGGGAATTTTCCACTACTCATGAACCACACTCTAATAGATATAGTGCTAAGGGCTTCCCGTGCCAAATAGTAATAACCTTGCTTAGGGAGGCGGTTATTCCAGCCGATATCCAGACAAGATTATTACTATCTGTCTACGAAAAGTCAAAACAACCACATAAATTAAAGGGGAAGGAAAAGTAAATTTACCACATTAAGTCCATGGAGCATGTTGAGACTTCACCTTCAACCCAAGCTTGAAAGGAAATTAGCCACTCATATTTGAACTAGGGGTAAAATAAAAATTTTATTAAAATACGTAGAAAATACAAGATGGAGATGGAATTACAGAAATTTGAGCTCAAAAATGGATTCAGGGGTGTCAAGTTAGGGGGGGGGAGCCCCTTTTTTATAGATACACTGAGTAAATCATGGCCATCGGATTAAAACAATTTGGACGCTCAGGATTGCACCACGTGGCAAGTTCCTATTGGATGGAACACATCATCAGGGCTGTTATTCTGTGTATATGCATGTACCGTACACACTTTTTTCCGGTCTACTAACATTCTGCTATGTCACCGGTCAACATTTTTGGTCTAATAAGATCGTGACACATCATCAGTCAATGCCACATCATCAGTCAATGCCACATAAGCGGTCAATGCCACATCATTCGTCCAATCAAATGCTGCCACGTCATCGCGATGCCGTCGTCGGCTCTGATATAGATGAAGATAGGTGAACAAAGGCCATAAACAAAGGTTGCCGTGTCAAGATCAGTATATGTGAACAATACCATTTTTCTTTTTATGCTCCTCCTAAGGTTTTCGACTGTCCTGAGTTCAAAAGTGTTGTCTGTGTTTTCATCTGATCTCTCGTTTATTGTGAAATGACCATGATATCCCGTAAAATACATAAAATACTTAATTAAAATAAAACATACATAATTAAATTATAAGGGACTTAAAGACATAAAAATAGGGATGTTAGTGAGACTTGAAGTGTAAAATGATAATTTTCTCCACTATAAATACACACTTTCTAGTACTCAACACACCCCCCAACCAGCTTGTTGCTAGTCCCTAGCAAATTAAGCGAAAACAAAGTCAATTTTTTTTTTAACTGTGGTATTTATTCAATCAGACTAATGTTAACGATCAAATAAAAGTATAAGTATTATCTACAGTCTAAAGAAATATCATTCCCACATCAACTCTCCACATGAATTAGTTTAGAAAATTTTGTCACAACTTTAGTAATCGAGTCACTTTCAAGAATGACATATTAAACCCCAAAATCTCACCGGTAGTAATGATACTCTCACAAAGAAATTAAACCCAAAAATAATCACTCCAGTGAATGGTAAATTGAGTGAAAATAATAGAGAAATAATATCACATACTCTCACCAAGGTGACAAAAATATGCCCTCAGTTTCGAAATAGTACGATTTTAATGCTAATCAAACCAATACATTCATCATCCTTTTTTTTTTTCTATTATGCATTGCCATATCTTTTCAACCCATATAACTAGTTTCTATTTCAGACTATAGTTCCCTAAAATCAAGAAGGACTTTTATTAGGACGTAACGTAGGCTAGGGACGTGGCTAACAAAGAAAGGATAATAGGAAAAATAAAATATATGTTTGAAAAATAGAGAATTTTGGAGATTGTAAGGTGCTTTTCACTTGATTTTTTTTTATTTGTATACATATTTTTTTTTCTTTTGTTTCTTTTTCTCTTTTTTTTTTTGTGAATGCAAAATTATCTCTATTTTCAAACATAAATGGGTGGTGGGAAATACAAAATATAAGGTGATACTCCACATTGGAGTGGGACAAGATAATAGGTTGCCAAAGAAAAAGTTTTTATTTTTATTTTATTATTAATATTTTTTTTAAGGCTCAAAGGGGTTAACTATGGATACATATTAATAGGGTTGGCTAGAAAGGTTCAAACGGACCAAAGATGGACTTTCTGTCATCTTTTAGGGTTCTAAATAATCTTCCATATCTACTAGTTAGATGGACCTTCAGATGTGGCAACACACACTTTATTTATTTATTTATTTATTTATTTTACAGAAATTTAGAGATAATGTATAAAGCAATAAACTGCTAAGCTGAATGAAGAATGGGCAAAAAGGGGTTACTCTCCAAGAAAAATAACAGGCTAAAAAAAACTCACTTGGAAATTATTATGACATGTGCATTCTTTCAAACAACTTATAATTGTCTCTAACATCAACATGTAGAGTAGTAAACATGGTGTAACATAACTAAAGACCAAAGATAATACAAATACTAAAAATTGAAAGTTATCATGTCATCTAATTATGAAAAGATCACACAAACTTTTTTTTTTTAATAAGAAGATGCGTTTCTAGAGTCACTGCACTCCATATTCAGTCATCTTCAACCCAAAAAATGTAACCACAATTAGTTTCTAAAACAAAAATTAGTAAAAACTACACCAAGATTGAGATATTCCACAATTGTCAACTATTCCCTCCCCCCAACCTGAACGAAACATTGTCCTCAATGTTTGAAAGAGAATAGGGTTTAGAAGACATCACCTGAGTACCGTATCACAGAAGAAAATATTTACAAGCGGAGAGTTAAATCTAATTTGCACTTCTTACTACGGCTACTGTTACCATCATTAGTTGGCCATTCCAACACAAGGGTCTTGGGATCTGACTCTGGTCTATAAGCTTGTAACAGATCAAGTAACTCGTTAGCAGTATGAGCACAAATAAAGATTTTTTTCACTGTGAAAGGGATGAAGTGGTTTTTTATTGCATGGTTAAGAAATGCGATGAAGACATCATAAAAGTTATTGACATTTAACAAACCGATAGGTTTCTGATGAATGTTCAGATGGGCCCAAGATGCTAATGTGATTAGTGCCTCTAGAGTTGCAAGATCTCCTGGTAGGAAAATAAAAGCATCAGCATGATTTAGCATTTCAGTTATTGTTTCTTGCATACCTGAGACAACTAACTTTTCTCCAGTTGGTGAGTCAGACATACAGGCCAACGGTTTGAGGCTTCTTGGGATGATGCCTAACACTTGGCTCCCTCTGAAATAAACAGCTTCTGAGACTAGTTTTGATAACCCTCGGTCACCTCCTCCATAAACCAGATGCAAATTTCTTTCTGCTATGCGTTGACCAAGATCGATGGCTGCCTCAACGAACTCTTTATGTTTGCCATAGTTAAATCCAGAAAGCACACAAATGTTCTTGAATTGTTTATTGGGAGTAGCTGCCATTGGGATGCTTCTCAAAAACAATTTGTGAGTCTAAAAGAAAATGATCATATATCAAGGATCTTGGTGACAATGATTTACAGTTGTATAGGAGGTAGCATGTCTATGTCAATTAACGCGTAAAGCACATGGCTCGAGAGTCAAAAAGGAAATAGTAAAAGAAAAAGCACTCAATTATTAAAGAAAATAATGCAATTGATAAAACAATAGTGAAATAAAACAACAGTAAAATAAAACAACAGTAAAAGGATATTTGCAGGTAGTTGTGATTGTGGCTCACATCTTTCTCTGGTTTTACGTCCAGAAACGGCTTGAACGCCCTCTATGGGTCGAGGATAGGCTTCCCATCCAGTTTTCTTATAAACTGGCAAACAAAGTCGTTTATAGTCAGATTCCCAAGACTATATCGTACCTACTCTTTCTGAAATAATGGTCATAACTGGAGAATTGCTCTTTGTTTGTATCCACTGAGATGCGTTTCAAGAGACAAAAGGACATCATCCAATGACTATTTATTCAAGCCATCCCTAATGAATTGAATCTTATCTTCCCTGTTATCAGACATCATTCCGAAAGAACAAAGATTTTTATCGCATTTCATCCTGGCACACTTATGACAATCAACATGAAGTTTTTCAGCTCTTCGTTTTCTCGAGTAATTTCCTTTACCACAACCAGGCATGTATGCAATAAATTTAGGAGGCAACTCACCGGCCAATCGTACTTTGGCTTCGATTAACCAACGGATGTCAGTAGGGATGTTATTTCTCATAAGCAATCGCATGCATTCGGACCGAGCTTTATAGATCGTAAGGAGGGCATTCTGAGGAAGTAAAGGAAATCACTTGTGAAGTTTTGCTAGAATCGCGTTTTTGTCCATACCTTCTTCTCAGAATATTAGTTATTATAGGAAACTAAAGTAACCAACTTTGATGGTCACGAAGTACCGTTATCCGCCACTTATACGGGAAAATAAATCAAAACACACTAAATAAAGAAAATCAAATCTGTAAAATCGAATCAAATACGAAAGTGAACAAAATAAGAAAACACAAAAAAAAGAAAAATGAACTTACATTCGTCCTCTTATTGAGTTAACCTCAAGCTCTAATTGAAAGTTATATATCCCATCTTCTATTCCTCTGAGTTGTCTTTCTAGATCTTCAACGTGGGATACCAACTCTGGAGGTTGTAGCTTCCAAATAGGATGTGTTTTACAAAATCGTATCTGGCTTCTCAGATGAGATCGTACACGTTGAAGTTGTCTGAGATGTTTCAAGAGGATCTGTCTAATTGAGGCATGCATGATTAGAAGTGATAAAAGAAAACTGAATGATTAAATAAACATAATTTCACATAAATTTAAATCACCGAAAAGAAGAAATAAATAAGAAAAAGTCTTAATTCAAGTTTGACGGGTCACTCAAATCGATTTCGGTGTCATTTTCATGTGGTTGGTACTCTAGATATGACTTTAATATTTGACCATTAACCTTAAAAGTTACACCGTTCTTTGGATCCTTAATTTCAATTGCTCCATGTGGAAAAAAAGTATGAACTATAAAAGGACCAGTTCATCGAGAGCATAACTTACCTGGAAATAGGTGCAAGCGAGAATTGAATAAAAGTACTTTCTGACCTGGGGTGAAAGATTTTCTCATAATGTGCTTGTCATGAAGACTTTCATTCGTTGTTTGTAAATTTTGGCATTTTCGTATGCATCATTACTAATTTCTTCAAGTTCTGCTAACTGTAATCTTCTTTCTGAGCTAGCTTGCTGCATGTCAAAGTTGAATTTCTTAATGGCCCAGTATGCACGATGCTCGAGTTCCACAGGTAGGTGGCAAGCTTTTCCATATACTAGCCTATAGGGTGACATCCAATCGGGGTCTTGAAAGCTGTTCTATATGCCAATAATGCATCATCCAGTCTTAATGACCAATCTTTTCTGTCTGGTCTCACCGTTTTTTCTAATATGTGCTTTATCTCTCGATTGGAGATCTCAACTTGGCCACTGGTTTGCGGATGATATGAGGTCGTCACTTTGTGAGTAATAGAATACTTTGTCAAAAGAGCTTTGAATGATTTATTACAAAAGTGGGCTCCACCATCATTGATTATCGCTTTAGGGAATCCAAAGAGTGAAACAATGTTGCTTTCCAAAAATCTGATCACCACCTTGTGATCATTGGTTCTACACGGAACTGCTTCTACCCATTTCGATACGTAGTCAACAGCGACCAATATGTATTGATGGCCAAAAGAAGGAGGAAAGGGTCCCATGAAGTCGATACCCCATACATAAAAAATCTCAACCACTAAAATTGGGTTTAGTGGCATCATGTTCCTTCGTGTAATGCTCCCTATTCGTTGACACCTATCACATGAAGAACAAAAAATGTAAGCATCTCGAAATATAGTTGGCCAATAGAAACCACATTGTAATATTTTAGTAGCTGTTTTCTTAGCACTGAAATGGCCTCCACACGCTTGTTCATGGCAAAATGAAATGATATTTTGAAATTCATTTTCTAGGACACATCGTCTGGTAATTTGATATGCACAATACTTGAACAAATAGGGGTCATCCAAGAAGAAATTCTTTATTTATGCAAAAATTTTGGCCTTGTCCTGCTTAGTCCAATGCTCCGGAAGTTTACCTGTAACAAGATAGTTAACTATATCAGCATACTATGGTAATACTTCCACACTCATTAGTTGTTCATCTGGAAATGATTCATTTGATGGAAATGGTTCTGTAATTGTATCAAAATTTAGACGAGACAGATGGTCTGCAACAACATTTTCTGTGCCTTTCTTATCCTTGATTTCGAAGTCAAATTCCTATAAAAGTAACACCCAACGAATTAGTCTAGCTTTTGTATCTTTCTTTGTGAGAAGATATTTAAGAGCAGCATGATCTGTGAAAACAATTATTTTACAACCAATGAGATAAGATCAAAATTTCTCTAATGCAAACACCACTGCTAGCATTTCTTTTTCAGTGGTTGAATAGTTCAACTGTGCATCATTTAATATCATACTAGCATAGTAAATGACATGGGGAATTCGATCAACTCTTTGTCCTAATACTGTTCCTACTGCATAATCAGATGCATCACACATAAGCTCAAATGGTAAGTTTCAGTTTGGGGGTTGAATGATGGGTGATGATGTTAACAACTGTTTTAGCTTCTTAAATGCCATAAGACAGGAATCATTAAAGACAAAAGGTACATCTTTAGCAAGTAAATTGCATAAAGGTCTAGAAACTTTGCTAAAATCTTTAATGAAACGTCTGTAAAAACCCAAATACCCCAGGAAAGATCTTACTTCTCTGACTGTTTTAGGTGGAGGAAGATTGGAAATGAGATCCACCTTGGCCTTATCAACCTCAATACCTTCGCTAGAAATGATGTGACTGAGAACAATACCTTGTTTTACCATAAAATGGCATTTCTCCCAATTTAGGATCAAATTCTTCTCTATGCATCTCTGCAGAATTAGTGTTAGATGATGTAAACATTGATCAAATGAATCACCAAAAACAGAAAAATCATCCATAAAGACTTCAAAGAATCGTTCAACCATATTAGAAAAAATGCTTAACATGCATCGTTGAAATGTAGCAGGTGCATTACATAATCCAAATGGCATTCTCCTATATGCAAAAGTGCCAAAAGGGCAAGTGAAAGTGGTTTTCTCTTGATCTTTTGGTCTTTATGGAATCTGATTATATCCTGAGTAGCCATCTAGAAAGCAATAAAATTCATGACCTGCTAATCTATCAAGCATTTGATCAATAAATAGTAGAGGAAAATGATCTTTACGTGTGACAGAATTCAACTTTCTATAATCAATGCATACACGCCATCATGTAGTTACTCTAGTAGGTATTAATTCATTATCAGCATTGGTAACTACTGTAACTCCTGATTTTTTGGGGACAACTTGCACAGGACTGACCCATGAACTATCAGAAATAGGGTAAATGATACCCGCGTCTAATAGTTTAAGGACTTCATTTCTAACAACTTCTTTCATGTTAGGGTTTAACCGACGTTGCATTTTCCTGGTAGGTTTAGCATTTTCATCAAGGTGAATGTAATGCATACAGTCCACTGGGTTTATACCTTTTATGTCGGCTATGGTCCATCATAATGCTCCTTTGTATACTTTCAAAACTTCCAACAACTTACCTTTTTGTTCTTCATTCAGAGATGATGAAATGATTACTAGCAGAGTGCTTTCTTCTCCCAAAAATGCATATTCCAAAGTGCCGGGTAATGGTTTGAGCTCGAGTTTTGGTGGTGATTCTGATGACGTACTGAGTTTCTTCTCTGATGGTGCTAGTTGATCCACTCTTGACTTCCATTTGTTAGTGTCCATGGATGGTGTTGAATCAAGTAAGGCGTTAACATCATTTACTGATCTGTCAATATCAAAATCCAAACCAAAGTGAGGTAAACATGTTTGTAAAGGGTCATCACTGAGGTTTGAAAGAAAAGCATTATCAATTAATTCTTCTATCCAATCCACATCAACAATTTCATCATCTGCATTATGAGGTGGTTTGGCAATGTTGAAGATATTTAGTTCCATCGTCATATTGCTAAAGGACAACTGCATATTTCCAGTCATGCATTGAATGTGAGCATCGGCAGTTGCCAAGAAAGGTCGTCCTAAGATAATGGGGATCTGCTTCCTCAATCCCTGGATGGTTGAGTGTCAATTACAATGAAATTAACGGGAAAAATAAAACTTATCTACCGTATAAAAGACGTCCCTCCACAATACCACGAGGTTTTTCATGGATCGATCTGCAGTTCGTAACACCACCTGGAGTTGGGTGTAATTCTCCCACCCAAGTTTCACAAATCTTGAGTAAGGTAAATGATTTACACTAGCTCCTAAGTCCAACAAAGCATTCTCAATTGTGTGGTTCCCTATACTACATGAGATAGTGGGGGAGCCTTGGTCTTTGTATTTTAGAGGAAGTTTGTGTTGGAGTATAGAGCTCACGTTTTCTGTTAAAAATGCCTTCTTTTGAACATGAATGTTTCTCTTTTTAGTACAAAGGTCTTTAAGAAACTTGGCATAAGATGACACTTGTTTTATAGCATCAAACAAAGGGATGTTAACACTTACCTGTTTAAAGATTTCAAAAATCTCACTTGTAGATTTTTCCTTCTTTACTTTAGCTAACCTCTGGGGAAATGAAGCTTTTGGAACGTATGCTCGTGGGTTGGTTTCTTCTTTCTCCTCTAATAATGAGTCTTCTTCATTTACCGGTACAATTTGAGTTATTTTTGTCACCGGCATCTCCACTTTGTTGTCGATTTCTTTTCCTTTTCTCAAGGTCATGACGGCTTTGACCTCTCCATGCTACTGAGGTGAATTGGTACTTACTTCATGTACTCCTTTAGGATTAGGCACTGGTTGACTTGGGAATTTTCTTTTCTCAACAGTCATTGCCAAGGTTTGAACTGATGAAGCTAGTTGTCCAACCATTTTTTCAAGGTTTGAAACTGATTGGGTTTGTGAGTTGAAACCCGCTCTCATCTCATTTTGTAGTTCATCAATGGTGCGGTTTTGTTGCTCGATTTTGGAGTGAATAAGATTCTTGAAATTCTGAAATGCATCCTCCCATGGTCTATGCTGAGAATGGTTTGGGTTCTGATTGTATGGTCTAAATGGTGGTTGAGAGGCTTGAGGATTTTGAGGAATTGGTTGCATTGGTGGAGCTGGAGCTGGAGCTGCTGGTCCATTTTGTTGGAATCCTTGAGACCATGAAAAATTGGAGTGGTCTTTCCATCCAGGATTATATGTGTTGGGGTAAGGGTTGTAGTTTGATGGCTTTCTCATTACATCTATGGCATTGGCTTGATCTGGTTATGAGTCCTGGTCATATGGTTCCGTTAATTTAGCAGCGGTTAACGATGCTATTTGTCGGGAAAGACCTTCAACTATGTCTTTGACTTCTTTAATTTCTGAACTTGGCCCGCCAATGTGAACCTCATTTACTCCCTTAACTCTTTTAGTACTCCTAAGTGAACGACTCCGTTGTTGGGAATTATCTGCTTGTCGCTGGAAGAAATCCCAAATCTCTGATGCACTTTTTGACATTAGCTCTCCTCCACTTGTTGCCATTAGCCATTCTTGCATATTCGGCAATAATCCCTCCAAAAAGTATTGGCATTGGTGCCATTTTTCGTACCCATGATGTTAACACTTTAGGAGTAGCCCATTGAATCGCTCCCATGCTTCGAAAAATTGCTCGTCTTCTCTTTGGGTAAACTCTGAAATTTCCCTGCGAATAGCATTAGTTTTATGTACTGGGAAATATTTATTCAAAAATTTTGTTACCATTTGTTCCCATGATGTAATGCTATTAGCAGGCAATGCATTGAACCATGAACGAGCTCTATCCTTTAAAGAAAATGGAAATAATCTAAGCTTAACATCATCATCTGAAAAATTCTCATATTTAAAAGTTTGACAAATAGCATGGAAATCATTCAGATGATTATATGGATCTTTATTTTCTAGGCCATAGAATGTTGGGAGACAATTTAGCACACTAGGTTTTAATTTAAAACTCCTAGCAGCTACATTTGGGTATCTTATGCATGATATGCTCAAGTTAGCTAAGGGACTGAAGTAGTTCTTAAATGGCCTCTCTTGTGGTGCTGGTTGCAAATTCATTTCAAATTTATTTTTAATTGTAACGTGCTTGTGTGTGCGAAGTGTTTTTTCTAATTCAAAGTCTATAGGCTCAAGATTAGGTAATTGTGACCTACGACCATGCATGCAAATAAAAAAATGATAACAAAATTAATAAAGATAAATAAGAGGGAGAAATTACAATACTAACCTTATCACGCTGTTACAATTTGTTATGAAAACAACTCAAGTGCTATATATAGAAAAGAAAATACGTGAAACAAATTAAAATAAATTAAGAGGCGGTTGAACCTGCCGATTTCACAAAATAAAAAAAAATAACATGAAAATTAAATTACATAAATTTAAAGAACAGAAGAAAATAAAAGAAAATAATACTTACTTCAAAATGTTAATTCATTTTTTTTTCTTTTTCTTTTTTTTTTATAATAAAAAAAATTACAAGGAATCAACTAAAAAAAATTAAATAAAGAGAAAAAAATTCTATGAATTAAAATGACTTACCTCCCCGGCAACGGCGCCAAAAACTTGTTGTGCAAATTTTATTGAGCTCGCAAGTGCACGAATCTATTGTAGAATAGATCAATGGTGACGAGTGTCGATCCCACGAGGAGGTTGATTTTAATTGCTTGTAGAATTAATTTTCTTAGTGGATGATTGGATTTATAATGAAAATGATGTAGGCAATATTTAACTTAACGTTGTTGGAATAAACTATTAAAATGAAATGCTTAGATCTCCGGATCTATACTCAACATGCACCATCGGCTTAATATTCATTATTAGTACCAATTAAATCATAAAGGGAGATTTTCCACTTCTCATGAACCACACTCTAATAGATATGGTGCTAAGGGCTTCCCGTGCCAAATAGTAATAACCTTGCCTAGGGAGGCGGTTATTCCAGCCGATATCCAGACAAGATTATTACTATCTGTCTACGAAAAGTCAAAACAACCATATAAATTAAAGAGGAATGAAAAGTAAATTTACCACATTAAGTCCATGGAGCATGTTGAGACTTCACCTTCAACCCAAGCTTCAAAGGAAATTAGCCACTCATATTTGAACTAGGGGTAAAATGGAAATTTTATTAAAATACATAGAAAATACAAGATGGAGATGGAATTACAGAAATTTGAGCTCAAAAATGGATTCAGGGGTGTCAAATTAGGGGGGGTAGCCCCCTTTTTATAGATACACTGAGTAAATCATGGCAATCGGATTAAAACAATTTGAACGCTCAGGATTGCGCCACGTGACAAGTTCCTATTGGATGGAACACATCATCAAGGCTGTTATTCTGTGTATATGCATGTACCGTACACACGTTTTTCCGGTCCACTAACATTTTGCCACGTCACCGGTTAACATTTTTGGTCCAATAAGATCGTGACATGTCATCAGTCAATGCCACATCATCAGTCAATGCCACATCATTCGTCCAATCAAATGCTGCCACATCATCGTATAGTGCCACATCATCGTACAGTGCCACGTCAGCATACAGTATAAGTGAACAGTGCCATAAACAGTGCCGTATATGTGAACTGTATCATTTTTCTTTTTATGCTCCTCCTAAGGTTTTCGACTGTCATGAGTTCAAAAGTGCTATCCGTTTTTTCATCTGATCTCTCGTTTATTGTGAAATGGCCATGATATCCCCTAAAATACATAAAATACTTAATTAAAATAAAACATACATAATTAAATTATAAGGGACTTAAAGACATAAAAATAGGGATGTTAGTGAGACTTGAAGTGTAAAATGATGATTTTCTACACTATAAATACACACTTTCTAGTACTCAACACCTGACCAAACTCTTTATACTTTCCATAGTGAAATCCAGAAATGGCACAAATATTCTTAAGTTGTCTGTTCAAAGTTACTGCCATTGAAACAATTCTCAACAAAAATAATTTATGAGTGCTTGAAAAGGAGAACCTATTTAATGATTTTGGTGATAGATACAATGATACACATCCGTAAATAGGGTGGTGTGTTTTTGTCAAATGACGCATAAAGCTAGTGGCTCAATAATTCAAAAGCAAACAAAAAAAAGTAAAAGAAACAATCAACGACTAGATATAAAATCACAAAAAAAATAATGCAAAAAAATAAATAAATAAATAAAAAGATATTTACTGGTAGTTGTGATTGTGGCTTACATCTTCCTTTAGTTTTACATCCAATAATGACTTAAATGCCCCCTATGGGCCGATGATAGGCTTCCAATCCAGTTTTCTTATAAACTGGCAAACAAGGTCTTTTAAAGTCATATTCCCAAGACTAAACTATGCACTTTCATTTTAGAACAGCTTCCATAAATTATGAATTTCACGTTGCACATATCTGCTCACATGTGTTTCAAGAGATCGTAAGATATCAGCTAACGATTCTTTACTCATTCCATCCTTAACAAATTTGATTTTATGTTCACGATTTACAAAACCATGCCTACAGTTTTACAACAAGGTTTCACGCAAGCAAGTCTTATACAGTTAGGACATTTAGAGCCAAGTCGTTTAGATCTTCTTTTTTTAGTAAATGTACTTTTACCAAAACCAGACATGTAAGAAACAAAAGGATAAGAGAACTCACTTGCCAATTGGACCTTTACTTCAATTAACCAACGAATGTTAGCAGGGATCCTATTTATTGTTAATAAATGCAGATGTTCACAATGAGCTTTGTAAATCTTAATGAGAGCATTTTAAGGGAGAGAAAGAAAACACTTGTGTAATTTATGTTTTATTTCTTCCATGCTTGATTTTTGGGGTTTCTGTTATTTTGGAAAACTGAGAATACTGACTTAGACAGTCATAGAATACCGTTATCTGCCATTTATATAGGAAACCAAATCAAACATACCAAAGAAACAAATCAAATCTGCAAAATCAAGTCAAAAGTGAACACAACAACAAAATAAAAACATGCAATAACTATAATTAAACATGTAACTCACCTTCGTCCTTGTATTGAATTTACCTTAAGTTTCAATTGGAGTTCATAAATACCACCCTCTATTTCTCTGAGTTGTCTTTCTACATCTTCAACGTAGGATACTAATTCTGGTGGTTATAAGTTCCAAATAGGATGTGATTTACAAACTCAGATCAAACTTTTCAAGTGAAATTTTACATGTAAAAGTTCTTTGAGATGTTTGAAAAGGATCCTTTTCATGGAGATAGACATGAAAAACATTAAGAATGGTGAAATAAAACACAATTTTCAAACAAACACACTTAAACAGGAAAAACAACATAATTCACTTCATTCAAGAAAAAAATTAAATAATTCAAATAGTAAAATAAGAGTAAAAAAAACAAACGACTTAATTAAGAATTAGTGGGTCACTTAAATTGATTTCGGTGACTGCTTCACATGGTTGGTACTCTAGAATGATTGGTACTCTAGATATGGTTTCAATATTTGACCATTAACTTTAAATATGACATCATCCCTTAGATTCTCAATTTCTATGGCACCATATGAATATACATTTTTTACAACAAACGGGCCACTCTAGTTTGACTTTAATTTTCTCGGAAACAAATGAAGACGAGAGTTATAAAGTAGTTCTTTTTTACCAATCTCAAATGTCTTCCGAAAAATTTTTTTATCATGAAAAATTTTGGTTCTAGCTTTAATAATTTTGAAATTCTCATATGCATCATTTCTTAATTCGTCAAGTTCATTCAATTGTAATTTACGCACATTACTAGCATCATCAAGATTTGAATTAAAAGCTTTGATAGCCCAAAATGATTTATGTTCAAGTTCGACCGATAAATGGCAAGGTTTACCATAAACAAGCCTATAGGGCGACATTCTTAAAGATGTTTTTAAATGCAGTACGATATGCCCAAAGTGCATCAATTAGTCAAAGGGACCAATCTTTACGGTTTTGATTAACTGGCTTTTCCAAAATTTATTTTATCTCCCTATTAGTTAATTCAACTTGACCACTGGTTTGAGGATGATAAGGGGTGGCAACTTTTTTTGTAATTCCATATTTCTTCATTAAGGACTCAAATGGCTTATTGCAAAAATGCTTATCTCCATCACTAATAATGGCTCGAAGGATTCCAAATCTTCTCAAAAGATTTACTTTTAAAAAGTGGATCACAATTTTGTGATCATTGTGCCAATAATGAATCACTTCAATTTATGCTGAAATATAATCAATGGCAACTAAAATATATAAAAATCCAAATGATGATGGAAAAGAGCCCATAAAATCAATTCCCCACAATCAAATATTTCACTGACAAGGATATGGTTTAAAGGCATCATGTTTTACTTTGAAATAGACCCAACCATTTGAGAATTCTTACACACTTTGTAGAATGCATGTGAATCTCTAAATAATGTAGGCCAATAAATTCCACATTGTAATATTTTTGCAGCTGTCGTCTTAGAAGAAAAGTGGCCACCACATGCTTCAGAATGACAGAATTGAATGACCCTACTTACCCCGTCATCTGGTATGCATCTTTAAAAAATTTGATTAGAACAGTACTTGAACAAGTATGGATCATCCTAATAAAAACTTTTTACCTCTTTTAAGAATTTATTCTTATCTTGGGAGCTCCAGTCACATAGCATTTTACCTATCACAAGATAGTTAACAATGTTAGCATACCAAGGTATTTTACTTATAGAAAGTAAAAACTCATCAAGGAAAGAATCATTTATGAGTGTTGTATCAATTGAAGACTTATTTGTTAGTCTTGAAAGATGATCTACAACAATATTTTCGGCACCCTTTTGGTCATTGATTGTCAAGTTAAATTCCTAAAGTAACAAAATCCATTGTATCAATCTTGGCTTGGCGTCTTGTTTTGACATTAAATATCTCACAACGGCATGACCATAATAAACAATAGTAGATGAACCAGTTAAATATGAATGATATTTATTCAATACAAATATTACAGTAAGTAGTTCTTTTTCAGTTGTGGTGTAATTTATTTGAGCACTATTCAAAGTTCTACTTGCATAATAGATAACAAAGGGCTTACCTTCCTTTCTTGGTCCTAGAACAACACCAATGGCATAATCACTAACATCACACATTATTTCAAAAGGCAAATACCAATTAGACGATTGCATTATTATGGCTGATATTACAATGCTAATTATCTTTTCAAAAGCTTGTTGACAATCACCCGTCCATTCAAATAGTGTGTCTTTTATCAGGATGTTGCAAAGTAGTCTAAATACTAAAGTCTTTTATAAACCTCTTATAAAATCCTGCATGTCTTAAAAAGAAACGAACTTCTCTAATTGTCTTTGGTAAAAGTAATTTTGAGATGACTTCAACTTTGGCTTTGTCAACTTCAATTCGTTTTGAAGACACAATATAACCTAAAACAATTCCAGAAGTAATCATGAAATGGCATTTTTCCCAATTTAAAATTAGCCCCTTTTCCTTGCACCTTTTTAAAACTCTTTCTAGATTATCAAGACATGTATAAAAAGAATTACCAAATATAGTTAAATCATCTATAAACACCTCTAGACAATTTTCAACCATGTCACTAAAAATTCTAAGCATGAATATTTAAAATGTTGTAGGAGCATTACAAAGTCCAAAGAGCATTCTCCTAAATGCAAATGTTCCAAATGAACATGTGAATGTGGTTTTTTCTTGGTTTTCTAAAGCTATAGGAATTTGATAATAGCCTAAGTAGCCATCAAGAAAGCAGTAGTAGAGATGTCCTGTTACTCTCTCAAGAATTTGGTTTAAAAATGGAAGAGAAAAATGGTCTTTTCTAGTGGCATCATTTAATTTTCTGTAGTCAATGCACATGAGCCAACTAGATGAAATTCGTGTTCGGATTGATTCACCTTTTTCATTTTTTACGACAATTATTCCAGATTTCTTTGATACTACTTGTGTTGGACTTACCCATTTACTATCAGAGATGGGATAGATAATTCCCACATCTAGTAGTTTAAGGACCTCATTTTTTACCACTTCTTTCATGTAAGGGTTTAGTTTTTTTTATGGTTGATGGGTTGTTTTGGCATTTTCCTCTAAGTGTATTTGGCGTGTGCAGATTAAAGGATTAATGCCCTTTATATCTTTTAAGGTCCAACCAAATGTAGTTTTATACCCTTTTAGCACAACCAGTAACTTACCTTTTTGATCATTTATGAGTTAGGAAGAAATATCAACTGGATATGTCTGCTGCTCTTCTAAATAGGCATACTTTAATTCTTTTGGTAAGGGTTTTAATTCAAGCTCCGGTGCTTTCTCTTTATTTGGCTCTTCAAATTGTGTCGTGTTTTCAAAGTTTGATTGGTTATCATTACCTGTGGGTACCTGTATGGAATCAAGTATAGAACATATGTTAACATTATCACATTCTAATTCCTTATTTGATTTAAAAGAACTAGCAAAAAAAATTTCTATAGGGTTTGTAAAATTCTCATCCTGAATGTTGTTGATCTTATAATATTGATTTTGATGATAACATAATTTATATATTCTTGATTAAAATTTTGGGGCTATTAAATGAATTTCTTAAAGCCATAGACATGTTTAAAGAAAGCTTAATGGTTGTTAACTTAAGTTGGAAAACCTTTTTCTAAACAAAAGTTGCCAAAAATATAGATTCTGGAAATTAACGGTGAACCGTTTATTGGAAAATGGTAAACCAATAATTTACAGAGAGGAAACTATCTTTGTAATCCTGCACCGTTTATCTGAGAAGATTGTAGAAATTAACGGTGAACTGTTTATTTGAAAACGACTAACCGATAATTTACAAAAAGGAGAAAGTTTTTTAACATTGAGCCGTTTAGTAAAAACGGAAAGCTAAATTTGTTTTACAGGTCTCTGGAAGCAAACGGCGATCCGATAACTTTAAACGGTAAACCGTTTATTTAAAATCTAAGTATAACGACTATTTGGACAAGTCAAAACGGTTATCCGATAGCAGTAAACAGTGATCCGATTATTCTCAGAAAGTCAACAACGTCTAGTTTTTAGCTCCAACTATAAAATAGCTCAATCAAATTCAAATAAAAAGCAGATCCAACAATCATCTTTGAGCTTGCTATTGAGAAAACAATCTCTTTTGAGCCTTAAACTTGTTTTATTTCATTGATTCACACTTTGGGATTTCAATTGTAATCATATAATTTGTGTGAGAGATAGATTGATTATAATCTTTGTTTTTGAGTGATTGTAAGTGTTGGGATACACTTGGGTTAAGAGATTGGGAATAATCTCTTATTGTAAAGGTTCATTGACACATTTGAAGTCAATTGTAAGTGTTGTTGAAGCCTTGGAGGCTTGCTTAGTGGAATCCTCAAGCCCGGTGAGCTTGAAGGCGTGGATGTAGGCACAGTTGACCAAACCACATAAAAATCACGTGTTTGATCTCTTTTCCCTTATCTTTTTAATTTCGAGCATTGTTAAATCTATTGCTTTTAATTTTATTAAGACATTAGTTTTAATTATTGTGTGGTTTTATTTGCTTAATTTTTAAGAACTCAATTCACCCCCCTCTTGGGTAGCCTAATTAGTATTTCAAATGTGTGCCTTAATGATTAGCTCAATAAGGTCAATCTCTTTATTCGCACTATCATCATCTTTTGTGTCACGAGGTTGTTTACACATGTTGAACACATTCAGTTCCAATATTATGTTGTCGAAAGATAATTTTATGACTTTAATCCTGCAATTAATTCAAGCATTAATAGTTGCTAAAAATGGTCGCCCCAATATAACAGGAATTTATTTGTATTCATCAGCAATTAGTTCCGTTTCTAAAATAATAAAATCCACATGATATATGAATTTATTGACTTGGACTAATACATATTCAATTATTCCTTTTGGCATTTTAATTGACCAATCGGCAAGTAAAAGAGTGGTAGAAGTTGGTTTTAACTCGCAAAGATTAAGTTGTTGGTACACGGAGTACGGAAGAAAATTGACACTGGCACCAAGATCAAGTAAAACATATATAATTTTATGGTCTCCAATAATGTAAAAAATGGTTGGACAACCAAGATCCTTGTATTTCAAAGCATTATTGGTTAAGAGAATAGAACTTACTTGTTCTACTAGAAACGTTTTCTTTTGCACCTTATATTTCCTTTTCACAGTGCATAGATCTTTTAGAAATTTAGCATACGAAGGTACTTGTTTAATGACATTTAGCAAAAGAATTTTGACCTTCACTTGTTTAAAGACTTCATAGATCTCTAGACTGTGGTTTTGTTTCTTTGGCTTGATTAGTACTTGAGGAAATTAAGGTATAGAAGGAGAGTTGGTTATTTCTTCATGGGCTAAAGGTTTAACAGACTTTTCCTTATTCTCTGAAATTGAATAATTGCTAATTTCACTAGGGTCCAGAATGTGTTTTTCAATGATTTTGCCACCACGAAGAGTTATAACCAATTTAACTTGACTCATATTTTTGGTTCCAGCATTACCCATTTGAGAATGTTTTTTACTTTTGGGGTTTAGTTCAGGTTGAGCAAGAAACTTACCTTTTTCATATAGGGTGAGGGCTGATGCACGTTTGAAGACAATTTCTGTCAAATTGGTCAAGGTTTGCATGGTTTGATTATTAATTTCCTTTTATTTTTCAATGAATGAATGCAATGTATCTTCTAGAGTTTTTTTTTTGGAGGTGGGACATATGGTGGGTAACTCTAGAAGTTTTGGAAATTTTGACATAGAGGAGTTGGTTGTGAAGGTTGTGCATGATTGTCATTTCTCCAACTGAAATTAGGGTGATTTTTCCAACTAGAATTGTATGTTTGGGAGTATGGATTAGGATTTGGCTTTTTGAAATTATCGACAACATTGCCCTATTCATGCAAACTTTCTCTTAGAGCTGGCAAGGTTGGACAGTCCTGCATAGAATGGTCAGTTGAATCACAAACAAAACATGTAATATCTTGAACAAATTTTACATGATCATTCTTTTTGGACTTTAAAACTTCAACTTTTTTAGTTAAAAATCCAAGTTTGGCTTGAAGGTCATGGTCTTCCCTAAGGTTGTACATGCCTCTATCAGATGGAGATGACTGGGGTTTACTCGATGACTTATAAGATTGAACTGTGTCCCAATATTGTGCATTCTCTGCTATATAGTCAAGGTAATCTAACCCATCTTCAGGACTTTTGTCTCTAAACTATCCATTACACATCATTTCAACGACTTGTCTACTTTAGGATGTTAGTTTCTCATAAAAATAAGACACTAACCTCCATGTTTCAAAACCGTGGTGTGGGTAAATGTTAAGTAACTCTTTATACTTATCCTAATAATGGCAAAAGGATTCTCCTGGCTTTTGAGTAAATGTGGTGATTTGTCTTTTGAAAGAATTTATTCTGTAGGGTGGAAAGAATTTTTTAAAAAATTATGCTTGTATTTTATCCCAAGTTCTAATAAATCTTGACCTAAGATTTTGTAGCCAAGTTTAGCCTTTTTTTTAATAAGAAAGAGAAAAACTTAAGTCTGATTATATTTATGCTACAATTTTGATCAGTACAGATGTTATAAACCTCTTCAAATTCTCTCAAATGCAAATATGGATTTTCAGACTCAAACCATGAAAAATAGGCAAATGTGGAATGATAGCAGGTTTGAAATTAAAACGAGATGCATTAGGAGGAAAAACTATGCATGATAGTAACCTTATTCTAGTATGATGCATGAAATCTCTAAGTGTCCTAGGCTGTTCATGAAGATTTTGCAAGGTTTGGTTATCTCTGTGCTTAGAAAAATTATTAGCTCTGATGTTAGTCATATCTAAAGGTAATGAAGATGATTTCCTAATTAGTCTACCACTATTTGTACGAGACCAACGTCACATGCAGTGCTAATGATGTGTGAGTGTGTGCCAAATTAAAAAAAATTAATGCACAAACAAAAGAATAACGCATATAACACTAAATGAAAATTACACAATAAAATAAAAATTAAATAAGCAAAGAATACAAATAAATAGAAAATAAATAAATGTGAAATAAGTAAGCAAAGAAAATAAACATAAATTAAAAATAAATAAATGTGAAATAAAAATAAATAAATTAAAAATTAATTAACTAAAATTAAAATATTAGGCAGTATTTTAGAACTAGACATAAAAATAAATGTGAAAATTAAATTACAAAAATATGAAGAATTTTTTTTATTATTACCAGCATATTAAAATTCAATTATTGGGACTTAATGGTTATTTTAAAAAGTCCAAGTCCAGATCCATTATGTCCATAAAGTCCAAAGATCTAAGTTCCAATTCGGTTTAGGGACTGATTTGCAAAGTTTTTTGTGTTAAAATGAAATTCTTCACAAGTTTTCTGGTAATTTTATGATTACAGGAGAGAGAAGGGAGCTAACTAAAATTTTTTAAAATAAATTATTAAAAACAAAAAAAGAATGATGTAAGGGATGATACAATACGAGGAAAATAATTGAGAAGAGAGAATAAAAAATTAAAAATAAAATTGACATCAAATTTTAAAAATACTCTGGTAACGGTGCCAAAAACTTCACACAAATCAGAAGTATTATTACTCCCAAGTATAAGAGTGTCTAGTTAGAATATAACTCGGTGAGTACGGAGTCAGAACCATAAGGAATTTAAAGTCTAGAGGTCAATTTATTATAACAAAGAAAAGTAACTATGGAAAAAAAATTAACAGAAATCAAGTTTAAAAATATGCTAAAGTTACGAGATCTACTCTCAGATTTCAAATTATAACAATTCTCTCATCTTTGTATTTTGTATTTATCTTACCAGTTAGTTATTATGCCATTTAATTCTTAACAAACCATTAATGTGATAAATATGAGACCAAGTACCTAATGTGCCATAACTATAGTGAAGTGTTAACATTATGTCAAAATACCATATAAATTGAAAAAGATTTAGATCTCTAAATTAATATGATATAAAAAAAAACTAGTAAAGAAGAAAAATACACAAATAGAATCAATTTTAAAACTTACTTGAGAAAGTACTTAATTTGAATCCTTGAGCTTCACCTTTCACCTCAGCTTAGAAAATTAAGCTATTCATATCGAAAAAAAAACACTCATTTGATTTAACAAACTTCTAAAATATATTACAAGTAAACTGATAACACAAGAAAAATAAGAAGAAAGATTCCTCAACTTCGCCTCTAACTTTCTCCCCTCTTCTTTTCTCCCATTTGGTCCTGCCTCTAGCTCCCCTTTTCTCTCCCTCTCGTTTGCCTTTTATAGGCAAAGATCAACACTTTTTTCTTTTATTTTATTAATAATTATTTTTTAAAATTTTATTTTATATAATATATGTGTACTAAAAGGTGTGTTGGTGAGGTGGTGAAATGGCCATGTGACCATCACATCGTTATTTTTTCTTTGTCTTCTTTCTTTTTCTTTTTAATTCTTTATATTATTTTTTTACATCTCCTCAATAATATATTCAAATGGCTGCAATAATTCTTCTTTATTTCTGTTTTCAGTTCCAATTCACTCTTTATTCCTGAAATGTTTACAATATAAAAAATTAATATACTGTAAATTAATTTTAACATAAAAATTTATTTCGTGAGTGTTAAGATAATTTAGGAATAATGAGCACATTAATCAACACTATAAATGACAAAAAATAATTTTAAACTTATTAAATGTACACATTTTAGTGTTAACCAATTCGCGAAGCAACATAACTTGAGTGAGTCTCCAACATAGTCTTGGCCAAAAAGACCAATAGGAAATGGACAATATACGTTGACTTTATGGATCTTAACAAAGCCTACTCCAAAGATAGCTTCCTACTACCCTGAATCAATCAATTAATAGATGCTACAACATGACATGAGTTGTTAAGCTTTATAGATTCTTTGTCTAGATACAACTAAATCAAAATGAACCAAGTAGATGAAAAGAAAATAGCTTTTATTACCTATGGGGTACTTACTCTTACAGACTCATGTCATTTGCCCCAAAGAATATAGGTGCCATTTATCAACATCTAGTCAACATGGTGTTTAAAGACTCGTTAGAGAAGACTATAGAAGTTTATACCGATAATATAATCACCGAATCCATCTGACCCAACGACCATGTAGGGATCTTGAAACCACCTTCCAAATCTTAATAGGAAAATCATATAAAATTGAACCAGGAGAAATGCGTATTTGGTATATCGTTGGGAAGTTCTTAAGATTTATAATGCAGGATCAAGGCATCAAGTCCAGTCTCGGCGAAATTAAGGTGATCTTGGAAATGCGATCCTTGCGCATTGTCAAGGAAGTTCAAAAGGCTAGCCAATAAGGTAGCTGCCCTAATTCATTTCATCTTAAAAGCTACTAACAAATACTAACATTTCTTCAAAACTTTAAAAGGTAGGCAGAAGGTGCAATAAACCCCAAGTGTGAGGATGCCTTGTAATAGTTAAAAAGCTATCTTAGTAAGTCCCCCTACTCGGAAAGCCCCAACATGAGGATACACTACTCCTCTACTTGGTAGTCAATAAGACAACTGTTAGTTCTATCTTAATATGAGAACATGGTGATGGTGGGCAGCACCACATTTACTATACAAGTAAGGTTATAGGCGATGCTGAGAAAAGATACCTCAATCTCGAAAAACTTGTTTTAACTTTGGTTATGTACCTAAGAAGACTTTGGCCTTAGTTCCAAGCACACAGGATCACCATACTTATAAATCATCCCTTGAGACAAGTATTATTGCACTTTGAATTGTCAAAGAGGTTGAATAAGTTGTCCTTAGAACTTAGTGAGTTCTACATCGTCTATAGACCCTTCCCCTTGCTCAAAGCATAAGCCATCGATGATTTCATTGCTGAATTCACCAATGACTTGGCTGGTTGATATAGGAATGAAGAGTGATCTTTATCGAGACAAACTTTAAAGGCGTTAGCGTAGATAGTATATGTCAACAAAGCTTTTAACACCAATGTTAGCAGAGCTAAGATTGTGATTTAAGGTCCGAATGAAGTGGAGATCAGTTATGCTCTAAGGTTTGACTTTAAAACTTCAAAAAACAAGGGGGAGTGTGAGGCCCTCATTGCTGGTCTGTAAAACGGGAAGAACAATTAGCGCTAAGAAGCTGCTAATCAAGAGCGATGATTAACACTAAAAAGTATACATTTTGTAAGTCTAAAATTATCAATTTTTTGCTTACAGTGTTAATAATGCACTCATTATTTCTAAATTATCTTAACGCTCCCCTAATAAATTTTTATGTTAAATTAATTTACAAGTTGTTAATTTTTTATATTGTAAATATTTTAGGAATGAAGATTGAATTGGAATTGAAAGCGGGAACAAAAAAGAATTATTGGAGCCATTGGAATACATTATTGAGGAAATGTAATTAATAATAAATATTTTAAAAAATAAAAAAATAAAGTGATAATTGTGTGATGGTTAGGTGGCCATTTCGCTACCTAGCCTTCATATTTTTCTATGTATATATATTATATAAAATAAAGTAAAATAAAAATTAATAAAATAAAATAAAAAAGATTCATTCCTCACCTATAAAAGGCGAGGAAATGCAAGTAGTTAGAAAGAAAAGAGGAGAGAAAGCTAAGGGCTAAAATAAGAGCTGAGGAGTTTTCTCTTAATTCCCTTGTAATATATTTCAGAAGTTTATTAAATAAAATGAGTGTTTTATTTTTCAATATGAGTGGCTAAATTTTCTGAGTTGAGGTGAAAGGTGAACTCAAGGATTCAAATTACCGATTAACTTACTCTCTCAATTGAGCCTTAAAGTTTATTTTATTTGTTATATTTTTTCTTTCTTACCAGTTTCTTTTATGTCATATTAATTTATAAATCTAGATCTTTCTAGATTTATCTGGTATTTTGACATAATGTCGACACTTCAATATAGTTATGGCACATTAGGTACCCGATCCCATATTTATCTCATTAATGGTTAGTCAAGAATTAAATGTTATAATAATTAACTAGCAATATAAATGCAAAATACAAATATGAGAGAATTGTTATAATTATAATTTGAAATCCGAGAATGAATCTCATAACCTTAGCATATTTTTAGATTGATTTTCATCATTTTCTTTTCCCGCAGTTAATTTTTTTTGTTACAACAAATTGACTATTAGATTTTAAATTCCTTGTGGTTTACCCTAAACTCACCGACTTATATTATAACTAGATATTCTAATACTTAAGAGTAATAATACTTTTGAGTCATATCAAGCGACTTTTAATTGGTTATGGGTCAGGTTAGGAAAGAATTCCAAGCAAGGGAAGTTAACATGAAGGCTTACCTCAAGAAGGTCAAAGAGTTAAAGCTCTTTATAAAAATAGAAATTGATTAGATCCTTGAAAGAAAAATTTGCTAGCTGATAGTTTAGTAAGAATGGCATTGAAAATAAAGGTCACCTTTAAGATGAATTTCGTGGTCATTAGGGGATCATTGATAGACCTTATAATTGACACTCTAAAGAAAGGGATTGTCCTCGAGAAAAAGAATGAAGCCCAGAGACTTAGGCATAGAGCCGTCGAGTATTATCTAATAGAGGATGAGTTGTATTATCGTAGACTTTTAGCCATCTTAAATGCCTAAGGCCTTCAGATGTTGACTACATGCTCAAAGAAATCTATACAAGAATTTACAACAATCACAGCAGAGCACGATGCTTAGCATATAAGGCCTTGAGAGGAGGTTACTACTAGCCCACTATACATGCCGATTCTAAAGGGAAAGTGAAGAAATGTTACAAGTGCCAGAGGTTCATTAAAGTATAGAGACAACCCCTAGATAAGCTTAGAGGACTATAAAACTCTTTAGCCATTTGTTGTACAGAGGGTCGAAGCCATTAGGCCCATGCGTATCGGGAAGGAGCAAGTGATATATATGGTCATGGCAATTGACTATTTCATTAAGTAGGTAGAAACTGAACCTTTAGCCCATATCACTGAAAAGAAAACTATAGCGTACATCTGAAAAAACATCATGTGTTGTTTTAGGATCGCCAAAGAGATCATCTGTGATAATGGGACTTAGTTCAACAATTAAAAGTTTCGAGAATTTTGTGCTAATTTAAAGATATATTAAATTGATTCAACTCTCCAACTTACCTTAGTCCAATGGGCAAGTCAAGGCAATTAATAAGGCTATCAAAGATTTCTTGAAGAAGAACCTGAATGATAAAAGGGATCGTGGCTGGAAGATCTATTAAGCATTTACAGCTTGCTGCATTATGTAGAACGTCTCTACGAGGGAGACTCCTTGATAACTCTATGAAATGAGAGTTATCATGGAACTTTTAGACTTAAATCAAGATTATTTAGAGAGTAAATGACATGTTTTTATTGCATTTTGGTTATATTTTGCATAAATATGCACTTTAGTCTATTTTTAATAAATTATGTTGTTTCAAAATAATTTTTGTGCTTGGATCATATGCTTAATTGTAGGTAACCAAGAGCTCAATTTTCAAGGAAGGAATGTTGTTGTGATAGGCTTACAAAAATAAAAAAGGAACTTGGCTACAGAAGGATTGACACAAGTCTGGAACAATGCAGATGTTGTAGCCGTTGTAGTAGCAATCATTACTGTAGCAATCCTGGAGCATCGATAAAGAAGATTTTGGGCGAGATACTTAGAAGATTGTGATTTGGAGTTCTTAAATATAAAAGATACATACCCTAGACTTCTGGTTGTCTTAATTTTCAACTATAAATAAAGTACGCACACAAAGAAAAGAGAGCGTTGTCAACCCAAAGAGAAAAACTAAAAAGAAACAAGAGAAAAATAGAATTCAAGAGCATGATTCAAGGCTGCATCAGAGGAGAACTTGCAGAGATTAACTATAGAAAATCAGTGCTTCTTATTCTTTTCTTGTTTTCTTGTTTACTATTTGACCATGGGGATGCATTTGATGGATGAATTTCTTCTATTTATTTTTCTTTCGCAAGTTATGAACTAAATTTATTTATGGTTGACTAATAAACAATCTTGATGGTTAATTGACTAATTTTATATGTTACTGCATGTTTGCTACAACACTTTGTTTTGATAATATTTATTTCAATTCACTATTTCAACTAATCACCCATTTAGTGATACTAGCTAAGAGAGAGTCTAAAAAATGTCTATTTTAGTGGAACATATCAGAGTAATACTTGGTTTTAAATTGGGTTTTCTAAGTTGAGTTTAACTTGATTCCAAAGAGGCCATGCTTACTCTAAAATTAATGATGAACCAGACATTGGGATTCACCTTATAAGATAATTAGAACCTAAGTGTGTAATGCTATATCTTATGTCAATATAACAATTGGTCACTGTTAAGTTGTATTAAGATATAAGATATCTAATAAGTAGCAGCTAAGGATACTTAAGAATTTTGCCCAGTGCTATAACAGCTGTTGTAGCAACCGAACCTAAAATTTGAGGAAGTTGTCAAAACTATTAAGGGAGTTTGATCACTTAACTACTCCATTCCTATTGGTTTCATCCTTGAGTGTGATGTGAGAATTTTCTTTATTGCATTTTTTTTAGTTTAAGCAGTTTATTAGTTTTATTATTTATTTTATTTTTAATTAAAAGCAAAATTGCACTGTTAGGATTATTGTAGCAAATCTGATAACATCAATCCCAGTGAAGACTATCTTGAATACTTGTCATTATATTACTTGTTGTGTACATTGTACATTGAGACCCATAGCACAAGAAAACATACAATAAGTTTTTGGCGCCGTTGCTAGGAATTTATTATTCATTTTGATTTGTGAAATTAATCTTAAACGGTGCTAATTTTTATTTTATTTTAATTTGTTTATTTTGTTGACAGGCAACCCTTGCAGGCACAAATACAAACCTGTTGAATTTGAATTTGATCTAGAAATTAATAAACCTGCAAGGAGATTGAAAAAAGGGCAAAGAAATTCAAGAGATGCTGAAGCAATAGATGATTTACAAGATATGAGAATTTTAAATTCTTAAGGAGAGATACAACCAGTGAATGCATACAAAAGTCAAAATGAGCAGCATGTTTATGAGCAATCAGGGAATAATAATATTACTCACATGGTAGATGATAGAGATAGTGCCATTCGAGACTATGCAGTATTGTCTCCTCAAGCCATACATCTTGGAATAGTTAGACCAAATGTTCAAGCTAAAAACTTTGAGCTCAAACCAATGATGTTTCAGATATTGTAGTTAAATAGATTACCATCAGAAGATCCACAACTTCATCTTAAATTATTTTTGGAGATGAGTGATACTTTTAAAATTGTTGGAGCATCACAAGAAACATTGATGCTAAGATTTTTTCCATTTTCTTTGAGGGATTGAGCACGGGTGTGGCTGAATTCTTTACCACTAGACTCCATCACCACATGAAATGATTTAACTGATAAATTTTTTATAAAGTACTTTCCACCCACTAAGAATGCAAAATTGATAAATGAGATCATATTTTTCCGTTAATTGGAAGACAAGAGCTTGTACGATGCATGGGAAAGGTTTAAAAAGTTGTTAAGAAGATGTCTTCATCACGATATTCCTTACTATATACAGTTTAAAACTTTCTAATATGGTCTTAACCTAAGTACAAGATTAATGGTGGATGCTTCAGCAAATGGAGCTTTGTTATCTAAATCCTACAATAAAACTATGAGATTTTAGAGAGAATAGCCAACAACAATTATCAATGGCCATCAACTAGGCAAGTTACAACAAGATGTACAGTTGGAGTGTACATTGCGGATGCTCTAAGAGCTCTGTTGTGCAAATTTTATTGAACTCGCAAGTGCACGAATCTATTGTAGAATAGATCAATGGTGACGAGTGTCGATCCCACGAGGAGGTTGATTTTAATTGCTTGTAGAATTAATTTTCTTAGTGGATGATTGGATTTATAATGAAAATGATGTAGGCAATATTTAACTTAACGCTGTTGGAATAAACTATTAAAATGAAATGCTTGGATCTCCGGATCTGTACTCAACATGCACCATCGGCTTAATATTCATTATTAGTACCAATTAAATCATGAAGAGGGATTTTCCACTCCTCATGAACCACACTCTAATAGATATGGTGCTAAGGGCTTCCCGTGCCAAATAGTAATAACCTTGCCTAGGGAGGCGGTTATTCCAGCTGATATCCAGACAAGATTATTACTATCTGTCTACGAAAAGTCAAAACAACCACATAAATTAAAGGGGAAGGAAAAGTAAATTTACCACATTAAGTCCATGGAGCATGTTGAGACTTCACCTTCAACCCAAGCTTCAAAGGAAATTAGCCACTCATATTTGAACTAGGGGTAAAATGGAAATTTTATTAAAATACGTAGAAAATACAAGATGGAGATGGAATTAGAGAAAATAGAGTCCAAAAATGGATTCAGTGGTGTCAAATTAGGGGGGGAGCCCCATTTTTATAGATACACTGAGTAAATCATGGCCATCGGATTAAAACAATTTGGACGCTCAGGATTGCGCCACGTGGCAAGTTCCTATTGGATGGAACACATCATCAGGGCTGTTATTCTGTGTATATGCATGTACCGTACACACATTTTTTCGGTCCACTAACATTCTGCCACGTCACCGGTCAACATTTTTTATCCAATAAGATCGTGACACATCATCAGTCAATGCCACATAAGCAGTCAATGCCACATCATTCGTCCAATCAAATGCTGTCACGTCATCGTATAGTGCCACGTCATTGTACAATGCCACGTCAGCATACGGTATAGGTGAATAGTGCCGTGTACAGTACCGTGTACACTACCGTATATGTGAACAGTACCATATATGTGAACAGTAGCATTTTTCTTTTTATGCTCCTCCTAAGATTGTCGACTGTCCTGAGTTCAAAAGTGCTGTCCGTTTTTTCATCTGATCTCTCGTTTATTGTGAAATGACCATGATATCCCCTAAAATACATAAAATACTTAATTAAAATAAAACATACATAATTAAATTATAAGGGACTTAAAGACATAAAAATAAGGATGTTAGTGAGACTTGAAGTGTAAAATGATGATTTTCTCCACTATAAATACACACTTTCTAGTACTCAACAAGCTCTATCACCACAAGTAACCTCATTGACAAATATGGTTAAAGCACTAACTACTGCTCCCGCAACAATTAACCAAGTTGTAAAAGTGCTATGTGTCTATTGTGAAGAAGGACATTTGTTTGATAATTGCCCTGGGAATCTAGCTTCAATTAATTACATGGGTAACTTTAACAGGCAAATCCATAGCAATCCTTACTCGAACACATACAACTTAAGACGGAGGCAGCACTCAAACTTTTCATTGAGTAGCTAGAATTAGCTTACTGTAGCAACCAATGGACAGCACAAACCTACTTAACCACCTGGATTTCACCGGCAAAATCAAGGGCAAAGAAATAGTAATAATAAATAGTTTAGCTTTCTTGAGACATTGATCAAGGAGAACATTGTGAAGAATAAAGCAGTTGTCCAAAGTGAATTCATGTCTTTAAGAAACTTAGAGAATCAAGTTGGATAGCTTACTTTAGCATTAACCAATAAACATCATGGAAGTTTATCTAACAATACAAAGGACCCTAGAAAGGAAGGAAAAGAGCAGTGTAAGGTGATTAATCTGAGAACAAAAAAGGATATTAATATCCAGTTAGTATACCAAAAAGAAAAATTGACCCTATTTCAACTAAAGAGGAAACTTAAATGGAAAAAAATTAACAACCTTCCACAATATAGCATATTATTGAGAGCAGTTCAACCACAGCACTTGTAAAAAATAATGAACCAAAGTCTTAGAGAGAAGATATTGTAGTACTAACCAAAACAAACTAGAATTTGGCTAAAGAGAAGCAGTCGGCACAACTTGTTATAGCATAGTAATTCAGACTTCCACCATTTTTTCACAAAGATTTCAGAAGCAAAAATAAAATAAGTAATTTAGTAAATTCCTTAAAGTACTGAAACAACTATATATTAACATTCTTTTTATAGAAGCCTTGGAGCAAATGCCAAATTATGTAAAATTTTCTAAAGATATTTTGGCAAGAAAAAGAAGGCTTGGAGAAGTCGACAATTTTGCTTTAACACAAGAATGCAACCACATGCTTCAAAATAAGATACTTAAAAAATTGAAAGATCTAGAAAGCTTCACAATACCATGTTTGATATGAACAAAATACAGTGGCAAAGCACTTTGTGACCTGGGAGCTAGCATTAACCTCATGCCTTTTTCGGTTTTCAAACAATTGGGAGTTGAAGAAGCGAGGCCAACCATGGTGACCTTGCAACTTGTAGATAGATTTCATGCTTATCTAGAAGGAAATATTGAAGACGTGTTAGTAAAGGTGGATAAATTTATTTTTCCAATGGATTTTATAGTGTTAGATTTTGAAGCGGACAAAGAGGTGCCAATCATTCTAGCAAGACCTTTCTTTGCTACAAGGAAGACTTTAATTGATGTTCAAAAAGGAAAATTATCTATGTGAGTGAATGACCAGTAAGTTATATTCAATATACTTAAAGCAATAAAGAACCTCGATGAGATTGATAATTGTAAGTTTATAAGTGTTGTGGACCTCACTCTAGCAGAAAAAATGAATAATTGTTGCAGCAATATAGAATTTAGAACTACAACAGTTGAAAAACTTGAAAAAGAAGATGATCATAAGGCTGGCATAGCATGGCTAGGAGAAAGGCAACCTTTCAGATCAGACAAACAATTTGAACCTCTTGATCTTTTAAATAAGGAAGTAAAACCATCGGTCCCCTCTATAAAGTCACCACATGTGTTAGAATTGAAACTTTTACCTTTAGATTTGAAATATGCTTACCCTGGTGACAATAATACACTTCTCGTAATTATTACATCTTATTTGGATGCAGATCAGGAGAAAAGTTTTGTAAATGTATTGGGGAGGCATAAGAAAGCCATTGGATGAACTATGATAAACATAAAAGGAATCAGCCCTTCCATATGCATGCACAAGATTCTGTTAGACGATTGGTACAATAATTCAGTAAAGCAGCAAAGAAGGTTGAATCTTATCATGAAGAAAATTATGAAGAAAGAATTATCAAATGACTAAATGTTGGTATCATATATCACATATCAGATAGCTTATGAGTAAGCCCAATGCAATGTGTCCCAAAGAAGAGGGGAGTAACTGTTATAGTAAATGAGAGAAATGAGCTCATTACCACAATAACAGTAACTAGATGGAGAGTTTGCATAGATTATAGGAAGCTAAATAAAGCCATAAGAAATGACCACTTTCCACTACTTTTCATAGATAAAATGTTAGATAAACTTGCTGGAAATGAGTACTACTATTTCTTATATGGATGTTTAGGCTACAATCAGATTGCTATAGTATCAGAAGATCAAGAGAAGACAACAGTTACTTGTCCTTATGGTACATTTGCATTCAAAAGGATGCCATTTGGCTTGTGCAATACTCTAGCAACTTTTCCAACATGTATTGATGGTAATTTTTGAAGATATGGTCAAGAAAACATTGGAAGTATTCGTGGAAGACTTTTTGGTCTTTAGAGAATCATATGACGATTACTTGCATAATTTAGAAAATGTGCTCAAAAGATACGAGGAGACAAATTAGGTGCTAAATTATGAAAAGTGCCACTTCATGGTATAAAATGGTATAGTTTTAGGCATAGGGTCTCAAAAAAGGGTATTGAAGTAGATAAGCCAAAAATAGAGGTAATAGATAAACTCCTACCATCTACTTTAGTCAAATATATAAAGAGTTTTTAGGTCATACCAGGTTCTATAAAAGATTTATTAAAAATTTTTCTAAAATAGACAAACCTTTATGAATGTTATTAGAGCATGACAGACTTTTCTATTTTGATAAGAATTGTTTAAAGGCCTTTGTTGAATTAAAGAAAGCTCTTGTCACAACACCAATTATGGTAGCACATACTCGAGTATACTTTATGCATGTTGCTAGAGCATGACAGACCCTTCCATTTTTATGAGAATTGTTTAAAGGGCTTTGTTGAATTGAAAAAACCTCTTGTCATAGCACTAATTATGGTAGCACCAGACTGGAGTCTACGTTTTAAGTTGATGTGTGATCCTAAAGTCATTGTTGTAGCAGTTTAACTTCAACATTGTTAAGGAAGCTGCTCTAGTCGAAGAAAAAGAAAAGGCAAAAGTTGAAGTTGGAGTTAAGGAAGAATCTGAAGAAGAATAAGAAGAATGATCTAAATGAGAGGAATAAGAAACAGATGAAATGGCACAGGAAGATGAGGAAGACAAAGATAAAAAAGAAGAAGAAAAGAGGGGGAAAGAACCACCAAAGGTGCCTCCAATCAGCAAAGGAAAAGAAAAAGTGGCAGAAGAAAAATTAGAGACTAAATGGAAAGAGAATGTAGATACAGCTATTAAGAAAACCATTAGTAAAGTGGCTACAACAGAGGAAACTCGAAGTAGTTTATGAGAAATTATAGCTAGTATCACTGCTGAAGAACCAACAGTAGAACCTTCACCACATGTTCCCCATACCACACCTGTTCCCAGCAGCTCTAGCAAATGAAAAGGGACATAGCCATCTGGAAGTGCTGCAGTAATAGAAGAACCAGGCCAAAAGAAATAAAGACAAATTCAACCTAGAACAAGTGAATTTGTTAGAACCTCTCCTATTAGTCTAACATCCAGTAAGAAGAAAAAGTAACCAGTTATTGCTCCAACCAGTTCACCCAAGGAACACTTGAGGAGTAGTTATAAAAAGAAGTGATCTTTTCCAGTGTATGTTGTAGTAACAAAACCAACAACAGGGGAGTATCCCCTATCAGCAAGTTTATTTTATTTCTTTCAAAAAACTTTTCTTTCATTTAGCTATATTTTCTAATTTATTATGCATGTCTTTTTATTTAATGCTTACATAATTCTCATTACTTTTTTTTTATGTGTGAGGACACATCATTTCTCAAGTTTAGGGGGGTTTATGTTAGAATATAATGTAATGTATTGTGTTTGATGTGAAGCTTTGTTATCTAGTATTTGTGTACAGATTGGAAAACCTAATGAAGATAAATAGAGTGTTAAGTTTGTGTTTGCCAAGTAGGGATAGCTTACGAATGAGAACTGAAATTTTGCCCCAACACTTGGGCTTTGATTAAGTTTTAAGAGAATGTTATAGCAGAGGCATGATAAAAAAAAAAGAGAAAATATCTCAAGTTTTGGGGAAAATTTTGTTGAAATGTGTTTGTTATAAGATAAATTATGCTCCAATGAATTAAGTTATTGGGTAACTAGGGTTAAGTATATACCCTATATGCAGACTTGAGTTTAAAAGCAACAAGAATTATGAGCATTGTTGTAACATTAATTGATGAGTAAAAAAAAAGAGAAAGAGAGAGAAAAAAGGTTCTCTATCTAGGATACTGACTAGCCAGGTCTGTTCATGAGCCTCATGTTCAGCCTTGAGTTAAAAGTGTTTATAGATAAGACTATGTTAAGAGCATTGTTGCAACAACTCTAATATGTACTTTTGCTAAGTAATTGGGTGTCATCACCACAAGTGATAAACATTCACACGAAAAATCAATGATATGTTGAAGAGAATTTCATTGTTTGATGGTTAAAAAAAAATTGCTATAGCACAATGGAATTTATTTGTGATCTCTATCCCCATATATTAATGTACTTATGTTTACCTCTGAGTTGTATGTCATGTCTGTGTACTGCTGCAGTACCTCTGGACTTGGTCAAAGTGGCATACACTTATTTTGGATAGAATGAAACCAACGTCTAGAACTAAAATACTATGACAATTTTGCAAGATTAAAAGTGTGATCTAAGGGTTGAAAAATCCTTTCAAATTTGATGATAGTGCTAAGTTATATGTTGCATGATTGTGTGATTGAAGTGTTAGTGTTGTTGTCATTACTTGATAACAAGTCATAATTTAGGTTTGGGGGTGTAATAACTCTATGAATGAGAGTTATCATGACACTTTTAGACTTAAACCAAGATTACTTAAAGAGTAAATGACATATTTTTATTACATTTTTGTTATATTTTACATAAATATCCACTATAGTTTATTTTTAATAAATTGTGTTGTTTTAGAATAATTTGTGTGCTTAGATCATATGCCTAATTGTATGTAACCAAGAGCTCAATTTTCAAGGAAGGAATGCTGTTGTGATAGGCTTACAAAAATAAGAAAGGAACTTAGCTATAAAAAGATTGAAGCAAGTCTGGAATAGTGCAGATGTTGTAACCATTGTAGTAGCAATCGTTGCTATAGCAATCCTGGAGCATCAATAGAAACAATTTCACTCGAGGTACTTAAAAGATTACGATCTGGAGTTTCTAAATCTAGAAGATACACACCCTAGACTTTCGAATGCCCTAATTTTATATTATAAAAGAAGTACGAACACAAGGAAAAAATAGAGCCGTCAACCCAAAGAGAAAAACTTAAAAGAAATAAGAGAAAAAAAATTCAAAAGCAAGATTTAGGGCTGCATTAGAGGAGAACTTGCAGAGATTAATCAGAAAATCAGTTCTTCTTATTCTTTTCTTATTTTTCTTATTTATTATTTGATCATGAGGACCTATTTGATGGACGAATTTCTTTTATTTATTTTTCTTTCGAAGGTTATGAACTAAATTTATTTGTGGTTGAGTGATAAACAATCTTGATGGTTAATTGACTGATTTTATATATTGTTGCATGTTTGCTATATCATTTTGTTTTGATAATATTTATTTCAATTCACTATTTTGGCTGACCACCCATTTAGTGATACTAGCTAAGAGAAAGCCTAAAAAAGGCTTGTTTTAGTGGAACATATCAGAGCAATACTTGGTTTTAGATTAGGTTTCCTGAGTTGAGTTTAACTTGATTTCAAAAAGGTTATGCTTAATCTAAAATTAGTGATGAACTAGGCATAGAGATTCAACATGTAGGGTAATTAGAACCTAAGCGTGTAATGATATATCTTATGTCAACATAACAATTGATCAATATTAAGTTATAAGATATCCAACAAGTGACAACTAAAGATACTTAAGGATTCTGCCCAATGCTGTAGCAGATGTCGTAGCAACCAAACCTAAAATTTGAAAAAGTAGTCAAAACCATTAAAGGAGTTTGACCACTCAACAATTGTATTCCCATTAGTTTCATCCTTGAGTGTGACATGAGAATTTTCTTTATTGCATTTTTTTTAGTTTAAGCAGTTAATTAGTTTTATTATTTATTTTATTTTCAATTAAAACAAAATTGCACTGTTATGATTGCTTTAGCAAATCTGATAACATCAATCCCTGTGGAGACTATCTTAAATACTTATCATTATATTACTTGTTGTATACACTTGCACATTGACACTCATAGCACAAGAAAACATACTACACTCCCTTTTCCTTAGCGTATAAGACAAATGTAGGTATCCTTATTGAAATGGGAGTCCCAACATATCAAGACACCCATTTTAATGAGAGCTAGAACAAGAACTCTTCACTACTACAATGGACTTTTCTGAAAAGAAAAGGTTGAACATCGTACTCAGGATCGCCGTATATTAACATTGGATCACCCACCTCCACAACAAGAAGGTTTATCCCAGCGCCTTTATTGAAGGGCTTTGTTGGGCCATCTAGAACACCAAAGATCTCAAATGGCACGAATTGAGATGGGCCCTGTAAAGTTGAACAAATGCTCAAATCAGATGTGAACACACTACTGTACCTTAATGAAATGAGAATCAAGCATACGTGGAACGTTGCGATGCTCAGAAAGTATTACTAAGGATCAAGGAATTGACTCTATAGCTAATCTAAAAAGGAACCGTTATCTTTATGTTGTGTAAATTTTATTGTACTTACAAGTGCACAAATCTATTATATTATAGATTTATAGTGCTGAGTGTTGATCCCAATAGGAGTAAAGTTAATCGTGTGTAAGGTTAATTTTTTTAATTGTGCATGTGAATTGATTGGAGATAATTTTTTAGCAGTACTAAAATTAAAATAAAAATGGTGGGAATAAATTAAGGATGAAATTAATTCAATTAAAATACTTGAGTTTCTAAATTCATACTCAATACTTTACCATAGCCATAATTCATTTTTAGTTCCAATTAATTCATGAGAGAGTATTTCCACTCCTCGTAAGCTTCACTTTAATAAATATGGTATCAAACGCTCAATGTGCCAAAAGATAATGATCTTTCACTGAGTGTTGTGTCAAGTACACGTTGTGTGACACGATAATAATCCTTTTTTCGAGAACTTGGCAAGACTGTTTACTAAATAACTTAGATATACCCTTTGTCAATACTAAGTCAAGACAATCCACAAATGCTAGAGTGGGGTTTGTTTCTAATATATATTATGTAAAGTGCTTATCGTGCTAGATAGTAATGATTGTTCACTATGGAGCTAATATATTGTGCAAAATCTAAATAAGATACACTGTCTGTCAATAATGATTCAAAACAACAACATAAATTAAATAGAAAAAGAAAACAAACTTACCAAATTAAGTCCATGGATCATGTTGAGGGTTTACCTTCAACCTAAACTTAAAATTAAATTAGTTACTCGTAATTGAACTAGGGGTAATATCATAATTTTATTAAAATACATAGAAAATACAAGATATGATGAGAATTGCAAAAAATAAAACTCAAATTTGGATTTAGACCTGTTAAATTAGGGGATAAAGTCCCCTATTTATAAATACAATGAAAAATAATTCACGGCCATCAGATGAAAATAATTTGGAAGTTGAGGATTGCACCGCATGACAAGATCTTATTAGTTCAAACACACCATCTAGTCCAATTATATGTTACCATTTCATCGATCAATGTTACATCAGCATTTTACAATCCAATAGGATATTGTCATGTCATCAATCAACACTACGCCTTCAGTCAATGTCATATCAGCATTTTTTAATCCAATATCATATTGCCATATCATTGGTCAACAATATGCTAGCTAGTCAATGCCACGTCAATTGCTCAATAGCACATCAATTAGGCTCCATTAAAATCTAAAAATTACAATTGTGCTCTTTACACCCTTACTAAAGGCTCCACCAAAATACAAAAATTACAATTATGCCCCTTATACCGTTGTTAAGGTTTTTAGATGTTCTTAGCTAAAAAATGCTATCGGTTTTATTGTTTGAATTCTTTCTAATCATGAAATGACTAAAATACATCTGAAATATATCAAATACTCAAATTATGACAAAACACACACAATTAAAGTTTAAAAGACTTAAATACATAAAAGTAGAAATGTTAATGAGGCTTGGAGTATAAAATAAAGATTTTACCTTTATAAATATGCATTCTTTAGCCCTCAACACACCCTCCCCCAACTAGCTTATTGCTAGTTTCTAGCAAATTAAGTGATAATATTTAGTAAAATCCAAATTGAAATCTTTTTTTTAGGCAATTGCGTTTACTTCTTTATTTAGATTAATGACAACAATAAAATAAAAGTGTAAGTATTATCTCTAATGTTGATGAGATAATTGGTGACTGATACCACCTCAAAAGGGGTAAAATTCTCCAAAAAGGAAAATCGGATTCCTCAAAGTTAGGGACAAAATTTGCCTGGGGGAGTTTAGGAACCCTCGAGATGAGAGATATGGAAACCCAGATTTAAACCACGATTGAGTTATAACTGCCAAGCTAACAATGCTAAACTATTGGGATGATGCTTATCACTAGGAGAGAATATCAAAAATACTACAACGGTGGCTAACGAAGTTGGCTACAAAGCCACTACGCCTACAACACCCCTAAAAAATAGGGAACTAAAAAATGAATTCCCTATTTTCTTCTCCATTGAAGTATTTTAAGGTAAAAAATCATCATAAAAGATGTATGATCACTCAAGCTACTTACTAAAGTATCAAAGTTGGAACACGAAAGACCACAACCTCCGGCCTCATTTCACCTTTTTTTTTGTTTATTACTCTATGTGCAGGTTACCTCCATCTGTTGAACTTGGTTCGATCCCAAGCAAGAAAAAATCATGTGTCAATAGTTGACGCTAGAAGGAGGGCTTCTGCTAACACAATTATTAATTATAATAAGATCAATCATTAATTTTGCCATACTGACTCACTTCTGACTTGAGCATATCTTCCGAGACACAAGTAGTCCTAAACTTCACCAATTTCCTATATTAAAAATGAGAGGCTACCAATCTAAAGGACTATATCTTTTACCAAACAAACTCAACAATGCATAAATACAAAAAATAGACACTCAAATTGGGAAAATAAAAAACTTAAAGGCAATAAGAGATTTTAACATAAATGTCCAAGAAAGTAATGTCATACATAAAGCCATCCAAGAACGTATAATCCAACTGAAATTCTATATAGGCTACCCAAGAGGGGGGGTGAATTGGGTTCTTTAAAAATTAAGCAAATAAAATTACACAACAATTTAAAACTAATGTTTTAAAACAATATAATTAACAATGCTTGAATTTAAAGAGATAAGGGAAGAGAAATCAAACACGTGATTTTTACGTGGTTCGGCCAACCGTGCCTACGTCCACGCCTCCAAGCTCACCGGGCTTGAGGATTCCACTAAGCAAGCCTTCAAGGCTTCAATACACTTACACTTGACTTCAAGGTGTCAATGGACCTTTACAATCAAGAGATTATTCCCAATCTCTTATCCCAAGTGTATCCCAACACTTACAATTGACTTCCAAGGTGTCAATGGACCTTTACAATAAGAGATTAAACCCAATCTCTCAACCCAAGTGTTTCCCAACACTTACAATCACTCAATGATAGAGATTTAATAACAAATAATCTCTCACACACTCCAAATGATTACAATTGAAATTTTAATGTGTGAGGCAATGACATGAAACACAATTGAAGCTCAAAGAAGATTGTTTCTCAGTAGGAAGTGTTGTGCAAATTTTATTGAACTCGCAAGTGCACGAATCTATTGTAGAATAGATTAATGGTGACGAGTGTCGATCCCACGAGGAGGTGGATTTTAATTACTTGTAGAATTAATTTTCTTAATTGGTGATTGAATTTATAATGAGAATTATGTAGGCAATGTATTAATTTAAATTAAAGCTGTTGGAATAAACTTATTAAAATGAAATGCTTGGATCTCCGGATCTCAGACTTTCAACATGTACCATCGGCTTAATATTCATTATTAGTACCAATTAAATCATGAAGGGGGAACTTCCACTCATCATGAACCACACTCTAATAGATATGGTGCTAAGGGCTTCCGTGCCAAATAGTAATAACTTTGCACTGGGAGGCGGTTATTCCAAATAGATATCCGATAAGATTATTACTATCCTGTCTCACGAAAAGTCAAAACAACCACATAAATTAAAGGGGAAAGAAAAGTAAATTTACCAAATTAAGCCCATGGCGCATGTTGAGACTTCACCTTCAACCCAAGCTTGAAAGGAAATTAGCCACTCATAATTTAACTAGGGGTAAAATGGGAATTTTATTAAAATACGTAGAAAATACAAGATGGAGATGGAATTAGAGAAAATGGAGTCCAAAAATGGATTCAGGGGTGTCAAATTAGGGGGAGCCCCTTTTATAGATAAACTGAGTTAATCATGGCCATCGGATTAAAACAATTTGGACGCTCAGGATTGCGCCACGTGGCAAGTTCCTATTGGATGGAACACATCATCAGGGCTGTTATTCTGTGTATATGCATGTACCGTACACACGTTTTTTCGATCCACTAATATTCTGCCACGTCACCGGTCAACATTTTTGGTCCAATAGGATCATGACACGCCGTCAATCAACGCCACATCATCGGATCGAATGCCACATGCGGTCAATGCCACATCATTCGCCCAATCAAATGCCGCCACGTCATCGTATAGTGCCACGTCATCGTGCATGCCACGTCGGCCTCTGATACAAAAGATGAAACGAACAGCCGTGAACAGATCGTGTCGTGCGATCTGTATATATCAACCGCATCAGTATGTGTGTGAACAGATCCGTATATGTGAATGCGATCATTTTTCTTTTTATGCTCCTCCTAAGGTTTTCGACATCACCGAGTTCAAAAGTGCTGTCCGTTTTTCCATCTGATCTCTCGTTTATTGTGAAATGACCATGATATCCCCTAAAATACATAAAATACTTAATTAAAATAAAACATACATAACTAAATTACAAGGGACTTAAAGACATAAAAATAGGGATGTTAGTAAGACTTGGAGTGTAAAATGATGATTTTCTCCATTATAAATACACACTTTCTAGTACTCAACACACCCCCCAACCAGCTTGTTGCTAGTCCCTAGCAATTTAAGCGAAAACAAAACTGAAACAAATATTTTTTTTTTTTTATACTGTGATATTTATTCAATCAGACTAATGATAACAATCAAATAAAAGTATAAGCATTATCTACAGTCTAAAGAAATATCATTCCCACATCAACTCTCCACATGAATCAGTTTAGAAAACTTTGTCACAACTTTAGTAATCGAGTCACTTTTAAGAATGACATGCAAACCCCAAAATCTCACTGGTAGTAGTAATACGCTCACAAAGAAATTAAACCCAAAAATAATCACTCCAGTGAATAGTAACTTGAGTGAAAATAATAAAGAAATAATATCACACACTCTCACCAAGGTGACAAAAATATGCCCTCAACTTAGAAATAGTACGATTTTAATGCTAATCAAACCAATACATTCATCAACTTTTTTTTTTTTTTTTTTTTTTTTTTAGTATGCATTACCACATCTTTTCAACCCATATAACTAGTTTATTTTCGACTATAGTTCCCAAAATCAAGAAGGACTTTTATTAGGGACGTAACGTAGGCTAGGGACGTGGCTAAAAAGAAAGGATAATAGGAAAAACAAAATATATGTTTGAAAAATAGAGAACTTTGGAGATTGTAAGGTGATTTTCACTTGATTTTTTTAATTTTTTATTTTATTTTTTTTTTTTATTTGTAAAAATTTTTTTTTTTTTATTTTTATATTTTTTTTTAGCACCTTTTTTTTTTTTTATTTAATGCAAAATTATCTCTATTTTCAAACATAAATGGGTGGTGAGAAATACAAAATATAAGGTGATCTCCACACGGAGTGGGACAAGATAATAGGTTGCCAAAGAAAAAGTCTTTATTTTTACTTTATTATTATTATTTTTTTTTTATTTTTTTTTAAGGCTCTAAGGGGTTAACTATGAATACATATTAATAGGGTTGGCTAGAAAGGCTCAAACGGACCAAAGATGGCCTTTCTGTCCTTTTAGGGTTCTAAATAATCTTCCATATCTACTAGTTAGATAGATCTTCAGATGTGGCAACATAAATTTTTTTTTTTTTTTTTTTTTTTTAGAGATAATGTATAAAGCAATAAACTGCTAAGCTGAATGAAGAATGGGCAAAAAGGGTTACTCTCCAAGAAAAATGATAGGCTCAAAAACTCACTTGAAAATTCTTATGACATGTGCATTCTTTCAAGCAACTTATATTTGTCTCCAACATCAACATGTAGAGTAATAAACATGGTGTAACATAACTAAAGACCAAAGATAATACAAATACTAAAATTTGAAAGTTATCATGTCATCTAATTATGAAAAGATCACACAAAATACCTTTTTTTTTCTTTTTTTTTCTTTTTTTTTCTTTTTTTTTTGTATAAGAAGATGCGTTTAAGTCAGTCACTGCACTCCATATTCAGCCATCTTCGAATCAAAAAATTTAAACACAGTTAGTTTCTAAAACAAAAATTAGTAAAAACTACACTAAGATTGAGATATTCCACAATTGTCAACTATTCCCTCCCCCCAACCTGAACGAAACATTGTCCTCAATGTTGAAAGAAAATAGGGTTTAGAAGACATCACCTGAGTGCTGGATCACAGAAGAAAATATTTACAAGCGGAGTGTTAAATCTAATTTGCACTTACTTACTACGGCTTTTTACCATCATTAGTTGGCCATTCCAAAGACAAGGGTCTTGGGATCCGCTCGGTCATAAGCTTGTAAATGATCAATTAACTCGTTAGCAGTATGAGCACAAATAAAGATTTTTTTCGCTGTGAAAGGGATGAAATGATTTTTTATTGCATGGTTAAGAAATGCGATGAAGCCATCATAAAAGTTATTGACATTTAACAAACCGATGGGTTTCTGATGAATGTTCAGATGGGCCCAAGATGCTAATGTGATTAGTGCCTCTAGAGTTGCAAGATCTCCTAGTAGGAAAATAAAAGCATCAGCATGATTTAGCATTTCAGTTATTCTTTCTTGCATACCTGAGACAACTAACTCTTCTCCAGTTGGTGAGTCAGACATACAGGCCAACGGTTTGAGGCTTCTTGGGATGATGCCTAACACTTGGCTCTTCCATAAACCAGATAAACAGCTTCTGAGACTAGTTTTGATAACCCTCGGTCACCTCCTCCATAAACCAGATGCAAATTTCTTTCTCACATGCTCGTTGACCAAGATCGATGGTCGCCTCAACGAACTCTTTATGTTTGCCATAGTTAAATCCAGAGAGAGCACACAAATGTTCTTGAATTGTTTATTGCGTAGCGCCATTGGGATGCTTCTCAAAAACAATTTGTGAGTCTAAAAAGAAAAGGTCATATATCAAGGATCTTGGTCACAATTGTTTACAACAGTATAGGAGGTAAGCAGTGTCTATGTCAATTAACGCGTAAAGCACATGGCTCGAGAGTCAAAAAGGAAATAGTAAAAGAAAAAGCACTCAATTATTAAAGACAATAATGCAATTGATAAAACAACAAAGTGAAATAAAACAACAATAAAATAAAACAACAAGAAAAGGATATTTACGGTAGTTGTGATTGTGGCTCACATCTTCCTCCGGTTTTACGTCCGAAACGGCTTGAACGCCTCTATGGGTCGAGGATAGGCTTCCCATCCAGTTTTCTTATAAACCGCAAACAGTCGTTTATAGTCGATTCCCAAGACTATATCGTACTTGCTCTTTTTCGAAATAATGGCCATAATCGAGAATTGCTTTGTTTGTGCGTATCTCATCGGGATGCGTTTCAAGAGACAAAAGGATATCATCCAATGACTCTTTATTCAAGCCATCCCTAATGAATTGAATCTTATCTTCCCTATTATCGACATCATTCCGAAAGAACAAGGATTTTTATCGCATTTCATCCTGGCACACTTATGACAATTAACATGAAGTTTTTCACTTTCTTCGTTTTCTCGAGTAATTTCTTTACCACAACCAGGCATGTATGCAATAAATTTAGGAGGTAACTCACCGCCAAACGTACCTTGGCCTCGATTAACCAACGGATGTCAGCAGGGACGTTATTTCTCATAAGCAATCGCATGCGTTGACCGAGCTTTATAGATCGTAGGAGGGCATTCTCGAGGAAGTGAAGGAAATCGCTTGTGAAGCTTTGCTAAATCGCGTTTACTTCCATACCTTCTTCTCGAGAATATTAGTTATTATGGGAAACTAAAGTAACCGACTTTGATTGTCACGAATCCGTTATCCGCCACTTAACCGGAGTAACAAACTAGAGAACACACAAAAAAGAAAAGAAAAGAAAAGAAAAGAAAAGAAAAATAATAATCTCACAATTGTCCTCTTATTGAGTTTTCCTCAAGTTCGATTTGGGTTTCGTTGATACCTCCCTCAATTTCTTTGAGTTGTCTTTCTAGATCTTCAACGTGGGATACCAACTCCGAGGTTGTAGCTTCCAAATACGATGCGTTTTACAAAATCGTATCCGCTTCTCGGATGAGATTGTACACGTTGAAGTTGTCCGAGAATGTTCAAGAGGAACTGTCTAGTTGAGGAACACATAATTAGAAGTGATAAAAGAAAACTGAATGATTAAATAAACACACTTTCACAAAAATTTAAATCACCGAAAAGAAGAAATAAATAAGAAAAATTCTTAATTTAAATTTGGTGGGTCACTCAAATCTATTTCTGCCTTTTTTTCACGTGGTTGGTACTCTAGATATGGCTTCAATCTTTGACCATTAACTTTAAAAATTACACCGCTTCTTTGGATCCTTAATTTTAATCGCTCCATATGAAAAAACAGTGTGGACTATAAAGGGACCACCCATCGATAACGAACTTACCGGGAATAGGCGCAGTGAGAATTGAATAAAAGTACTTTCGACCTGTGTGAAAGATTTTCTCATAATTTGCTCGTCATGAAAGACTTTCATTCATTTGTTTGTAAATCTTGGCATTTTTGTATACATCATTACGACTTTCTTCAAGTTACGCCAGGTTGTGATTTTCTTTCTAAGTTAGCTTGCTGCATGTCAAAGTTGGATTTCTTCACGCCCGGTATGCACAATGCTCAAGTTCGGTGGTGATTGTGATGATGGACTCGGTTTCTTCTCACGATGGTGCTAGTTGTTCCACTCTTGACTTCCATTTGTTAATGTCCATGGATGGTGCTGAATCAAGTAAGGCGTTAACCTCATCTATTGATCTGTCAATATCAAAATTCAAACCAAAGTGAGTTAAACATTTTTGTAAAGGGTCATCACTAAGATTTGAAAGAAAAGTATTATCAACTAATTCTTCGATTAAATCCACATCAACAATTTCATCATCTGCATTGGGAGGTTGTTTGGCGATGTTGAAGATATTTAGCTCCATCGTCATATTGCCAAAGGACAATCGCGTATTTCGATCCTGCGTTGAATGTGAGCATCGGCGATTGCCAAGAAAGGTCGTCCCTAAGATAATGGGGATCTGCTTCAAATCTGGACTGGTTGAGTGTCAATTACAATGAAATCAACAGAAAATAAAACTTATCTACTGTATAAGACGCCCTCCACAATACCACGAGGTTTTTTCATGGACCGATCTGCAAGTTTGTAACACCACCGGAGTTGGGTGTAATTCTCCCGACCCAAGTTTCATAAATACCGAGTAGGGCAACAAATTTACACTAGCTCCTAAGTCAACAAAGCATTCTCAATTGTGTGGTTCCCATACTACATGAGATAGTAGGGGAGCCTAGATCTTTGTATTTTAGAGGAAGTTTGTGTTGAAGTATAGAACTAACGTTTTCTGTTAAAAATGACTTCTTTTGAACATGAATGTTTCTCTTTTTAGTACAAAGGTCTTTAAGAAACTTGGCATAAGATGGCACTTGTTTTATAGCATCAAGCAAAGGGATGTTAACACTTACCTGTTTAAAGATTTCAAAAATCTCACTTGTAGATTTTCCCTTTTTTGCTTTAGCTAACCTCTGGGGAAATGGAGCTTTTGGAACGTATTCTCGTGGGTTGGTTTCTTCTTTCTCCTTTGATGATGAGTCTTCTTCATTTACCTAAGCACAATTTGAGTTGTTTTGAGTACCGCATCTCCACTTTGTTGTCGACTTCTTTTCCTTTTCGCAAGGTCATGACGGTTTTGACCTCTCCATACTGCTGAGGTGAACTGGTACTTACTTCATGCACTCCTTTAGGATTAGGCACTGGTTGACTTGGGAATTTACCTTTCTCAACAGTCATTGCCAAGGTCTGAACTGAAGAAGCAAGTTGTCCCACCATTTTTTCAAGGTTTGAAATTGATTGGGTTTGTGAGTTGAAACCCGCTCTCATCTCATTTCGTAGTTCATCAATGGTGCGGTTTTGTTGCTCGATTTTGGAGTGAATAAGATTCTTGAAATTCTGAAATGCATCCTCCCATGGTCTAGACTGAGAATGGTTTGGGTTCTGATTATATGGTCTAAATGGTAGTTGAGAGGCTTGAGGATTTTGAGGAATTGGTTGCATTGGTGGAGCTGGAGCTGGAGCTGTTGGTCCATTCTGTTGGAATCCTTGAGACCATGAAAAATTGGGGTGGTCTCTCCATCCAGGATTATATGTGTTGGAGTAAGGGTTGTAGTTTGATGGCTTTCTCATTATATCTATGGCATTGGCTTGATCTGAGTATGAGTCCTGTTCATGTGGTTCCGTTAATTTAGCAGCTGTTAACGATGCTATTTGTCGGGAAAGACCTTCAACTATGTCTTTGACTTCTTTAATTTCTGAACTTGACTCGCCAATGTGAACCTCATTCACTCCCTTAACTCTTCTAGTACTCCTGAGCGAACGACTCCGTTGTTGGGAATTATCTGCTTGTCGTTGGAAGAAATCCCAAATCTCTGATGCACTTTTTGACATTAGCTCTCCTCCACTTGTTGCCATTAGCCATTCTTGCACATTCGGCAATAATCCCTCCAAAAAGTATTGGCATTGGTGCCATTTTTCGTACCCATGATGTGGACACTTTAGGAGTAGCCCATTGAATCGCTCCCATGCTTCGAAAAATTGCTCGTCTTCTCTTTGGGTAAACTCTGAAATTTCCCTGCGAATAGAATTGGTTTTATGTACTGGGAAATATTTATTCAAAAATTTTGTTACCATTTGTTCCCATGATGTAATGCTATTAGCAGGCAATGCATTGAACCATGAACGAGCTTTATCCTTTAAAGAAAATGGAAATAATCTAAGTTTAACATCATCATCTGAAAAATTCTCATATTTAAAAGTTTGACAAATAGCATGAAAATCATTCAGATGATTATATGGATCTTCATTTTCTAGGCCATAGAATGTTGGGAGACAATTTAGCACACTAGGTTTTAATTCAAAACTCCTAGCAGCTACATTTGGGTATCTTATGCATGATGTGCTCAAGTTAGCTAAGGGACTGAAGTAGTCCTTAAATGGCCTCTCTTGTGGTGCTGGTTGCAAATCCATTTCAAATTTATTTTTAATTGTAACGTGCTTGTGCGTGCGAAGTGTTTTTTCTAATTCAAAATCTATAGGCTCAAGATTAGGTAATTTTGACCTACGACCATGCATGCAAATGAAAAAAAATGATAACAAAATTAATAAAGATAAAGAAGAGGGAGAAATTACGATACTAACCTTATTATGCTGTTACAATTTTCCTATGAAAATAACTCAAGTGCTATATATAGAAAAGAAAATACGTGAAACAAATTAAAATAAATTAAGAGGTGGTTGAACTGCGATTTCACAAAATAAAAAAATAACATGAAAATTAAATTACGAAATTTAAAGAAGAGAAAGAAAAGAAAATAATACCTACTTTAGAATGTAATTTCACTTTTTTTTAATAATAATAATAAATAAAAAAATATTACAAGGAAACAAAAAAAAATAAATAAATAAAGAAGAAAAAAAAATTCTACAAATTAAAATACTTACCTCCCCGGCAACGGCGCCAAAAACTTGTTGTGCAAATTTTATTGAACTCGCAAGTGCACGAATCTATTGTAGAATAGATTAATGGTGAGTGTCGATCCCACGAGGAGGTGGATTTTAATTACTTGTAGAATTAATTTTCTTAATTGGTGATTGAATTTATAATGAGAATTATGTAGGCAATGTATTAATTTAAATTAAAGTCATTTGGAATAAACTTATTAAAATGAAATGCTTGGATCTCCTGGATCTGTCTTTCAACATGTACTATCGGCTTAATATTCATTATTAGTACCAATTAAATCATGAAGGGGGAACTTCCACTCATCATGAACCACACTCTAATAGATATGGTGCTAAGGGGCTTCCCGTGCCAAATAGTAATAACTTTGCTTGGGAGGCGGTTATTCCAGATGATATCCGCACAAGATTATTACTATCCGTCTCACGAAAAGTCAAAACAACCACATAAATTAAAGGGGAAGGAAAAGTAAATTTACCAAATTAAGCCCATGGAGCATGTTGAGACTTCACCTTCAACCCAAGCTGAAAGGAAATTAGCCACTCATAATTTAACTAGGGGTAAAATGGGAATTTTATTAAAATACGTAGAAAATACAAGATGGAGATGGAATTAGAGAAAATGGAGTCCAAAAATGGATTCAGGGGTGTCAAATTAGGGGGGAGCCCTTTTATAGATAAACCGAGTAAATCATGGCCATCGGATTAAAACAATTTGGGCGCTCGAGGATTGCGCCACGTGGCAAGTTCCTATTGGATGGAACACATCATCGTGGGCTGTTATTCTGTGTATATGCATGTACCGTACACACGCGTTTTTCGATCCACTAATATTCTGCCACGTCACCGGTCAACATTTTTGGTTCAATAGGATCACGACACGCCATCGTCGAACGCCACATCATCGTCGATCAATGCCATGCGGTCAATGCCACATCATTCGTCCCAATCAAATGCCGCCACGCCATCGTATAGTGCCACGTCATCGCATAAAGCCACGTCGGCCAAGATACAAGATGAAAATCAGTGAAACGATCGCGTGTAATATGATCAGTATATATCAACCGTCTCAGTATGTGTGAACAAGATCAGTATATGTGAACAGATCCATTTTTCTTTTATGCTCCTCCTAAGGTTTTCGATCCGTCCCCGAGTTCAAAAGTGCTGTCCGTTTTTCCATCTGATCTCTCGTTTATTGTGAAATGACCATGATATCCCCTAAAATACATAAAATACTTAATTAAAATAAAACATACATAACTAAATTACAAGGGACTTAAAGACATAAAAATAGGGATGTTAGTAAGACTTGGAGTGTAAAATGATGATTTTCTCCATTATAAATACACACTTTCTAGTACTCAACAGGAAGCTCAAATATCAAAATGTTGGATCACTCTTGTTTGAATTTGATTGAGCCTTTTTATAGTTGGAGCTGAAAACTAGCCGTTATTGACTTTCTGAGAATAATCGGATCGCCGTTTGTCTCTATCGGTTAGCCGTTTTGAATTTCCAACTAGCCGTTATCCTTTGACTTCAAATAAACGGTTTGCCGTTAACTTTATCGGATCACCGTTTATTTCCAGTAACCTGCAAAACAGAACTCGGCTCTCCGTTTTTGATAAACGGTTCAAGAGTAGAAAACTATCTCTTTACTGGAACTTATCGGTTCGCCGTTAATAATAAACGGTTCACCGTTAGGTTCCAGAATGCTCTGAAACTTTTCTGTAAATAAACGGTTCGCCTTTTATAATAAACGGTTCACCGTTAGTAATAAACGGTTCGCCTTTTATAATAAACGGTTCAAGGGTAATTTCCAGAATCTATATTTTGTTAACTTTTTGTAGAAAAATGATTTATGGCTTTAAGAAATTCATTTTAATAACTCAAACATTTTAATCAAGTACATATAAGTTTTGTTATCATCAAAATCAATATTATAAGATTAACAATCTCCCCCTTTTTGATGATGACAAACTTTGTATGTAAAGGATACAAAAATTTGTTTTAACTCCCCCTGAAAATAAGCTCCCTTTGTTATCATCAAAATCAATATTATAAGATTAACAATCTCCCCCTTTTTGATGATGACAAACTTTGTATGTAAAGGATACAAAAATTTGTTTTAACTCCCCCTAAAAATAAGCTCCCTTGAAAAATAAACAACATTTTTGTTAACTTCCTTTTTGAAATATAACTGAAAACTATTCTCCCCCTTCAGCATCAAAAAGAAAAAAAATAAAGAAAAATAGCCACGTTTTGACAAGTAAAAATTTCAGTAGAATCTCCCTTGTATATTAAGCATCTCCTAAAAAACTATTACCAAAATTTATACCCAAAAAAAATCAAAATCAATATTAAAATAACTACAACCAATGCTAAAATTATAGTAAAATCAATGCTAAGTCTCATATATAACACAAGCATTCATAAAAACAAGAAACAATCCATCATACATAAAAGTATCCAAAATATGAGAATATTGTTAAAAAAGTGAGTCAAAAATCAAAAAATTTGTTCGGCTGCGCTTATGGTTTCAAATTGGGATTTCGAGATTTGGGCATCAATTTGATGTTTTGAACGGTTAAAAATGGTTTAAAGATGATGAGAAATGTTTCTATGGTCGTGTTTTGGTAAGAAATGACAAGAGAAACAAGAAACTGGAGAGAGAGAAAGCTTCGGGTTTGCTTGGTAAGAGAAAACGGTGAGGGGGTAACTGGAAACGAAGAAGAAGAACAGACCCAGTTTTATATCCCACGAAAACGGCGAGCCGTTTTAAAAATATCGGTTTACCGATAGCGTCCAGAGAGCTAGAAAACTTAATCGGTTAACCGTTAGTATTAAACGGTTAGCCGGTAATAACCAAAAAAAAATTTTAGTGTTTCTGGAATTAAACGGTAGGCCGTTTTAACCATAAACGGTAATCCGTTTTCTTGACTTTGATTTCGCACATATGTTTTTATCTACGGCCAACTTTCAATACATTTCTAAATCATTTTATTGATCAAAAATGTCTTGAAAGGCCAATACAATGCATGATTACAAAATTTAAAAACACATCCAAAGACAAATAAACAATCGATTATCATATTATAGAAACCCAAGGAAGATAGTGTATAAATCATCATGAGTTGATGCACAATCTATATCAATAGTTATAAACGTTAACACACCTCTTTCCAACAAAACATATATTTTCAATGAGAGTTGAGGAAACTTTACCGACATTACCAATATCAATGATTTTTCCTTTTGAATTATCTCCAAAAGATACATCCCCACCATTTTTTATCTTGGTAAAACTTGAGAGTCATGAATAATCATCGGTCATATGTCTTGGACATCCGTTGTCCAAATACCATTTATTTCTTTTTCCCTTCTTCTTTGATTCATGCAGAGAAGATCTCAAATTTTAGGTACCCAAAACTTTTTGGGTCCTTGAGTGTTAGTAATGGTTCCTTTTGGAACCCAAACAAATTTAACTCCATAATAAGTATTTCTCTTAATAGGACATCTATTTTTCATGTGACCATCTCTATTGCAATAATGACAAACAATTTTATGATTATTAGTGGTAGTAGCCTTAACAAAGTAGCTTTTGTAGTATTTTTGTTTCAAATTAGGTTTATAACCAATCCCTCCTTTATCAAACACACATTTTGGGCACCAAGTAATTTTTCTAAGTTCTTTTGCCCATTTGTGAATTTAAAACAATCTCATTTAGTTCATTGCTCTTCTTTTTAAGTTCTTCATTTTCTTTGATCAAGTTATCAACATGTAATTTTTCATGTTCATATGAAGTACTTTGTTTACCTTTTAAAGAAGCAATTCTATCATACAATCTTTCATTATCTAATTCTAGCTCTTTAATCTTATCATTTAACACATCATTACATTTTTGCATAGCATCCTTTTCATTTGAAAGTTCTAATATGTTCTTCTTAAGACATGCATTTTTCTTTCCAATTTTCATCATATCACTATGCAACTCATTAAAAGCATCATATAATTCATTATAAGATGGAAGATCACTTACCTCATCAAGCTCATCTTCTCCTATTACCATGAGTGCCAAGTTTGATATTTCTTGTGATTGTTCATCTTCACTTGATTCTTCATCGCTATCATCCCATGTTGCCAACATAGCTTTCTTCTTGAATTTGTTGAGAAGGGGACATTCCGGTTTTATATGGCCAGGCTTCTTGCATTTATAACATATGATTACTTCCTTCTTCTCCTTTTGATTCTTGAAGTTTTTGAATTTTCTTTGTTCACCGGATCTTTTGAAAAATTTCGTGAACTTTCTAGCTATCATATCCATCTCTTCATCTTCAAGATCGCTTTCCTCATCGCTTTCAAATTTTGATGCTTTCAAGGCAACGTTTTTCTTCTTCTTATCTTCATCTCCTCTTTCAGCTGTCAAATCTTCTTCATAAGAAATAAGTGAACCAATTAGATCATCAATAGACAAAATGTTTAAATCTTTGGCTTCCTCAATAGCAGTTCTCTTAGGTCTCCATTCTTTTGGTAATGATCTAATGATTTTCTTTACCTTCTCGCTATTTGAAAAGGTCTTACCAAGTGCCCCTAGAGTGTTTACAATGTCTGTAAATCTAGTATACATAGAGTAGACACTTTCATTTTGTTCCATTTGAAACAATTCATATTGCCTAGTGTATCTACTTAGTTTAGATTCTTTGACTTGGTTTGTACCTTCATAAACAACTTCAAGTTTCTTCCAAATTTCATAAGCATTAGAACAACTTGAGACTCTATGAAATTCTTTCTTATCTAGGGCACAAAATAAGGCATTCATAGCTTTAGAATTTAGTGAAGCTTTTCTCTTTTCAAAATCATTCCATTCACGTGAAGGTTTAGGAATATCTTCTCCTTCTTCATTTTTAGTTATCGGCATGAATGGACCATCACATACAACTTCCCATATTTCATAATCTAAAGCTTGCAAGTAAATTCTCATCCTAGTTTTCCAATAAGGATAATCATTACCATCAAAGAATGGTGGTCTAATAGTGGATTGTCCTTCCCTAAAACTAGAATCATTTTGGGTTGCCATGGATCTTTTACTCTAGACGATTAAGACTAACAAGAGAACCAAGCTCTGATACCAATTGAAATTCTATATAGGCTACCCAAGAGGGGGGTGAATTGGGTTCTTTAAAAATTAAGCAAATAAAATTACACAACAATTTAAAACTAATGTTTTAAAACAATATAATTAACAATGCTTGAATTTAAAGAGATAAGGGAAGAGAAATCAAACACGTGATTTTTACGTGGTTCAGCCAACCGTGCCTACGTCCACGCCTCCAAGCTCACCGGGCTTGAGGATTCCACTAAGCAAGCCTTCAAGGCTTCAATACACTTACACTTGACTTAAAGGTGTCAATGGACCTTTACAATCAAGAGATTATTCCCAATCTCTTAACCCAAGTGTATCCCAACACTTACAATTGACTTCCAAGGTGTCAATGGACCTTTACAATAAGAGATTAAACCCAATCTCTCAACCCAAGTGTTTCCCAACACTTACAATCACTCAATGATAGAGATTTAATAACAAATAATCTCTCACACACTCCAAATGATTACAATTGAAATTTTAATGTGTGAGGCAATGACATGAAACACAATTGAAGCTCAAAGAAGATTGTTTCTCAGTAGGAAGCTCAAATATCAAAATGTTGGATCACTCTTGTTTGAATTTGATTGAGCCTTTTTATAGTTGGAGCTGAAAACTAGCCGTTATTGACTTTCTGAGAATAATCGGATCGCCGTTTGTCTCTATCGGTTAGCCGTTTTGAATTTCCAACTAGCCGTTATCCTTTGACTTCAAATAAACGGTTTGCCGTTAACTTTATCGGATCACCATTTATTTTCAGTAACCTGCAAAACAGAACTCGGCTCTCCGTTTTTGATAAACGGTTCAAGAGTAGAAAACTATCTCTTTATTGGAACTTATCGGTTCGCCGTTAATAATAAACGGTTCACCGTTAGGTTCCAGAATGCTCTGAAACTTTTCTGTAAATAAACGGTTCGCCTTTTATAATAAACGGTTCACCGTTAGTAATAAACGGTTCGCCTTTTATAATAAACGGTTCAAGGGTAATTTCCAGAATCTATATTTTGTTAACTTTTTGTAGAAAAATGATTTATGGCTTTAAGAAATTCATTTTAATAACTCAAACATTTTAATCAAGTACATATAAGTTTTGTTATCATCAAAATCAATATTATAAGATTAACACCAACGACCCTAGTTTCATAAGGAGTATACAAATATACCAACTAGGAAACTTCACTACACGGCCAAGCTTTGCCTTGAAAAGCTAAATATTATGACCTCTTTAGTGGTCGCCAGAAACCCATGCCTTGTCAGTTAGTTCACCAACCTACCTCAAAGATACATGACTAATCAAGGAATAGCTAAAGAAAAAGAATTAAAGAAACCATAAGAACACTTGAAATGAGTACACATGCACAAAAGTATACCTTTATTTACATATAATATGCATTACCATCACCACCTGTATTATATAGATTCAAGTAAGGAAATTTCACTACATGGAAAATCTTAGTATGTAAATGATTATGATAACCTCCTTATCGAATGCATAATGCATGCCACCTTAAAAGTTAAAAGTTCAACTCAAAAGTCAGATTTGTTAAATGAATGTTAAAGCACTCTCAGCAGGTATGAAGTCCACTTCTTACCAGCTAAAGTGAGATATTTTAACACATTTTTTGCTTAAATGTGACTTTTTAACACCTTACAGGATAAAGATATGATAGCTTTAAACTTGATATAGGACAGGTTGTAAAAAAAAAATATGCAAACTATAGCTGAAAAGGATGAAATTCCTAACCTACAGTATAGTTGAGAAACCATTATCACCAATATTTATTTTCCATATGCATTGTTAAACCCAACTTTTGGAATAATAAATTATCTATTCAAGGGTGACAAAATGTCTATGTAAAGCCACTTACAATTTTAACTGTGAATAATTCATAAATGTTAAGAGAATAAAGGGGATTATAACCACTTATTGAAGTGGTGTAAAAACCTAGCTCTTAACCACTTAAAAAACCTAATGTGGTTAGCCATCTATAAGAGTGTAAATCTCATGCTTAAATTTTAAGATCTCTATTTGTGATATACCTTTTTTTATTGTGCATCTAATATGAGAGCAACAAAGAAGGAATATTAAAACTTTATTTGTTTGCTTAAAAGTATTCTAATCTGCCTCAATATTCATTAAGCTCAATTTTAAGCACTAATTGAGGGTAGAAAACTCATAGCTGCATCTGGTACATAAATGTGACTATTATCAAAATTATATATTTTATATATCAGTGACATTTGTTTGATAGAATAATCTCCCACTATTAAGGGGTGAAAAAAGAAAAAGTTTCAAATAACGTGCCTCATCTAAGTAAAGGCCAGCAGGGTGTACTGCCAAGATAAGATATTTCCTAAAAAGATGAAGAATAATTTCTCCAAGCATTGGATAGTCAATACAGGCCACTAAAGTGTAGATAAGAATGATGAAAAAGCTCTTCCTAAAACTTAGAACTAGAAGTCCATAACGAGTATCTCTATTACAAAGTTGAAACTACAACAAAAGAGCTTATACATCTTTATTGAGGGAAATTCCATTATTGAATTTCAACTTACCTCAATAGTCAGTGCCCCCCTACAACTGGTTAGAAAAAAGAGATCACATGAGAATATTACAATAAATCTTTCATGACTCATAAATGGAACCCCTTAAATGGATTAAATGTCAAAACCCTTTTAATATGAAAAGAAAGGCAATGTGGAAATCAACACAATTAAACTCTGGTATGACTAAATTTATAGGTCTTGATGAGATCTAGGCTTGAGAAATCAGCATGCTTACTACCTAACTTAGAAGTTGTTTTAAAATATTCATGTTTTATAAACTATGTTGGAATAATCAACATCTGAATCACGTACTCTGAACTGCAACTTTATTACACATATTACTTTTTAGAAAGTTTATATTCTTTAGTAAATGAATGATTTGTTCTTACACGAACTTATACCTTTGAGAAAGATCTAGCATTATACAGGCCTACATAGGAAGATCAAGGCTTAATTCTGACCTCAAATTTTAGCACAAGTGCTTAAAGAAAAGTCACTAATTGAAAACTTGGTAAGCATTGCCAATTCAAACATGAAGACAACTATAGAGAAAAGGATGGTAATGTCTCACCAAGGAAAGCAAAATGCCTACATAGGTCTACAACTACTAAGTTCTTTTATTTAATATAATTTAATTTTCTCACCCTAGTTATATTTTTCTACAATGTAAAGTCAAAATAACAAAAAAACAAATTTAGGTTAAAAGTGAAGTTAAAACAATTTACCTAAGAAACCTAATATAATAAGAAAAGACAATAATATGTGAAGTCAATACACTTATCTGGATAGTCACCACCTTAAATAAAGTGAAATTGGATGATCTTAGGAAGGCTTCGCCATTTAAAAGATACTAACCCATATGATAGGTAATTAATGCCCAATAAGCAGAGTACAAAAAAGCGTAAGAAATACTGCCTTACGAGGTATAAATTAAATTACATTATAAGGCAAGGATAATACAACCTTTAAGGCACAAAAAATACAGCCCTACGAGGCTAAGTTCAAAACGCTTTTATGAGGCGGGGCAAGGATAATTGATGCAGCTTAGGAAACTATACTATACTAGGATTAGTTTCCTTATTATCTAAAGTTTAGGATTTTGTTTTCGTTTCTAGTTTAGAACTTTTATTTTCCTTTTACCATATGATTTAGGATAATTACTACTAATATAAATAAGCCTCTCTTGTAGCCATTAAAGGCAGATTTCTTAGTTCAATAATATTTTCAGTTTTAAATCTCTGTGAGAGTATTTGATCTATTTAATCCTCGGTATTCTGCGGAATCAACGAGTTTTAACCATTAAATTCACAGCATTCTTTTGAATCAAAGCGAATTTAATTTGTTCACTTATTTCGGTATTCTTGAGAATCAACAGAATAAATTGAACACTAAACTTCCGCTGCATCAGCTTGGTATCAGAGCTAAAACCCTGATTCCAAGTTATCCTTAATACATATCTTTTTTTTCTTCCATTGAACTTGGTAGCTTAAAAAAAAAATACCGATATGGGTGCAGAAAGTCAGCCACGACGGCCATCGTCCATGGCTTCCGGCGTTGGTTTTCCGTCATAAATCTAATCCAAACCACCACCATCCAAACCAGAAATCACCGGCAATTAAATCTCAAGCAAGATCCACCACTGATAAGCCACCTAATGCCAGGAAAAATTGCCAAAACCGCCGCGTCAGCCGCCACTGTCGTTTGTCGAATTTCGCTCCCGTTGGCCACCATCACCACCACCAATCAACTTCTCTCCATCAAATGAACCTCTCTCACCATTCCCCATCTCCAATCGATGAACCGGTTGCCAGAAATCAAAGGCAACACCAAGCCGTCACCTTTATCTCCAATTTCTGGCCAAATCACCGCCTTTTTAAGCAAACCACCACCACCATCATACTCACCGACCAAAAGCTTTCAGATCCACCCACCCTTACTTGATTTCTGATCACTGTCACCAGAAACCTAAAATTTTCATTTAATTATCTTTTTACCCTAAATTTTATTTAATTTTTAGTTTAGCCCCTAAAAATTTTTAAGCCAAATTGAGAAAATGCCGCCAAGAAAAGCCCGTGATGCCTCTCATGCAACAGCCTACAATCAAGATGATGTTCCTAGAGATGAGGCTCTGGCTAACATGACGGAAAGAATTGATATGTTAGTGGCGCAAATGGCACAAATGATAGAGATGCTTGCCAAACACTATCGTACTCCAAAACGCGAAGATAAATCAAGTAAAAACTTCACTAATCCATCCTCTGGGCATTGACATATAACCGATTCTACTGACGATAGAAGATTGAAATCGTGTTTGAGGATTGACATTCTTAAATTTCAAGGAAGTGGGCTACCAGAAGAATTATTGGATTGGATTAACACCATTGAGGACATTTTTTAATACAAGGAAGTTCCTGATAATAAATTAGTTTCCCTTACCATAACTCGATTTCGTGGAAGAGCAACAGCTTGGTGGTAACAAATGAAACTCACAAGAATAAAGGTAAAAAGAAGATTGACTCTTGGGAAAAGCTGAAGAAGCACTTATGTGGAGCATTCTTACCTCACAATTACACCAAATTGTTGTACCAACGGTTACAGAATTTAAGGCAAGGTATCAGTCAGTAGATGATTACACCACCGAATTTCATTGGCTAGTAGCACGCAATGACTTGACAGAGACAGAAGAATATGACACCAATCACAGATTGTATGAAAGAAGGGCAATTCTCTTGGATAGAAAGGGCTACTAAGGCATTTAAAGCTGTTAAGGAGAAGATGATTACTGCTCCAATACTTGCCCTACTAGATTTTTCGTTCACTTTTGAGGTGCATTGTAATGCATCCAAAGTAGGCATTAAAGCTGTTTTTAGCCAGCAAAGTAAGCCTATAGCTTATTTCAGTAAGAAGCTGAGTGGTGCAAAGACACGTTATAGCACTTATGAAATGGAGTTTTACGCAGTGGTCTAAGCATTAAAACATTGGCGTCATTATCTGATTCATAGAGACTTTGTTTTATATACTGACCATGCCATGTTGAAACATATCAATGGTCAAGACAAGTTTTCTCATCGACATGCCATGTGGACAACATTCCTTCAGCAGTTTACTTTTGTAGTAAAGCATACTTCGGGAGAATCCAACAGAGTAGCAGATGCACTTAGTCACCGATCTTCCTTGTTGACACAAATGCATAATCAAGTTCTTGGATTCGACACATTTCAAGAATTATATACTACTGACCCTTTCTTTGCTCTTTTAATAGAAGACGTTGTTGTAGGATTTCGCTCAGATTACCATTTACAGGACGGATTCCTTTTCAAAGGTAATCAGTTATATGTTCTCGACTCAAGTTTGAGATTAAAAATCATTGCAAAGTTACATAACGAATGGTATATGGGTCGTGACAAAACTCTGGCTCTCATAGCCAACACTTACTTTTGGCTTACTATAAGGATTGATGTCTATCACTATATCGAGACTTGTCGCATTTTTCAGGTTTCCAAGGGCACCGCAACTAATGCCAGCTTATATATGCCACTGACAATCCGAATTCAAGGGCAAATTCTCTCCAACCTTGGGGGAATGATGCAAATTAGGAAACCATACTATATTAGGATTAGTTTCCTTATTATCTAAAGTTTACGATTTTGTTTGCCTTTCTAGTTTAGAACTTTTATTTTCCTTTTACTATATGATTTAGAATATTACTACTAATATAAATAGGCCTCTCTTGTAGCCTTTAAAGGTAGATTTCTTAGTTCAATAATATTTTCAGTTTCAAATCTCTGTGAGAGTATTTGAACTAGTTAATCCTTAGTATTCTGCGGAATCAACGAGTTTTAACCCTTAAATTCACGGCATTCTTTTGAATCAACGCAAATTTAATTTGTTCACTTATTCCGGTATTCTTTAGAATCAACGGAATAAATTAAATACTAAACTTCCACTGCATTAATAATACAACCCTTAAGTCACAGTTTAAAACGCCTTACGAGGTAAGAATAATACAACTCTTCAACATGAAAAAAACTACCCTACAAGGCAAGGTTCAAAATGCCTTTTGAGGCAAGGATAATATAGCCTTTGAATCATAAAAAGTACAGCCTTTCAAGGCAAGAAATTAGAGACACCTTACAAGGCTAAAAAAATGTTGCCCTAATTAAGGTAGAATCATATATCTTTAATCAAGGCTCGAAAAATGCTGCTCTAATTAATAGAAAATCATATGGCCCTAGTCAAGGCTCTAAAAATGCTGCCCTAATCAAGGCTCGAAAATGCTGTCCAAATCAAGGCAGAATTATATAACCCTAATTAAGACTCAAAAAATGTTGTCCTAATCAAGGCTCGAAAATGTTGCCCTAATCAAGGCATAATCATATAACCTTAATTAAGACCCGAAAAATGCTACCCTAATAAAGGCATGAGTTATATTGCTCTAATCCAGGCACAAATTAAATTACCTTACGAGGCACAAATTATACTTCCCAAGTCATGACATGAATTATATTGCCTTATAAAGCACAAATTAAATTGCCCTACGAGGAACGAATTATATTATCCTCTGAGCCATGAACTATACTGCCCTTTGAGCAGAAGTGTGGATATTCATGAATTATTGTGTTTGGCTAATGTGAAGATAATTTTGAATTTCACAAACCATGTATGAATTGCAAACACACAAAAACTACTACCGTCTGAGCGAAAATGCAAATATGTATGAATTGCACATATTTAAACAAGATAGGCATGAATTATCACCATCAGAATAATGTGCCAGCGCGGCATGGATTATCACCATCAAAATAATGTGCCAGACAAGCATCAATTATTGCCACTAGAATAAGGTAATGGCTGAACATGAATTATCATCATCAGAATAATATGCGAAAGAAGCTTAAATTATCCCCATCAGGATAAAGTGCATTCAAGTACGAATAATTGTCATCTGTACAAAAAGGCATTCCAGCATGTATAATTACCATATGAGCAAACGTGCATCTTAGCACGACAAATTACCACCCGTGCAACTTTAGGTGGATGATTTCCACTTCTCCAGAAAGAATGCATGTATAAAGCATAACAAATGGTCATATGTTGATGCTATGTAGGAAATATGTTCCAAGACATATTACTAGATGCAATAATCATTTAATTGTGCCACCAAACATGTAGAGGTCATCTAGGCAATTTAACTTACCTCAAATGTGACAAGTACAAGTGTAACAAAAAAAGTAAGTATGCAAGCATGGCCGAACGTCACCTCATAACCCAAGGAATGCCAATTGAAGAGGCATTAAAACAAAACCATACAACTCCTAATGGAAAATCACCATCAAGAATTTAAGTATAGAAAAATGGTTAGCAAGAGATAGACATGCTTATAACTGCTACAAGTGTGAAGAATCACTCAACACAGAGGAATGTATTGAAGTTGTACAATTAATCTTTATAAATCAGATAGCCAAAAAGAATAGCAAGATTTGATAAAATCTATCAATCATAAAGCGCCTAAGTAATGGCTTAGCAACATCATTTAAGAAAATTATTGATCCACGTAGGGGAGAAAACATACCACTTGAACATGCCCACACTCTATCTACGTGTGAAATTACAAAATCTAAGCATGAGAGTGAAGAAGCCAACTGAGGAAAATTTCTCTTCTCAAATGGAATTACTAAAAAGGAAAACTTGAAGTGAGTAATCAAGATTATCATAAAGTAAAGACGTGTTACCTTAGCGCAGCATATTGATTATTGGCAAAAGACTACACTACATGGAACTTGACATTATCATACCTCATCACTCACCCTTAAATAATAGAACTTCTAATATCATCATTCAAGTATTTTATACTGATAAGAAGTGGCCACTCTCAATATCTTCAAAATAATATGATTCAAAACAATTCTATTATAATGCAAGAAGAGACTCCTTAATGCTTTAAAGTCTCTTCGGAGCTATACAAGTTCAAGCAATAAAGAATGTCTCTCATTCTAAACATGAAAAGTGTAGAAAAAGAATCATGGAAAACAAAACCAACAAGTTAAAAGAATTTTCTCATGAGAATATAGGCATTATACCAAAGAGTCGACACTTAGAAAGTTAGCATTGGCATGTATTAACTATTTAGTTCATAAAAAGAGATTTTTGAATTTCAAAAACTCTTATTATGAACTGGAGGCCTGTGTTGATGAGGTAATTGGTGACTGATACCACCTTAAAAGAGGTAAAATTCTCTAGAAAGGAAAATTGGATTCCTCAAAATCAGGAACAAAAACTGTTAGAAGGGAGTTCAAGAACCTTTAAGATAGAAAATATGGAAACCTTGATTTAAACCATGATTGAGTCATAAACACCAAGCCAACAAGGCTAAAATGTTAGGATGATCCTTATCACCAAGAGATAATCTCGAAAATACTGCAAAGTTGGCTAAAAAAGTTAGGTACAAAGCCATTACACCCACAATACCCTCAAAAACTAAGGAACTACTCCTACTTCGAAAAACATTCCTTATTTTATTCTCTATTAAAGTATTTTAAGGTAAAAAAAACCATCATAAAAGAGGTATGATCACTCAACCTAATTAAAAACACTTTGATTTCAACTTCAAAATCACTCCACTGACTTAAGCATCGAAGTGGGCATATCGGAGACCACCACCTCCGACCCCATTTCACCATTTTCTTGTTAGTTACTATACGTGCAAGTTACCTCCATTTTTTAAAATTGGTTCAATCCCAAGCGAGAAAAAATCAGGCGTCATCATTCGATTTTGAAAATTCTTTCCCATACGAACCATTCTATCAATCAGTCAAATAAATTCATACAAAATAATTAATTATCAAAGCTACTTAATTAAGCACTTTCAAGAATGACATACCAACCCAAAAATCTGAAGAGTAAGAATGACACTCTTTAAAGAAAATAATCCCAATAAAAAATAGTCATTCTAAGAAATGGTATATTAAGAGAAAATAATAGAAAAATAGTATCACAATCTCACCAAGATGAAGGAACAATGTTCATAGCTTGGGAAAAAATAATCTCAAATCAAATGAATTACTAGTGAAACCAATATTATTTGTATTTTTTTTATGAATCACTACATTTTTTAGTCCCTAAAATCAAAAAGGACTTTTATTAGGACATAGCATTGGCTAGGGAAATGGCTAACAAAAAAGAGATGACATGAAGAACAAAGTATATGTTTATAAAAAATATAGACCTTTAGGAAATTGTAAGGTGTTTTTATTTATTTATTTATTTTTCTCTCTTTTTTCTTTTTTGTAATTATCATTATATATATGTATTCTTTTTTTTTTTTAGATAGTGCATCACTTTTTGAAAAGTAAATCCTCCATATTTTTCTCAAATATAAATAAGTGATGGAAAGCATAAAATACAGTGTAATACTCCAAATTAGAGTAGGATAGGATGATGGGTTAACAAAGAATTTTTTTTATAGGCTCAAAAGGGGTCATTATGGATAATTCATAATAGGGATTGCTAGAAAAAGCTTAAACATATCAGAGAGGGACTTTTTGTCTTTTTTTAGGACCCTAAATAGTTTTTCTTATCTATTAATTCAATGGACTTTTAGACGTAGTAACATCCATTTTTTTTATTGGTCGACTCAAAAGTAAAAGATATAGATCATGTATAAAATAATAAATTGCTAAGTTATGAAAAAAGGCTACTCTCCAAGAAAAATAACAGGCCAAAAATTTACTTTGAATTTATTATAACATATTCATTCCTTCAAATAATTCAATCAATTTCACTCATCAAATTTTTCAGTTCACACTTGTCATCTAACATCAACATGTAAAGTGGCAAAGATGGTGTAACGTAACTTAAAGCCAAAGATAATACAAATATTAAAATTTAGAAGTCATTATGTCATCCAATGTCAAAAGCTCACACAGCATGCCTTAATTTTTTAATTTTATTATTATTATTATTATTATTATTATTATTATTATTATTATTATTATTATTATTATTATTATTATTATTATTATTATTATTATTATTATTATTATTATTATTATTATTATTATTATTATTATTATTATTATTATTATTTTAGATTCTAAGAGTAAGAAAATGCATGTTTGAAGTAACCAAACTCCATATTCGGCCATCTTCAAACTTGTTCAAAGTTAGTCTTAATAACAAATTATTTAGACTTTAAGATTAACAAGATGCGCATTTGAAATAATCAAACTCCATATTTGGCTATCTTCGAACCTGTTCAAATTTAGTCTTTATAATAAAAATTAATAAAAACATCACTAGAACTAAAAAGATGTGTTTCTATATTAAGCCATCTTTGACCTAAAAAAATAAATAAAATAAGTAAAAAGAGTTAGTAAGAATATAGGAATACAACAATCATTTATTCCACAATTGTCAACTATTCCCTCCCCATAACAAGAATGAGATATAATCTTTAATGTCTTGAAGGAAAAAAGTAGAGTCTAGAAGCTATCACTTAAACATTGCTATTGAAAAAATTTACAAACGTAGAGTTAAATCTAATTTGTGCTTCTTATTACTACTACTGTGATCATCAGTCGACCAATCCAACATAAAAGTCTTAGGATTTGGCTTAGATATGTGAGCTTCTAAAAAATCAAGTAACTTATTAGTAGTATGAGTACAAATAAAGAGTTTTTTCATTGTAAATGAAATGAAATGATTCTTACTTACTTGGTTAATAAATGCTATCAAGCCATCATAAAAGTTATTAACACTTAACAAACCGATGAGCTTCTGATAAATGTTCAAATAGGCTTAAGAAACAATGTAATTAGTACCTCTAGAGTTGTAAGATCTCTTGACAAGAAAATGAAAGCGTCGGCATATTTTAGCATTTCAATTATTCTTTCTTATATACCTAAAACAACTAACTCCTCTTTGATTGCTGGGCCAAGCAAGCATCTTAGAGATTATAGGTTTTTAGGATGATGCCTAGCACTTAGCTCTTTTAATAAAAGCAATTTCTGAAACTAGATTTGATAACCTTTGGTCACCTCCTCCATATACCAGGTGTAGTTTTATTTCGGCTATGACACGACCAAGATCTATCGCTGCTATGACGAACTCTTTATATCTATCATAGTGAAACCCAAAAAGCACACAAATATTTTTTAGTTGTCTGTTTTAAGTTGCTGCCATTAGGAAAATTCTTAAAGACTATTTATGAGCTGTTTGAAAAGAAGCCCATAATTAAAGATCTTGGTGATAGACATAATGATTTACAACTATATATGAGGTGGTGTGTTTATCAAATGACACATAGAGCTTAAGACTCAATTGTCAAAAGCAAATAATAAAAAGAAATGAATAATGATTAGATATAAAACCAAATTATTAAAAATAATAATGTAAATGATAAAAGAACTGTAAAATAAAAGGATATCTGGTTGTAATTATGATTGTAGCTTATATCTTCCTCTAGTTTATGTTTAGAAATAGCTTGAACCCCCTATATGGGTCAATGATAAGCTTCCCATCTAGTTTTCTTATAAACTAGTAAACAATGTCATTTATTGTCAAGTTCCTAAGACAATATCGTCCACATTCTTTCTAGAACAATGGTCATAACTATAAAATTACTATCTGTACGTATGTATTGGGATGCATTTCAAGAGTCAAAAGGATTGAATCATTTCTTCCTTATTGTCGGATACTATTCCCAGAGATTTATATGGACATCTTTTGTATTCCATTGAAGCACACTTATGGCAACAAACTTGGAGCCATCTGGTTCTTCATTTTCGTGAGTAGTTTTTTTCCCTAAACCAGTCATGTAAGCAATAAATTTAGAAAGTATTTCCTTTGGCAATCATACTTTGGCTTTAATTAACCAATTAATATCAACATGGATATTATTTTTCATAAGTAATGCAAGCGTTCGGACCGAACTTTATAGATTGTAAGAATTGCATTTTGAGGGAAAGAGAGAAATTACTTGTGAAGCTTTTTAAGAATTAAGTTCCTATCTATACCTTTGTTGGAAAATATCAGTTATTGTGGGAAACTATCAAATGGGCTTTAATTGTCAGAGAGTATTATTATTTGCCACTGAACAAGGATAACAAATAACAATACACCAAATAAAAGAATTAATCTATCAAAAACAAAACACGCATTAAACCAAACAACAAAATAAAAACACACAACATAAAAAGTGGAACGTTAACTCACTGTCGTCCCTTATTAAGTTTACCCTAAGTTCTAGTAGGATTTTATAGATACCATATTTTATTCCCGTGAGTTGTCTTTCTAGTTCTTTAAAATGGGATGTTAACGCTGCTCCAATTTATAAAATTAGAGCAGGCCACTTAGGTGATGCTTTACTTGTAGAAGTTCATTAAGGTGGTTAAAAAGGATACATCTCATTGAGGTTCTTATAAAGTTTAGTACATGTGATGAAAGAAAATATAATTGTTAAACAAACACACTTTAGTAAGAAACAAATAAGTTCAATCAATAAAGAATAGTAAAATGAAATAACAAAAAGTTAAATCACTGAAGAAAAAGACTCAATCAAGATGTGGTGGATCACTCAAATTTATTTCAATATTTTTTTTATGTGGTTGATACTCTAGATGTCTTTAATCTTTCACCATTAACTTTAAAAGTAACAACATTCTTTGGATTCTTAATTTCAATGGCTTTCTGTGGAAAAACAATATGAATAATGAATGGATCAGACCAGTGAGAGCATAATTTACCTAGGAATAAATACAGGCAAAAATCAAATAAACACACTTTATGACGTGGTGTAAAAATTTTTCTCATAATGTGCTTGTCATAAAAGGCTTTTATCTGCTTCTTGTAATCCTTAGCATTTTCATCGTTGTAAATCTCCTTAAGTTTTGCCTATTAATCTTATAATATTAATTTTGATAATAACAAAACTTATATATTCTTGATTAAAATATTAGGGCTATTAAAATGAATTTCTTAAAGGCATAGACATGTTTAAAGAAGCTTAATGACCGTTAACTTGAGTCAGAAAATCTTTTTCTAAACAAAAGTTGTCACAATATGAAGTTTGAAAATTAACGGTAGACCGTTTATAAAATAAATGGTGAACCGATAATTTACAGACATAAAATTATCTTCTTAATCCTGATTCGTTTATCTAACAAGATTCTAGAAATTAACGGTGAAACATTTATTACAAACGGTAAACTAATAATTTACAGAAAATGGGAGTTTTTCTAATCTTAGCTAGACTTTCTTTGACAAGATTCTGAAAATTAACGGTGAACCGTTTATTAGAAAACGGCAAACCAATAATTTACAGAAAATAGAAAGTTTTCTAATCTTGAGCCGTTTAGCAAAAACAGAGACCTAAGTTTGTTTTGCAGGTTTCTGAAAATTAATGGTGATTCGATAATGATAAATGGTAAACCCTTTTATTTAAAATCTAAGCACAACGACTATTTGGATAAGTCAAAACAGTTAACCGACAGCAGCAAATAGCAATCCGATTATTCTCAAAAAGTCAACAACGGCTAGTTTTCAGTTCCAATTATAAAATAGCTCAATCAAATTCAAATCAAAAGAGATCCAAAAAGTTATCATTGAGCTTGCTACTTAGAAAACAATCTTCATTGAGCTTCAAACTTGTTTTTACTTCATTAATTCACACTTTTAGATTTCATTGCTTACAATACACATTGCGTGAGAGATTGTTTATTTGTAATTTTTATTTTTGAGTGATTCTAAGTATTGGGATACACTTGGGTTAAGAGATTGAGAATAATCTCTTATTGTAAAGGTTTATTGACACCTTTAAAGTCAATTGTAAGTGTGGTTGAAGCCTTGGAGGCTTGCTTACTGGAATCCTTAAATCCGGTAAGCTTGGAAGCGTGGACGTAGGCACGATTGGCCAAACCACATAAAAATCACATGTTTGATCTCTCTTCCCTTATCTTTTTAATTTTGAGCATTGTTAGAATTATTGCTTTTGATTTTATTAAGACATTAGTTTAAATTATTGTGTGGTTTTATTTGCTTAAGTTTTAAGAACCCAATTCACCTCTCTTCTTGGGTAAACTAGTTAGTATTTCATTGCCAACTGTAATCTCCTTTTCAAACTGCAGATAGGGTAAATGATGCATGTATTCTTTTATTTATCATCAAGGGAGGATGAGATGATTTTAATAATGTGTTTTCTTTTCCCAAGAATACATACTTGAAAGAATCAGATAACGGTTTGAGCTCGAGCTTGGTGGTGCTTCTAACGATGAGCTGAGTTTCTTCCTTGATGGTGCCAATTTCTCTATTCTTGCCTTTCATTTATTAGTACCTATGGATGGTGATGAATTGAGTAAGACATTGACCTCATCAATAGATTTGTCAATATCAAAATCCAAACCAAAGTGAGTTAAGCATTATTGTAAATGACCACCATTGAGGTTAAAAAGAAAAGTATGATCAACTAGTTTTTCTATCAAATCCACATCAACGATTCCATCATTTTTATTAGGGGGTTGTTTGGCAATGTCAAAGATATTCAGTCCATAGTCATGTTGCCAAAGGACCATTATATATTTTCTATCTTATATTGAATATAAACATCAATAATTGCCAAGAAAGGTCAACTAAGGATAACAATGATGTTCTTCTTCGAATCCTACACTAGTTGAGTGTCAATCACAATAAAATCAAGAGGAAAATAAAACTTGTCAACCTAAATAAGCACATCCTCTATAATACCGTGAAGTATTTTCATAGATCAATATGTGAGCTTCAACACAATTAGAGTTGGGTGTAATTCTCTCAATCTAAGTTTTACAAATACTAAGTAAAGCAAAAAATCAACACTAGCTCTTAAATCCAATAAAGTATTCTCAAAATATGGTTCCCAATACTACATGGGATAATGAGAGAACCTAGGTCTTTGAATTTTAGAGGAATTTTAGTTGAAATATAGAATTAATGTTTTCTGTTAAAAAGGCTTTCTTTTGAACATGAATACGTCTCTTTTTAGTATGACTATTTTTTAAAAACTTGGAATAAGAGGGCACTTGTTTAACAACATCAAAAAAAGAAATGTTAACAAGTACCTATTTAAATATTTCCATAATCTCATATGTGGAATTTTCTTTCTTTGCTTTAGCTGAACTCCAGGCAAAAAAGAGCTTTGGAGATGTATTCTCGTAAGCTATTTTCTTCTTTCTTCTGTAGTGATAAGTCCTCAAAGTCTAAAGGCTCAATTTGAGTTGTCTTTTTCACTAGCATCTCTACCTTGTTGTCGATTTTTTTGCGTTTTTGTAAGGTCAAGTGCCTTTGACCTCTTCATGTTACTAGAGTAAATTGGTACTAACTTTATGTATTCTCTTAGGATTAGGCATGAGCTAGCTTGGGAATTTACCTTTCTCAGCAGTCATTACCAAGGTTTGAACTGAAGAAGCAAGTTAACCCACTATCTTTTTGAGGTTCGAAATTGATTAGGCTTGTGAATTGAGCCTAGGTCTCATCTCATTTCGCAGCTCATCAACTGTGTGATTTGTTGTTCTAATGTAGTGTGAATAAAATTTTTAAGACTTTGGAATACCTCTTCTCATGGTTTGACATGTGAGTAGTTCTTGTTGTGATTGAATTGTTTGAATGACGGTTGAGAGACTTGAGGACCTTGATGAATTGGTTGCATTGGTATAGCTGGAGTTACTATTCTATTTTGTAGGAATCCTTGAGACCATGACAAGTTATGATAGTCTTTCCATCCAGGATTATAAGTATTGGAGAAAAAAAGTTATAGTTCGACTATTTTCTCATCACATTTATGGCATTGGCTTGATCTAGGTACGAATCTTAGTCAAATTGATTTTACGCATTTGGCTCTATTGATTTTGCAGTAGTTAACTATACTATTTGGCGAGAAAGTCCCTCGACTATTGTTTTGACTTCCTTGAGTTTTAATCTTGATTCACCAATGTGAATCTCATTTACTCATTTAATTTTTCTCACATTCCTAAATGATTAGCTTCACTATCAAGACTTATCCACTTGTTGTTGGAAAAAGTTCTAAATTTCTTATGCGCTTTTAGACATTAGCTTACCTCCACTTGTTGTCATTAGCCATTTTTGCACATATAGTAACAATCCCTCCAAAAAGTATTGAAATTAGTGTCATTTCTCGTACCCATGACTTGACTCTTCAAGAGTAGCCCATTAAATCATTCACATGCTTTGAAAAATTACTTGTCTTCTCTCTAAGTAAACTCTAAGATTTCTCTGCGAATGACATTGGTTTTATGCACTGTGAAGTATTTATTTAAAAACTTAGTTATCATTTGTTCCTATAATGTGATACTAATAGCAGGCAATATATTGACCCAAGAATGAGCTTTATCCTTTAGAGAGAATGGAAATAATCTAAGCTTAACATCTTCATTTGAAAAAATTTTATATTTAAAAGTTTGGCAAACAACATGAAAATCATTCAAATGGTTGTACAGTTCTTTATTTTCTAAGCCATAGAATAATAGGAGATAATTTAGCACATTAGATTTCAACTTAAAACTCCTAGAAATTGCATTTGGATATCTTATGCATGATATGCTCAAATTAGCTAAGGGACTAAAGTAGTCCTTAAATGGCCTCTCTTGTGGTGCTAGTGGTTATTGTTCCAAAACCATTTTAATTTTATCCTCAATTTTAACTTGTGTTGCAATGTATTTTCATTTACGAAGTATCTTTTCCAATTCAAGATCTATAGAATCTAGATCATATGAATGTAGCCTTTAACCGCGCATGCAAAGAACATGTAAAAATAAAAGTAAAACTACTGAAAATAAAGAGAGAAAGGAGAAGTTATAATACTTACCTTATCATGTTGTTACACACTTACTGTGAAAACACATTTAAAACATATACACAAACTTATTTACACAATATTTACAAAGAAAATTAATCCTACAAATTAAAATGACTTACCACCTTGGCAACGACACTAAAACCTGTTGTGCAAATTTTATTGCACTCACAAGTGCATGAATTTATTGCAATATAGATTTATAATGACGAGTGTCGATCCCACAAGAAGATAAATTTAATTATGTAGAGAGTTAATTTTCTTAATTGTGTGTGTGAATTAGCTACACGTGAGTTTGGAGCAATAAGACTTAAAATTAAAAAAATGGTTGGAATAAATTAAGGATGAAAATAATTTAAACAAAACACTTAAGTCTTTAAATTCTCATTCAACAATTCACTATTGGCTTAATATATTTTTTTAGTTCAAATTCATTCATGAGGGAGTATTTTCACTTCTTATAAGTCTCACTCTAATAAATATAGTATCAAGCCTGCCCAAAGAATAATGATCTTTCGCTAAGTGTGTTGTCAAGTACTTGTTGTGCCAGACAATAATAATTCTTTCGTCGATAATGTGGTAGGATCGTCCATTAAATATGGCACTCTTTGTCAACACTGAGTCAAAATGACTTACAAATACTAGAGTATAGTTTCTTTCTAATAAATATGGTATAAAGTGCTCACTATGCAAGACAGTATCAATCTTTCACTAGAGATCTGACATTTCATGCAAAATTTGGACGAGATGTACTGTTTGTCAACAACGATTCAAAACAACCACATAAATCAAAAAGGAAAAGAAAATAAACTTATCAAATTAAGCCGATGGATTATGTTGAGGTTTCACCATCAACTCAAGATTGAAATTAAATTAGCCGCTCGTAATTAAACTAGGGGTAAAATCATAATTTTATTAAAATACATAGAAAATATAAGATAGACTAAGAACTATAGAAAATAGTGCTCAAATTTGGATTAAAAGCTATCAAATTAGGGGAAGAGTCCCTTGTTTACAAAGATAATGAGTAAATCATAGTCATCGGATGAAAACAATTCGAACACTCAAGATTGCACCATGTAGCAAGATCTAATTTGCTAGAACACATCATCAAGTCCAATAATATGGTGCCACATCATCAACCAACACCACATCAGCATTCTTTGTTCTAATAAGATATTGTCATGTCATTGATCAATGCCACATCATCAATCAACAACACAGCGACATTTTTTCAGTCTAATAGGATATTGCAATGTCATTAATCAATGTCATGCTAGCTAGACCTCACCAAAATCCCAAAATTATAATTTTACTTTTTTTGCTTTTGTTAGGATTTCAGCTATTTTGAGCTAAAAAATACTATTTATTTTGCCATCTGATTTCTTGTTAATTGTGAAATAACCAAATATTTTTTAAATATATAAAATACTCAAATTATAACAAAACAAACACAATTAAAGTTTAAAGGACTTAAATATATAAAAGTATAAATATTAATGAGGCTTGCAGTACAAAATAATAATTTACCCTCCGTAAATATGCATTCTCCAGTACTCAACACTTTATTCATTATCTTAGTTTTTACTTTGCTTTCATTATCTACTTTGTATAGTGGTAGTAACCTTGGGGAAGCTTCATGCGACTCCATCTAGCCCCCATTTTATTTAAAAACTATTAATGCTGTAACTATCTTAATGACAGTTAAGTGTCGTTCCTTATTTTTTTTTTAATGAAATAATATTCAATAGATATATATCTTAAAGTGGGAATTTTATCTATTGACATAACTACCATACACAAAAAGTGTGTTGTAAATAAGCCTTCAGCACCACCATACGAAAGGATTGCACATGAGGAACACCCCATAATGCATTCAAAGGACCCCACACTCTGTATCGAAGCAACATGGATCCTACACATAAGGGGACTAACCCACATGACAATAAATTAATTGCCCCAAGAATGATAAAGAGCCCCGACAATGGCATATAAATTAAATACCTCAAGAGTGGCAAAGAACCCTAAGAGCTGCATGTAGATTAAATGCCCCAAGAGCAATAAAGAGCAATGAGAGCGGCACGTGAATTAAATGCCTTAAGAACGGTGAAGAGACATAAGAGCTGTACATAAATTAAATGCCCCAAAAACAGCAAAGGCCTCCAAAAACAGCACATAAATCAAATAACCAAGGAGCGGTGAAGAGCCCTAGAGTTGTACATGAATTAAATGCCTCAAGATTGGTGAGGAATCCTGAGAGTAGCATATAAATGAATGTCTCAAGAAAAAGGGAACACAAGACTGCATATCTTATAAACGTCACATTGGCCATATGGGATAGACACCTCATGACAAAAAAGTCAAAGACCGCCATCTGGACTAGCTTAATACAATACATATCAAATTCTGAAAAAAAATTAAAATCAAGATCAAGGTAAGCAATAAAAGCAACAACAATCTAAAAATACATATGTAAAACTAACAAAGCCATAATCTCATGACAGGCTACTCATCATGATACTTTGCGTCACCTGCATCCTTGCCACTGGTAGAATCTTCTGCACTTACATCTCAAACCTATCGATATAAAATAGACTCAAAATGTCGAGAATGATAGTATCGCTGAGATTGTCCCTTATAGGATATAAGGAGCATCCCATTTTCTCTCATAGATGATTCAGAGGCCTCCCTTAGGTCAAAAAGAGTTTTCCTTATCTAAGCATATGTAAAGTATAAAGGGTATTTCTCCATAACCACATCAGGACGGTCCATCCTAAAAGTATACAAGCAATTCAACACTATTCGCTAGGCCTGCTACTTTAAGCCAAGCACTTCCTGTGCTGCTTTGTCCATGACTTTCGTTACCTTAGCATCAAGTTGCTTCTTGAAGAAGTTTCTGTCTTCGCCGGACCTCTGCTTGAGTTTATATTCTCTTTGCAAATCTATATCACTTCAATGCATAGTAAGAATTTTATTCCAACATCTCATTTAAGATGTGGGCATAAAGCATGGTAGCCAACATATAAAAAATAAGAAAGAATGGGGTAAAAGGAAAAGGAAAATTGTAGGAACAAGTAAAGAATAAACTCAGACCAAAGACAACTAACTTGAAGGGTAGTCTTAGTAGTATCTTATAGTATCAACGTTGTGAGGCGTTCTTTACATATCGCAAAAAATCGCTCTTGAAGACCATCCGTGCAACTTGCATAAGGACTAAGAAACTCAACTACTCATTAAAATCAATGGGATCTTTGGTAATAGGCTTCTTCCTCTTATCAGTTGACGACCTGGTTTTATGGCAAAAGGAAAGATCTTGAGACGCTTCTTGAGGTAAATGAGGAAGTTCTCTTAAAAATGTCCTCTCTAAACAAAGTTTAGGCATCATTTCAAAGTGATCGCAAGAGGATCCCATAGTCAACCAGTATCTTTAGAAGCCTTTTTTTTTTGGCACTTTAGAAAGAACTTCCCCAATGCCTGATATATCTTCCACTAAGAGGCTATCTAACAAAGAATAAAAAGAAAGGGAGTTAAAACATCATCAAAATGGCATGAAAAATAAACGAGAAGAGCAAAAAAATAATAAGAAAAGACAAAATGAATAGTCGTTATGCAATTGAGGGACGAACTCCATGCTATATAAAAGATGATCCTTTATGCTTCAATAACGTCCCGTAAGATTACTTGAGTTAGTCCCTGCATGGTTAGAGACCATCCCTACAATAAAATGTATAAACAACAAAAGAAATGGAGGTTCTAACACCTTTCATTTTAAGGTCCTTTCTAACACCGATCGTCTATAAGCCCAATTTTTAGATCCTTTAGTTAACTATAAAATTCCTCACAACTCCCAAGTCAACTCTACCTTTTAGCTTTCTAATAAGTTTGGTAGCTAGATCTTTGTCTTGTTGGCTTGCTTTCCACTCGTCCATCTTTGAAAAATAGAGGATTCATATCAAAATAAAGAGACAAAGCCATTGAAAAAAATAATTAACTTCACAAGAATAAAATAAGAGGGAAAGAGCTAAATGAGATTAAGTAAATATGCAAGAAATAACTTAACCTAAGGATGAGAGTTGCCTTTAATCATCGATTGCAATGAACCAGTGGTTATCCCAAGAGTGATGAGATATGGTAGCCCCTAAAACACTAATATTCCTATTTTAAGATACCAAATAAGTCACTTCGCCATTGCAGCCCCCCCCCCCTCTTCTTGAACACTCCCCAACAATAACTACATTGAGGGCTCTCAACCAAAGTTTTTCCTTTAAAGTTTATATAGGGAAATTAATTCAATGAATGAATGCCTAGAAAATTATATAACTCAATGAATGAACGTCTAGACAAATGCATTAAAGCTATATTGAAAGTACAATACACTTTGTTAAAATACTCCTAAAGTGATATATAGAGGCCCAAGAGAACTGACTCAACCCTAATTGCAACTCTTCATCCTTCAAGTTAAACCTATCCTCACCATCGTAAAGCCGTCTTATCTCCACACCTGGCAACCCATCAAGAAAATCATAGATTTTCTTTAAATCAGCCTCAATTAAACACTCTCGAAGGTTGGACATACCTTTAATTAGCTAATTTAAAGCTTGAAATCTCTCTGTCACTCAACTAGAACATCTCCGATGACCCCTCATCCTACGGGGGAGGTCCTTTTTTTGCCCTTGCCACTCGAAATGGTTTTGGGTGAAATAGGATAACCCCTTGAAGAGTACACAAAACATGCAGCAGTATCACCAAAAGTATTACTGTCTAAAGTAGAGAAACCCGAGGGAGAATTATTTATATCTCCATGTAACAATCGACTTTTATAACTAAAATATTTAGAACCTTATCATTTTTAATATATATATAGATTCTAAAATAAATTTTTAGAAATATGGAGTATAAAACGCAAAACTTTATTACATAAAAGTTCGTTACAAAATGTAAGGATTCCTTAGTGTATGTCTCAAAAAGGACTTTATGGTCACATACATAATCTTATGATAATTACGTTTAGATAGAAACTCAATAGAGTCCATCATAAAACCTAAGGTTCGTTATGCCCAAATGCACTTCGCCTCGGTTGGGACTTGGCGTTAGCTTGCCCTACTCATCGTTACCCGGAATGTAAGGACTACATGAACTAATGCCTAGTAAGATAGCACTTTGATGCATGTATTAACTATTATTAACCTAAATGACTTAATGAATGTTAAATGTTTTAAAAGAAACTTAGAACTATAAAAATGACTTTTTTAAAGCCTTAGCTTTGTTGTACTACAAGGTTGACATTTTTATTCTCTAAAATAACATGCCCTTGGGCTTAAATAGTTGATCATTTGGGCATTACGTATCACCATCCCCAAAAGACTACTTTTTACTTATCTTTGAGGGCTTGCCCTTTTTTGGGAACTTTGACACCTAGCAGTACAACAACCTGTCTTTTAAAATTCATTCTTAAAAACATCTTTATAACGTAATTCCATGAGATGCATGTGTTCAATGCAACTTATATTATAACATGTGAAGTTCCTATATGTACAATAGAGTCAACACACAACACTATTTAAAGACAACAATCTTTAATGTAGGTGGCATCGCTGACCATAGAATAATTAAGTAAAAGTATCATAGATTAGGCGGCATAGTCGACTATATAAGGAGTAAATAAGAAAATATTATAATATAGGTAGCATAGCCGACCATGTAAGAATTTAATAAGAAAATATCTTAATATAGGCAGCATAGCCGACCATATAAAAAATAACCAATCATATTATAATAGCCAACACAAGATAAAGGATTATTTAAAACTAAATTTAAGTATAAAAATAACTTTGCCCTTACATTGCAGTTAAAATGTTACTTACCTCTTATCCTTGACTTCTCTAGACCTTCTTATTTGAGGATTTTCTCTACTCTTGACGTTATGACTTAGAATATAAGAGGATTGAATTTCTAGGTCATATGGAAAATGAAAGGGCTAGGGGGTATTTATAGGATTTCCTAAAGCCAATTGATAGCTAGGATTTTACCACTATAACTCTTGATTAATGGTTGAGATTTATCCTTTTATGAACTTTTTAGTAAATTCTAGAATTCGTAAATTTCTCTACAACATCTCTTTATTGCATCATCACTTATATCATTGTTTATATCATCATTACTTTAGAATTAAATAATTTATATTTTTTGTTGTTGTTGTTATTACTTAAGGGGATTTATTAGCTTAAAGTTAATTCTATTATATTCAAGTAAGCCTTTAAAGAAAACAAGGAGCCCCATGCTAGACCTATCAACTCCTTGTCAATTAATGAAAACTTTCTTTTCACCATTTACACACCAATCACCAACAACAACAACCTATTACATATAAAAACCCCTAAAAAATACAAAGGTAACACATTAAAACACTAAACCCACCAACCAGACAAACCATTACTGCCAACATCATAGCCAACAAGCCATATAGCTAACCCAATGCAACACACACCCTTCCAACCAATGCCAAAATTGTACCATACACCACTCGAACAACATCAAATACCAACAACAACAAAATAGCCCAAAATCACCAACCAAAAACTAAAATAAAACTAAAATTGAGCAGAAAATAAAAAAAAAATTATCTAAAAACCAAACAATGAATTCACTACCACTTATCCAAGCCGCATCGACTTAGAATCTTTTCAATAGGACCACTATTGAAAAATGCTAGAGAGGAGGTGAAATCAAAGTTGAAACCAAAGAAGAATGAAACCAAAAGAGGAGAAAATGAGAGAGAGATCATGAGGAGGAGGAATAAACAAAAACCGAAATAGAGAAAGTGATAGAGAGAAAAACTGAAAATGGGAGAAGGGAAGAAAAAGAGAAGCCAAGAAAATAGCAGAGAGAGGAAGAGGAAAATTAAAGCAAGAGAAAGAGTAAGAAGGGCTGGGAGAAAGGTGAGGAAGTTGAAAACCAAAGGAAAAGAAAGGGATAGCAAAATAGAGAAGACAAAGTTGAAAGGAAAAATAAAAGAGAAATTAGCTTTTTAAAATTGGGGTTAAGACAAGCGTGAGAAGAAGAAAGAGAAATTTGTTTTTTGAATTCTAGTAAATATGTCCAAAAAGTGCATGGCTAAGGCACTTGCACATTTCCTACTTGCAATGAGTAGAAGAAAAAAAAATTTAGGTGAGCCCCTATGAGGAAAATTTCAGATAGGCCCCAAAAAATTTATTATTTCATAGCTAACAAGGAAAAGAGGGTTTTACCAAAGGAATCAAGGATGGACCCCATCAGATCATCCCTATTTAGAACACCCCCACATGTCATGCCATCTTGAATGAAAATTTTATGCTCCTTCACCTCATTATTTACAAAAAAAGACTAGGAGGATCTTATTAGTAGTAAAATATATAGGTTAGAAGTGTTAAAGGCATGACACACGGGCAATGTGATTTAGGATTATAATAAAAGATGAAGAAGAAGTTAAGAAGAAAGGATGAAACGAAAATATCTCGAAGAATCAACCTCAATTATTTAAATTGCCTAAGAGAGTGAGAAAATTACCTCTTACAAAATATCCAAGTCACCATGTATTTATACGAGACTGTGGAACAGTAATGAGCACATCAATGCCACTAGGCCATGTTGTTACTGTATAGTCGCCACTTGAATTATTTCATAATATCTCTTTATGAGCCATTAAAGTCAAGATTGAGAAAGAAAGACCATGGACAAAGCCACCTGTACCATCCCTGATGAAATTAAGTGCTCTTCAGCCCAATTGGTTCATTTAAAAAGGGCCAATTAAAGTTAAAGACACACAGTCAGCACAGATCGTCCCTAAATGGACAGCCATCCAACCTAAGCCAGCTTAAGGGCCTCTATAAAAGAGCTAAATTACTCTTAAAATGTACTTGAGGAGGGGAATCACTCATAAAAGCTCCACATGTCCAAAAAGACATAAAGATGCCCTTAGTGGCACTCTACTATAGAACATCAAGTTGGTCTCATTAAGGAACACTCAACTCTTTTCCTATTCTAGGGTTTCTTGGAAACTCATCACCTCCTACTGACTTGACATCAGAGTGTCGTCACCGACCACCGTCGATGCCACCTCTAATGGTTGTTCCTTGTGATTTTAGGTTTGTTCAACTGCCACCATCCTTAGAAAACCATCTTCAAACAGCATAGTCGTCATCTTCACCGAAAATTACTTTTTGCAAAAAAGCTCTCATAGTGCTTTGGGCTAAACCAAAATTAAGCCAAAATAAGTATGCTAAATGGGTGTTAAAAATAATATATAATCCATGATCAGTTATACAATGATCCTTAATAGTTTATAAAATAACGAGTATTTTAATATGCGATATTAAATTTTTCAAAGTGATCAGGTATTTTTTTAGATTACAAACAATCTCACCCATGAGCTAATTGATGCAATTTACAGCATTCACTTAAATATAAAAAATTTGTTGTGTCAGTCATTAGTGTCACACCATATGTAAATTTTATAATTGCAACTTATTTATTTAATTGTGTTAGATAATATACTATATATTATATCTTATACTTACTAGTAATAGATATTGAAACATTTATGTTAAAAAGAATTATCACATTACAAATTTAAAGGAAGGTTGAAAAGTGATTTTTAAATAAAAACATGATATTCAAGTGAAATTGTTTGAAACTCTAAGGATGGTCATAGTTATTTTACAAAAATTCTCTAGCCCTAAAATGGTCAACAAACTAGTTACAGTTATTTTTAAATTATTTATCTTTTTCTTTAATACAAATATTGTGTACCATTGATTAAATCTAATGGCACACAATTAAAACATTATTAATGCCGTAAAAAAGTTATCATAAAGGGATCCCTCTTTCAATAAATCAATATGTTGATTTTTTTTCCTTTTTTTTTCTTTTTTTTTTTTTTTTGTGACTCCTCAATTATCCAATATTCTTTTGAAATAGTCTTTGATTCTTTTCTTTTCCTCATGGATTGATTATTCTCATACCTTTTTTAAGATAAATTTATTATTCTCATACTTAAAGACTAATTTTAAGGTAAAGTTTAGACATGTTTATTTTAAATTATAATGATTGCCTGGAATATTTATTTTGTGGGGAGTGTAGAGAATTAAGATTCCATTTTGTTTTAGAATTGGGAAAATTGGGGGAAAAAAAAAAAAGAGAGAGCCAGCGCATGTGGGGTTTAAGAAGAAAAGGACTTTTTTTTTTTTAATTGAATCAAGTATAATTGAGAATCGAGTTTTGTAATGATTTTTTAGGGGTGTTAGAAGCTCCGCTCTGCTGCAACTATGGGCCTTAATTTTTTGTTGAAACTATGGGCCTCAATGTTAAGATGCGCGTAAGATTGCAGATGAAGGAACTAATACGTTACTCTATTTGTAATTTTTTCCTTTTTTGAAAAGAAAGAAATAGAACAAACAGTGCTTAATGCTTTGTTCTAATGCACAAACATATACTAATATTTTAAAAATTGACACACAGATTTACTTGTTACTGTTTTCTAGTTATCTTGGAACATTGGACATATCGCCAGACTGTGATTTTGAGATTTACATATTGGCGAGATTGGTTTGATGAAAGAAGCAATTGAGGAGCTGTACGTGTAACATTAATTAATTATGACGATCTAAAATAAAAAGAGTTTTGTATATTCATTCCTAAAATATTAGGGATCTACCAGCACATTCTTTAAGAGTTTATGCCCTTCTATCTTTAATGGGGGGGGCGTGGGAGAGTATAAATCACTACTTACCCATTATTTGTTTCTACTTTCTTGTTGAAAGATTGGACACAAACCCTTAGACTCTCAAACATTTGGTTGATAAAAATAGGGAAAATTTGTGAGGTAGAATGGGAAGAGGGAAGAATATATATATATATATAGAGAGAGAGAGAGAGGGGGGTAAAAGGGTATCTACACTCTCAAGATTTAGAAAAATGATCATATAGAATCGAAGTTCGACATTGATTTTATCTGAGAGGAGGATTGTTAAGTTGTTTTCCATATTGATAGCTAATTTGTTTAGTTAAATGCCTTGAAATTATAGGCCCAAACCTCCAACAAATTATAATCAATACTCAATTATCCAATTAACCATTAGAGTTTAGACTAACGAAATGTGTGTTCCATAAGACTTTTTAAAAATATGTGATAATTGAATTTAAGTGGGTTTGAATGAACATTTACCCTTATTAAGCTAGTTCCCTTCATTTATACGATTTAGGACTTATGCCTTATTGACTTTTATGATAACAATTGGGACCCAACAAGGGACCTATTTGATAACGTAACAAAAAATGGGCTAGGGACTTATTTGATTAAAATGGACAAACCATATCCTTACCCAAAAAAACATAAGACTACAAGAATCCGGATGTAATTACCCCAATTTTCTTTTTTTCTAATTATCAACAACAATTAAAATTTGAAACGTATTTGTTTAAACTCGTCTCTATTCGAACATGCCAAACTTCAATATCTTTAAGGTTTCTCTTTCAACATGGTTGTTATCAACAGTGAATGTTGTCTCTAGCAAACAAAGCCTTAGAATAAAAGTTTTGCACAATTTTTTTTTATTTTACTTTTATGCATTAATACTTTTTTTTGTTGAAAATCTATTTTTTTGTCCTTGCTTTTTTTAAAAAAATAAATACTGAAAAAGAATGACTATAGTCAAAACAATCATTGATATTAGTGTTCACACTCGCTTTATATTATTCTTTTAAATGATTATAGTTTAATAATTAGAGTTTTCGTCGTTACTGTTCGTATGCGTTCTCATTGTATAGAGTTGTTATTATTGAAAATTAAACACCCAAACAAATGTACCAATGAAACATATGAGAAAGCATATGAAAAAACAAAATTATAGTTGCAATACTAATGCGGAAAAAAATCTTTTACTTTCAATAAAACTTATCTTTTAACCATCTTAAGAATATAAAAAATACAAGTGATTATCACGAGTTTTTGACAATATTTCATAACCACCTTAAGTTTTAATTTTATATCAACTAGTTATTTTTTCATTAACTCCATTAACTATCATTAAAGAATTTAAGAAAGAAAACTATTTTATTCTTGAATTCATTTAAAAGGATAAAATGATATTTTGGAAGGATAGGAAAAACAAAAATTATACTGGCAGTACTAATGAAAAAATAAATAAATAAACTTTACTTTCAACAACGGGGTAACATATTTACCCTTTTCAAAAAAAACAAAGTGGGATATAAATTTAGGCTTTATGAAAAGGTTCTTTATACAAAGGATGGTTGTGTGTCATCATATGTCAATGCTGAATAGTCATTGGGTGGTCCACATGTGAATGTCCCAATAGATGACACTTCTCCTACTTTGTCCTGGATCATTAATAAAATGTTTCCCCATAAGTCACATCATGCCATCACCGTACATTAAAAGCTAGTAATTATGAATGAATCATTCATTTCAGACTTTGGGATAAAAAAGAAATTGGAAAAAAAATTAAAAAAAAAAAAAGGGACTCTAGTCAGCATCACTGCCCCCGAGTGAAAGCTCTATATCAAAGATCAATTTCCCTCCCCAATACGTAAATTAACAAACACACATGAATGTTTTGTTTCAATAAGTTATCTAAGGAGAATTTAAGTCATCACTTATATAACATAGCGCCTAGCACAGATAAAATTTGAGATAAGGTGATTGAGATCTACCACATAATTAGAAATATTAGTAAAGTTAAAGTTGTGGGTTCATATATGCTCGAACTCATCCTCATCTTGGAAAGAAAGGCCTAGGTAGAAACCATATATCATTTTTCTTTTTTTTTCCCAAAGTCTCGCTTTCTAAAAAAATTTCTTTGTGTTCACATAAAACCATACATGATCAATTGTGGAGTATGATTCATGAAAAAGAACCACAGTGCATCTTTTAATCTAGGGAATGTTCCCAACTACCAAGTGTGTTGAAACATCAATTTTTAGTTGAAATTTCTAGCTCTAACAAATTGTCAAACTAAACCCACACCTTTTACATTTTCTTTTCTCTTTTTTTTTTTAATTTTTTTTTTTTTTGGGGGGTTCCTAAATGAATGAGGTATTAGGGAAGTTATTGCTTGAAACGATTAGAAAAAGATAAAGAATTAGTGCTTTCTTTTTAAAAAAAAAACTTGGATGGAAATGGGAAACCTCACTCACTAAACACTAACTCCCACCATTATTATTAACTTGAACTTAAGTGACCGTCAATACAAAACACATTCACAACAGGCCAGAGTTGCATTGAGGATGAGAGGGCCAAGTTGAGGATCAATTGTGCTCACATCATTGCTTGGTTTATGTTCAAGAATTTTCTAACAAACAATAAATAAAATAAAGAACGTTGGCAAGATTTCGAATGAGTTGGGAAGATGAGGGTTTTTTTTTATTATTTATTTAACAATATATTGCTGGGCTTTTAGTGACAAAGTTTATTGGGTTTGTTCTCTGTTGGGAAAGATTTTCTTAGGCTTTTTGTTACTCTTCCTAGAATGGAATGAATCAACGTTTAACTCAAATGGGGCCTGGTTATGGTCCAGCAGTAAAAAGTAATTTTGGGTCTTTCTCCACAGTCCACACATTAATTAATTTAAAGCTTTATTTTCTTTTTTAGTTTTCTTTGAAGAACTCAAAAAGCCTCCAACTTTTATCCCTTTATTTTCTCATAAAATTTGTATATGAGTTCAATGACTTCAATCATCAAAAGCATGTACAAGATAGGTGTTGTCAACCACTTTTCACTATTTTATTTAAAGGTTAACATGCTCTCACCTCCATTTTTAGATCAAACAATATTCAAATAAAATTTTTCATAACTCAATAGTAATTCTCTATTTTTTGAAACTAAGTTATTTATTAGTATACATTAATTTTAGTAAGTATGATATATACTTTTATCCCGAATAAATCTCTTAAGGATAATATATTGGAGTAGACTTTATTTTCGTTCGACTTATTTTTATTATAATGCAGGTGGATAAGTATAAAGACATTAAAATTTGCAAAGAAAGAGGCATTGCCAAAAAGATGATTTTATGGACTTTTTTCTTTATTTTGGTTGATAATATATATATATAAGCCCGCACATGTATATACACAAAGTATTTCTTATTTTTAAAAAAAAATTAAACAAATAAAAAAAAAGAAAAAAAAAAAGTAGCCCGTCTTGAATGCCGGGTAGACAAAGACAGGACTGCCCTTCAAGGGACAGGAGGGTAGAAGGTATGGTCGCCATCACGCTTTCTCTTCTTCCACTTCTCCCCATACAAGCCTCTCTTTTCTCTCTGTTGCCCGCCCTGCCCGACTTCAATAAAAATAAAATAAAATAATGAGTAAAAATTTTCAAAAAAACATATTAGCGCAACGACAAAAGGCTGTGGCTATGCTAATCTCTGCTGCTGTTACGCTGACAGCGCTGTCAGCGAGGCGTCAATCATAAAGCAATGGATTGCAAAATGATTTGCCTTGAGTCTTGCGCCTCCCCTTCTCACCCCCCCATTGGCTCTGACACTCACCGTATGTCTTTGACCGTATCCTTTACAAAAGCAAATTAAAAGCAAAGCAAACACAAAGAGAGAGAGAGAGACACGCTCTTCAGACATGTCACTTCACTCGACACGTGTGAAGGGGATAAAAATATTTACTTCCTTTTTATGCTCTTTGTTTGGTCCCTCCTTCTCTCGCTCTTAAAAAGTTAAATAATAACTAAAAGAATTTAATAAATAAATAAAATATATTAGAGAATGATACCGTTGGCTCCCGCGAGAATCTCGCCTTACAATGCGTTGTGTTGTAAGGAACAAAGAATGGTTTTGTGATTTTGTTAGTTTCCTTTAAAATTTCTTTCTTTTCTTTTCTTTTTTTTTTTTTTGTCTTTTTATATTTGGTCGTTTACTTATTTATTTTTTGGTATTATATGTGTAGTTTCAAGTTTAGGCTAATTTTTTTTTTTTGTTATATAGTACTTGATTTGCTATTAATTTTTACTTTTTTTTGTGAGTATTAATTAAAACTTTTAAGTAATATAAATTAAATAATGGAAATTAAATAATGGAAAATAAGAAATATAATAAAAAAAATTTGTCAAATGATGCGTTTAGTATTGATAAAGTGAATAGAATTTTCTCATAAATTAATTTATTATATCACTAATCACTTGATTATTAATGTCCGCTCATCAACATCAAGGATGTTTAGTATTTTTTTGACAATTACATTTATGTAATAGTTTCTAATTAACACAATATATATATGTGTGTGTGTGAGTATTTGACAAGACTCGAGGTGGCTTTGCTTTTAAAAAATTCAACTACAATATAACGTACATTGTACCATCAAATTAAACTATTCCTTATATTTTTCTAGTTTTAGGTTAAAATTCACAATTTGAGGGCGACATGTCTCAAGTTCATCTAAATTTTATTCTTCACTTTGGCCTTTTTTTTTTTTTTCCTTTTCCGTCGCTTTAATAAAGGATAATTCAAAGTTTATTTTTGCTCCATGATGGTCCACAAGCTAGAAATTTAATAGTTGTATACACCCTACAAGTAATCGTTGTGTTATAGGTATACCCTCGTTTTAATTGAGAAGTAAACAAGAATAAATGTTGGTTGAAAAGTTAATTTCTACTCAATGCCAAAATGACACGATACGTATTATTGAATTTTCAATTTCAGCAAAGTTTCAATATCTATAAGCCAAATTGCAAAATCAAGCCATCATCCCAACGATTCTAATGAATAAAATATATGGTTGACTATATTGAAAAAACAAACAAGTCTAGAGAATTTGGACAAATTCCATTAAGAGACGGCAATTTCAAAATTGACCATACACGCAAATTGAAATATATCTATCAAAGAGCATTCATTGATGTCGCTTGTTCAAGTCTAAACTACTAGCCTAAAATATAATTAACATATTGAGTATAATAATACGGCTATGGCTAGCTTGGAGTTGCTCTAAGATAGAACACAAATCAAAACCACACACGCAACATAATAAATAGTAAAATACTCATTATAATTTTAATTGTGTGGTTATAAAGGGATGCTTTAAGATTGAGCAGTTCCAACATAACCAAACCCTAATAATGCCTAACCAATTTGATGCTTCACTAATTACAATACACTTTCATTAATTACTCATGCATAACATTTTCTTTACGAACCCCGACTTAAGAAGCGAACAAACTTGTTTAAAAGAAGAAAATCAAAGGAGTAACATAATTATCTGGATATCAATGAGTCTTTGAACCAGTGGGAGAGCCCTTGCACTTACAATGGTAAGCTCAAGTGTTCGAGCCTCCATAAGAGTATTATGGAGGTTAATTTCAGTTCTCCCTGAATTATCAACTAATTGAGTGGAGATGATCTCTCCTTACGAAATGTGAATGGACGAAATGTGAGTGCAGTAGGCATCTCTCGAATATTTAAGAGTGTTTAAAGAGTCTGATAGTACTTCAGTAGGTAAATGTATGGCGAGGAGGTCCTAGCAGTATAGTTTGTAAATATTAATTGTAATATATAATGTAATATCAATAACAATCTCTGTATAACAGAATTTGAAAAAAAATATAATTATGTGGATTTAATGAATCTTATATATATATATAAACGAAGTTCAAAAAAAAAATTATGAGAAACATGAAAATTGATAGACCTTGTAAGAAGATGACAATTCAGCCAGTCATTTTGAATTGCTCTTACTTTTGAGCTGTATAACATAATAATTATCAAATAATGGCTTCTGATCAATTTTTATAAAACTTTTCTTTAACATGTACTGATGTACAGAAGTGGGTTTCCATCTTTGGTAGAACAAAGAAATAAATGCTTGAATAAAGTAAAAATTCAGGTCAAAAAACAAAAATTCATTAAAGCTGTTGACGGAAAAGGGCTAAAGTAGAAAGAAATAGTTGGAAAGTGTAAAGTCAAAATTAATGAAACATGCACGAATAATTTAAAACACGAGGAGTAAAAGCAAAGGAAAGCAAGTAAAAATTTTCATGATTCAAGATTTTTAACTGTGTGCTGCAGCACGAGCAATCAATGAAACGAAAACAAAAAAGAACAAAAACAAAAACAAAAGTTTATTGCATGCATGTAAGTAGTAAATGCATTAATTACTAAAAAAATAATACATGAATGATGAATGAATGAATATACCATGCATCCAGCTCTGCTGTGGGTCCCATGCATTGCAACTTTTTCATGCAAAAGTTCTCGAGCTACTCAAAACACTGGCAAAATTTATGAAATTATTTTTATTTTACTTTGTTTTCTGCCTTTTGGGTTTTTGTTTTTATAGTTATGGGTGAAAACTAGGGTTTGTCAAAAACAGCGTCACCCCAACAAGTGACTTTATTATGAAGCAGAATTAGCAGTAGGCCAGCAGAGATCAGAGGGCGCGCAGGGTCTCGAGGTGTCAACATCAGGGCAACAAGATAATGACACGTGTAAAGAACGTGGACCGAGTATGAATGAATGAATGATAGTGTAATGATGAATAAATAATTTTTTGACATTCTTAAGGACTATTTGTGTGGTTGCAGAAGCTACAGTCTGATGATATATACTGATAGGAGAAGCAAGAAGCAGCAGGAAAGCAGAAGCAGAGAAAGCAGCAAGCAAAAAAATATATTAAAAAAAAAACAGAAAGCAGAAGCAGTACGGCTTATCTTCCCCATAATCTATATGAATTTGTGGAGGGTCTTTGAGTAGCTCAAGGCTTTTGGCTTCATGGTAGGTCAGCGTCTATAGCGTCTCCCCGTGCTAATGCTACACTTTACTTCTTGTACCCATTCTCCTTCATTTTACATCAATTTTAATTTCTCAATTCCACATATGGCAAAATAACATATGCACCCGCTGAATTTAGAGGAATTAACAAGCACAGTAGTATTAAATCGGAAATATCCAACTTGTTAACCTTCATTCGCTGTCTTTTATCTCATGTTCGTATAACTTTTTTTTTAATGAAAGAAAATGATTGATTAATATTTAAAAATTCTAGTCTTTAAATTGATAAAACAATTTAACTGTTCTTGCCCGATTGGTGACGCCGATGAAAGTGTAGCGAACTAGTGATGATGATAATTCTTCATCTTTAAGTATATAGATTGAAAGATTTAAAGCTCAGCATTACACGATACGATATGTCGCAAATAGTTTTGAGATAATAAGTTGTGCTTGGTTGGTTGAACTCTTAACATTCTAGCACGATATTGACCCAACATGAAGCATAAATGGACCTACCGTCTAGACTAGACCTCTACTAAATTGTTGCCTTAAAAGGTGTTGGTTGCACATTGTAGAATACACACACACACACACACGAGTTTGACGTCGAAACATACAGGAAAAGTAAGAGAAGGAAACAATGTGCTGTTTAATTTGGAAGAGAAGGGCCTTAAACGTTTTTAATTATGAATGAAAGATATGGGCAAATTAAAAGCACTTGATGATGGGGTCGAGAAGTTTGAAAATTTGTGTTCATGCTACTGTGATTGTGGGGGATAATACGAACACTTTACAATTCAAAAGTGATGTCGCTTTAGTACAAGAAAAGTCAAGGTAGTAAATATTGGGTGCTTTTCATCAATGGTTTGACCTTTTGTATAAGTAGAAATTTATACATTTTTCAATTAATTTTTTTCTTTTATTTCTTTTTCATTGAATTAGAGAAAATGGCATAACAATGGAATTAATTTAGTTTATTGATGAATTTTCATTTTCTTTCGGTCAAGTTATGTCCAATATTAACTTAGTAAATGGGAGCTACTTGAGTTTATAAGTAAGATATAGACTAGTTTTTTAGGTTGGATACCTAGAGATTTTAGGACCACCCTCACCCCTTCCACCTCCCACAACCACCCCCTCCTCCTAACCCAAAAGAAGTGGTATTAGAGACAAAATTTAGTAGCTGAAACATTGTCATGGAATAACTTAGGTGTGTTGAACCCAAAACACTAGCGGTTCGACTTTAGACAACTTAGGCAATTCCCTAGGACCCCGTTATATATGAAGGTCCTATGAGATGATTATTTTGTATATAAAAGGGGAAGTGAATTCAAAAGCCATTATTATTCATTTAATTTTTTATTATTTTGTAATTATATTGTCCTAAATAAACTATCAAATTCTCATAAAGTCTATTTACTGTAGTATTTAATAGTTTTAATTCCTACAAAATCAATTAATTAATAGTTTCAATCCTACAAATTCTCTATTTTATTGTTAGAATTAATATGTTATAATTAAAAAGTTTTATAATCATTTTAAACCTCTATAAAAGCCCCACATTTTATTACTTATCCATTAATTTTTTCCTCCACAAATCAAGACACTATATGTTCTTGGTATTTCAGAGAGAGAAAGAGAGAGGGGGCGAAAAAATCTTGCCTCCTCTACTTTCCACTCAAGAAGGAAAAAAAAATCTAATAGTTTTCTCATTTCTCTATGTTTATTGGTTATTGCTCAAATTCTCAAATAATTAATATAAAGATAAAGTTAATTTATGATTTCATCTCAAATTTTAGATTTTATGTTTTTATTATTCTCTTAATTAGTTGTGCAATCTATTTGTTGTTATTTCTTTTTAATATATTCTTTTATTCATCTACTATTTTTTTTGTGCGCTTGTATTATCTGTTTTTAAAAAAAAAAACTATATCAAAAAACTTTAGAAAATAGAAGAATAGAAAAATTATTTTAATCTAGAAAAGGAGTAGTAAAAAAAATGCAATTTGAGTGAAAAAACTATAAGTGAAAATGTTATAATTGAATTAAAAGTTCATGGATTAGCAATAGTATAATAGAATTTTATTTAATAATTTTAAATTTTAGAGTGCTAAAAGAATTGATTTTAAATAAATAAATTTTATATAAAACTAATATATGTGTTTTTTGCCTTGAATTTTAAGAAAAACTAATTAAAACCATTAAGGCCCCAAATATGGTTGAGCCGGTTCTAACCTAAAATATGTGATTGAACAACTTAGGTGTGTCGAATTTGAAATATTGTGATGAAACAATTTAAGTGTGTTGAAAGTTCAAGATCTGGTATTGGTTTCATCTCGAGGAGAGTACTTCTAGATATTTAATTTAAAAAACTAATATATTAGGTAGAGGGACCTATCCCCCTTATAAATTCAAGTAATTTCCTTTTACTAGCATCCCTCCTTGCCCTCCCCATCTCCCTCCCCCCCCCCCCGGAAAAAAAAAGACACTTCCATTTTTACCTTTTTTTAAAAAATATGATTTTAAATTATCTATGATCTGGGTGGGAATTGAATCTACTTTTGGTTAATTTTTTTCAAAAGACTCAAGAACAATAATTGACAAGACTTCTGTCGTTCTACGGCTCTAAGTAAGGCAATAAGCTACTAAGGATAGAATTAAAAGTGAATTGATCTTACCAATATCCACTTTACAAGAAATAAAATCAGACAAACTTTTAATTTTTTTGCCTTTTTGAGATTTCAATGCAACAAAGTAGCTTCAATTCCCTTATTGATTGACAACAATATCAAGGCACTGATTGATTGGGCATATCTCAAGAACAATGGAAATTAATGTAAAGTTGTTGAGGTGATTAATTAATAATTAGGAGCACTGTTAGACATCTTTCATTCTCTCTTATTATCTTGCAGGTGAAAACTCTTTTCGAATATAAAATTTTGATCGATTTATTATATAATTGGGACATATTGGAAAGCACTAAGTACAGAATTTCTGTTTGATTTGGCATAATCAAGGTGATTAGTGCAATAATGTTGCTTCAAAACAAAGTATAGAAAATGCTTTAATTAGACATTAGATTATTTGCCTTTGGATGAAAAGACACTAGATTCTCTTTTTGTATTGATTTATTGACTAAATAACCAGCATTTCTACACACTGTTGGATCACAATCGTTTACACATTCCATAATTTCAAAATTTGATGGGCTTGTGTGAAATCACTCTGGCTCAAGCTGAGTTCTATATATATTTATTCGCTTATAATTGTTTGATTATTTTGAGAATCATGAAATAACAAATGAGTGTAAGAAGTTTTAGGTTAAGTAATACTATGCTACTAAAGTTTTACAAAGTAATGTACTTTAATCCAAGAATTTTACAAATGATTATATTTTACTATATTTCTATTAAAAGATTAATTCACTTGTTAGCTGAATGGTAAAAATTGTTTTTGTGGAGGTTCTTAGTACAAAGTTATTTATGCCTCTTTGACATCAGCGTGATATATGTCAGTAGTAATTGGATTAACAGCGGTAAAAGAAATAGCAAAATGTTAATTTTATAAAATTATAATAATAAAATGTCAGTAGTAATTCTTAAAGTGGTCATGTGATGATAAACCTTATTTATTTTATTTAATAATGTATTAGGTTAAGGGGTCAGCTGAATCAAAGTCACGATCAGTAAATCTCTATCATAAAATCTTTACTAATAATAATAACAGAAAAAGGTGAGAGAAGGAAGATCTTAATGATAATGGCAATAATTGCTGCTATAAAGCAGCCATGCATGGAGTGTAGACAAGGAGCTGTATTTATTCAAAGTTGAAAGTATAAACGTGGCAAAAGCACAATCGTCATAATGTTAGAACCAGAGATCCTCCCACAGTTTGTTTCATTCTGTTCATTCTGTCTATTTCTTCCACTCCATTCCTCCATAAAACTCTGAAACCCTAATTGTTCTTTACTTTCTTGTTTAATTTTACATCGCTCTTAATCTATCTTTTTGATTTATGAATAAAAAAATAATTGGCTAAAGCTTTTTCTTTTTCATCTTTTTTTTTAGGTAAACACTTACCACACTACTTTTACAATATATTTAAAAAGAAAAAATAGTTGAAACAAAACATTCTTATCTCTGCAATGTTCAAGATACGATTATGCAATCATCAAGATTTCTATGCAGTTATAAGTTTAATTATATTTTCACAAAATTTCAAGATTTATGTCAATGGCGATAATTGTCATGCCACAATATTAATCTTAATCATGGAATAATCGTATCTTATGGTGGGAAATTCAGTTTTTTGTTCGATCTTACTTAAAATTGAACTTGTTTGGATTGGAGAGTTCAAACCAAACTCAATTCAAATTTGTAAACCAAACCAATAAAACCATTAACATGCCAAGGCAAAATATTAAATGGCTGACCCATAAATTATGTGTCGATGGGATTGAGCTAAAGCATATTTTTTAGTTAAAAGCAATAATCGTTCAAATTAAATCTCTATATCTTTGCAATCCTTAAAATACAATTATTCAATCATCAAGATTTTTACCAAGTTATGAGTTTAATTCAATTTTCTTTCCCAGATCAAAGTTTATAAAACGGTTATGAAATTAATTTGCCAATGACGATTGAATGGACTATGTAGAAGCCATTTTTTACACGCGCCTAAAAAAGAGAAAGGTTGTGTATTAAATGAATCATTTATTCTCCCATATGACTTTGACGAACTGACTGACAAATAAAACTTTTCAAAAATGTTTGCAAAGAAATAATTTATGTCAAGTTGTAAGCGGCAATGGCCCTATTTCATTTGGTTTGATTTGATTCGTCATCTCTTTTCAAATTTTGTTTTGTCAAGAGTAAGTCCATATATATCTTCTTTCCGCTTGGTTTTTTTTTTCTTTCACTTGTTGCGTAAACTTTGTTTGGTTTCCCGGAAAAACTTTCCTTTCCCTTTCCCTCTTTTTTATCTGACTGCTAGGGTTCTAGGGCCACGTTGCCAAGCCAGATAATAATAATAATATAAGATATGGATCTGACAGATTGACATCTCAATAATTTTCATTGGTAACAGTTACTGCAATTAATTTTTGTTGGTTGCCCGTTGAAATTCAATCCTGCTTATTAAACTTCTTCAATTTGATTTGATTGATGACATTATTTGATGCTTATGGGCTCTTTTTGTAAAGGGAAAAGAGGACACCAATTTTCAACGATGAACAATTAGACACATTAATTTAGAAATATATAAATAGTTAAAGTTTTAGTAAATTCTGATGGAGATAAACGTACTATATAATACATTATTTTATTTAGACATTGTAGTATACTAATTTTAATAAAATTGATCTTCTTTATCTCTATTCGAAAAAAGAAAAAAGAAAAGAAAAGAAAAGAAAAAAATCTGGCTATTCATTTCTCAATATAATTTGGCGGTTCGAATTGTATACGAGATTAAGCAAAACTTTATAACGCACGGGCAAAGACAAAGAAAGTGAATTGAAAAGCTCACAGCAAACCAGTTCACTTGAAGTTGTAACTAGTTACGAACATTTAGCTACAAATTGATCAATGTTAAATTAAAGCTAAACAACAGCAACTAATTCTAAATGCATATTTCAAAATGTGTGGACATCCATAACTTAAATTTTCATTCACTTCAATGTATATTAACTAAGATTATTGTTGTTGTCATTAGAGTAACTGCTAGACCCAAAATTTTAGATTGATAGGTAAATACATAAAAATAATATTAAGGATAAGTTTTAATAACCACCTCATGTGAAATGCAGATGATTCAATTTTAAGTTTAATTGATATATAAAGAGAGACAAAGGTTTTACATGAAAGGAATCAAACACAAGACTTTACCTTTAACAAGCTAACCCATTGTTTCAAAGAGAAAAGAAAATTTATTTTTCAGTCTGAATAATGTTTGGACTCTCAATATTCAAGTTTTAACTTAAATCTCAATATTATATGTTGCTCATTTATTAAAAAATAAATATAAAATTACATATTACTCTATTATATTATCTAATAAATAAATGTCACATAAATTGAGACTGAAATTAAGACTCAAATATTGAGATATATATCATTACTCTTTCACTCTATTTAAAAAATATTTAGGGTGATTAAGAAAGCTAAATATACTTACATTAAATAGAAATATTAGTGATCATAATCAATAGTACTGCAGAATCATGAAGATTTGATTTGAAAGATTATAACCTTTAACAGATTAATTTATAATTATTTTGGCAATGATTTCATTTCATTTCATTTGTTACTCTTTAATATGAACACGCTAACCCAATTATGAAAAACCTTATCTAAGCTGATAAAGGCAAAAAATTAAAGAAAAAAGTTATTCCTTCTCCTTTATCGTTGGTTTTAACACCACCCTCACTTTTTTTTTCCTCTTTCCTCTCTCTCTCTCTCTCTTCTTTTTTATGAAATCACTTTCTTCTCTCATACGAGAAATTAATTGCTTTTCCCTTCATGGATTTTAACAACACGTCCTTTTTTTATCTTTCTCTTTTGCCTCCTAAAGAGAAGTTACAAGGCAACCCATCACAAAAGGTTCTGGCTTTTGCCATATAAATAAACTCAACCAAAAGTTAGAAGAGCTAGTTATCTTCCCATTTTTGGTTTTTATTAATCATTTAAATTACCGTAAGCTATTCCACTAGTACTAGTTAATTTAGCAAAACTTTCTTCGCGTGAGAGTAAAATTTAATTTAACACACAAATTAATTTCCCATTCATGAGTGTCCTTTTAGCAAGGAATAATGGCTCAATGCAAAAGTATGTCATTATAGTACAATTCAAAGCGTTTGAGTTATGTTAGAATTTGTGGACATAAATAAATAAATAACTTTACTATAATTTTGCATTTACTACGCATGCATATTTATATATTTAAAGAAGTTGCTAGCCTATCTTGTAAGCTTGCTAGTTTTAGGATTCTGAAAAGTCGGAGGCCATATATAGAAGGTTAATTTCATTTTACTTGATTGAGTAGTCAATATTGTTGGTAATATTTACTGTTTTTACTTCGTTCTTTTTGTGAGCTTCTTTCATTGTCAATCTGCAGGAGACAAGCTGTGGTTGACGAATGATGACAACAAACAACTTATTGTTAGGCCCATTAGCTCTATATACTGGCAATTAATTGATATTAAGACTGCATAATTAGTGCAATAAACGATTTAATATTGACTTGATTCTATTTAGATTATAAGTTAGTTTCAATCAAAATATAAACGGTTGGACAATAGTTTACAAGTAACTAAATTTTAATCATACACTGTGCATATATTGCATAAGATTTTTAAATAATTTGGTATATTGATTCAAATATAGAAGGATAATATGTCATGTATAAAGTTGACATGTGACATCTGATGTATTATTTAATGATATATTAATTATTTTATTTATAATTCGACAAAGAAGTAACAGATAACTACGATTGACAAGTGACAATGTATAAATTGTGATACAAAATTTATATCTCAACTTTATATCAATGGCATTATTTAGATAAATGTTTAATTTCTAGAAAAATTTATCCTAATAGGTGAAGACATCTTACTAGAATACAAAATTTTAGTAAAAATTAATCCCACCAAACAAAAGGAACACTTCATTTTTCTTGTTTTCCTTTATTATTCTCTCGACTTCTCCTTAACTTTTTTCTGAACCATTCGTTTAGAATAAATTTTCTGCGCATCGATGGAATGCTGTGGGGCTCTTGAAATTTCCGAACTAGTTCACATTAATTTCCACTAAATTGTGATACAAAATTTATATCTCAACTTTATATCAATGGCATTATTTAGATAAATGTTTAATTTCTAGAAAAATTTATCCTAATAGGTGAAGACATCTTACTAGAATACAAAATTTTAGTAAAAATTAATCCCACCAAACAAAAGGAACACTTCATTTTTCTTGTTTTCCTTTATTATTCTCTCGACTTCTCCTTAACTTTTTTCTGAACCATTCGTTTAGAATAAATTTTCTGCGCATCGATGGAATGCTGTGGGGCTCTTGAAATTTCCGAACTAGTTCACATTAATTTCCACTGAATTATGCCAATAATTGAGTAACATTCTTATGCAATTCAAATTTGGGCATAACACAAAGTCGTTTTCTAAGTAGAAAAATAAAAAATGAAATCAGATGATGATTAGGACGCTAGCTGCTATGTTCGAGTCACTGCATTAATATTCCTGAATAAGATGTGTCAGGCTCTTATTATTAATATTATTTTTATACCGAACTTTACTGTTATAATTTGTATGTACCATTGGGACCATTTACAGCTAGTTGATCATTTACAGCGAATTAAAAGAGGGTAGTAGCTAGAATGGAATTTGACATCAAGCACGTAATAATATTTATGATACAAGTGCTTTGTCTTCATGTGGCAGAAGCAAAACAGCATAAGCTACTCTTCCAGATAATCTACTTTAAAAAAATTTTAAAATTCCTCAGCATTAATTGGCAACTGTCACGTGAAATTTAATTTCTTTTCATTAAATCCATTCCCCAATATCTTGTTTCCTACAAACTAAATCTCCAGCATATATTTAAAGGAAAAATATAACGAAAGCTCTACCAAACGCCTTCGAGAATAAATCAATTCATTGTACGCATGATCAATTGATTGAAAAAGTTTGGTGGCTTAGCACAAGATTACAATGTCAAACTTGCTCTAATATCATATTATAGTCATCTGTTAATCTTCGAAAAAAGAAAAAAGAAAAAAGCAATGAACATTGAAAATGCAGTTTTGAAATCATGGCATGGATTATTTCCAAGAACATTCTTGAAAACTCAATGAATAATTTCAAACTCGCTCCTATATCAGAATATATCTAATGAATTTTGGGGATATAAATGACTATTTCTAATTTGAAAGTATGTTTTCACTAAATTTAAACCAAAGAATGTATTTGTATTTTGTTGAACTCTCAACAGTAATGCTAGGCTTTAAAAAAATAAAACAAAAAGTTTTAAGGTATAAAATTATCGCATCACTGATAGTATAAAAATATCCATAATTACTTTAATACATGACATTTTTTAGTTGATGCTACAGCATTTAAGGTATAAAATTTGTAGTCCAACTTTGTACATCTAGTTTACTCAGATCTCAAATATTAAATTTAATGTCATGGATTAAGGCTAGTGCACGTAAACTTTTTTTCTCCATTTTCTGAATATAACATAATTTTGAAATAAATTCTTCTCTCAGTTTTAGTGCGAATGGATACGGACCTCATATCTCTTATATCACTACCAAAAAATTTATCAATCAAACTCTTTGTACAGAAATGAGTATATGTGTTTACTTTAGCTAGTGACTGTATGTATAAAGAGTTGCCTAATATCAAATATTTCAAATTATAGTGCTTGATAGTTATTAGTTTTTCTGGCTGTATTAATTTATGAATTTAAATTGACAAATGTCTCCTCATTATAGTAATCAAATATTGTCTAGTTGGTTTGGTCGTTTTAATGAAAAAGAGAGATTAAGAGATTAGTTTCTCGTGACACGAATATTGAAGTGTAAAATTCATTGATTCGTATTTGCGAGGTAAAGGGATCAATTCTCCATAGCAACAATATTGGAAGGGAAAGTATTTTAATTTGTATTTGTGCATAGAGGGGGACAGAAATGGGGTGTCTTAATATATTTATTTACAGAAAGAATAATATTTCAGCACTTTTTCACTAGAATATAAAACTTCCTTCATCTCAAGTAGGTAGCATTCAGGTAATAAAATGAAAAAAAAATTGAGATACTTGGAAAGTGTTGCAAGTATTGGTATGAGAGAAAAAGGTATAAAAGAATTTCACTTTTCAATATCTCATCTTTCTTTTTGTATTTTTTTACAGTTTTCTCATGCATTCATGCAAGCCTTTATTTTCAAGTTCTTTCTTTTGGTTCAATATTCTCTTTTTCTTTGTAGATAAAGCATAAAGCCACAACAAAATAAACCTTGAGAAAATAAAAAATGATCAAAAGATATTTTATAAATATTGCAAAGTGCTCCATTACAATTACCAAGGATCACTTGATGATACTTTCAAAGATAGTTAAAGGTCACTCTCTACCTAAAGTTCTCTCCTTCATACCCCTCATGAGTAGTAGTGCAAAACATACAAAATCAATTAAATTTCATATTTACGTAGGAATATAACATATATATTTAATATATAAAATTTTTTGTTTGGATTTGAATCTCAAAGCTTCAAAATAAGAACCAAGGACATGATGCGCTTTCTTTCTTCCTTTTCTTTTTTTTTTCCCCATTTGTTGCTTTCTGTCTTTCTTGTCTCCTTGTCTTACTTTAGCTCTCTCTTTTTCATCTTTTCTTTTTCTTTTTTTTCCTCCCGTTTCTTTTTCTCTGATTTAATCTCAGCAGCAAGCAGCAGGTACCTGATTCTCTCTTCATCATCAACATCATGATCAGCTCCCCTTAAGAGAAAAAGAAAGATAATGATTTCAAAATGAGTAGTAGTAGTGGTAGTAGTACTAGTAGTGTTGTGTGTAGTAGCTAGTAGAGGACAAATCAATGTGGCCTGCCCAATGTAAACTCAAGATTTGGCTTCTTGGGGCTTGTCGCTGATATGTTTGGTGAGCTTACATCTGATATTCCTTCATAGCTCATGCATTTTGGATCCACTTCCTGCTCAAATATTTTTTTCAAATAAAAAAATAACATTGATCAGCAAGCAAAGCAAATAGGAACACACACAAGACAAATGTGAGAAAGATGTGGAATCAAAAGGACATTTTGACTCTTAAGAGAATGATAGAATATTAATCAAAACACACAGTACACGAAAAAAGCCTGCTGCTACAAGTTCTTTTCTTCCCCCCCCACAAAAAAAAATTATTCCCAAATGAGAATTATTTTATGAGACTACCGCATTATTGATCTGAAGAAATTTATTAACATCAACAATTAAGAGCCTGGGCTAGTTATTTGATGAGTCAAAGGATTAGGTTTGAACTTTAAACAAAATTTTCTACAAGGGTAGTACTTCTTTTCGGGCCAAAAAAAAAAGCTCTTTTAGAAAAGCACTTTCTTTCATTATACTAGTTATATTGACAAAATTATCCCTTGAATGTGAGTTGAAAAAAATAAAATAAAAAATAGCTTTTGCAAGACCTTTGCCTTTTCTCCTTTCTTTGTTTTATGCATGGTACCACTAAAATTTAAGAGTGCTGGACTCAAGTTAACTAACCAATTTGAAAAATATTACAGTTAATTAGAATCTAATGTATGTGCACCTCAAGAGACGGCAGGTTTATAGCAGAATCCTTTGTTTTGCCATGCAACCAAGCTTCCCTGCTACAAATCAACACAAAGAGAGAATATTTCTTATCAGAGAAAGCCATGCAGAAAAGAATTAAAGCAAAAAAAAAATACTGAAAAAGAGAGAGAGGGAAAAAAAAGTAAAGGAAAAGAAAAGAAAAAGCTATCTTTTACTGTCTTGTTTATAATTCTTCACTAACTTTACATAATATGCTGATTGAAATAAAGTAGCTATATAGAACCCACCCACCCATGTGACATCCCATTTCTTCATAACAACAACACAAAGGAAGTTTCAAAGAGTATGCATGTAGTAGTAGCTTTAACATCAAGATTTCCAATAATGGGTCCATGTCACAGGATTTAAGCTTTCAAACTAAGTTTTCTAATTGTAGGTCCCATTAAAAATATATATATATATGAGCCCACAAAATCCAAAGGAAAGAGATATCTCTATTTTTTAGGTGGATTTGTCAAAGAAAGGATTCCCTTATTGTCTTGGAATGGTAGGAGAAATTTATTCTTTTGTGGTTTCTTTCTTCTATACTTCCTTTTCACCCACTAGCAAGCAACTAGAAGTGAGTGTATTTATATAATTACTCCATCATGATGATGGTCTTGGACAGACAGAACAAACACCACTGAATCATTTCTTTCTCTTTTTGTGATTTCTTGCATGTAACTATGTTTGTATCTATGCGTGATTGGAGAGAGAATTGCATATATAAGATAAAATTTTAAGCTAGCAACCTATTGTTGCTCACTTATACTTTTTATTCTACATTGAGAGTTGTTACCAACACCAGGATACATAAATGAACAAAGAAGATATATGAGTGCCCTAGCTATTTCAATCTTTATTGTTGTAGCTCAAGAGAGAAGAGAATATGGATCAGAAACACTAGGCTTCATTAGGTTTTAAAGGAAGCAAACCTTTTTCATTTTTTTTTGGTAAACCTCGATGGCAAATTAAAAAACCTAGGGAACATCATGAAAAATGAGAGCTTATAATATGATGCGAGTTCATTTTCCTTTATATGCGTTCCTTTATACATGTTCATAATAAGAAACAACCCAATAATAGGCCAGCTATATATGCACGAAGACATAATGATTAATGAGCATGATCTTCACCTTGAAGAGTTGCTCCAGAGACCATTGCTTGCTCTTCCTTGTTGAACAGATGATGTCTCGGGCCTTCTCGGGTGTTGAATCCCAAACATTATATCTTCAGAAGTATCCCCAGATGATCCATTTTCAAATGCATCTGATTGTCCTGCATTAAGCAAATTCAATTAAACTCAATGCATGTACATGAAAATATATATACAATGTAATTAGTGTTGCTAGCTAGTTCATTATTATTTAAAAGCAAGAACCTGAAGAAGCTGCTGCTCTATCGGTGGTCTTGACGGTTCGATACATCTGCAAATTTTGATTTACAGAAATAATTAAGAGTTAAATTCAAAATTAATAAATAAAAAATGGATGCAGCAGAAGCAAACAAGAAAAGGGACCAATATCCTGTTTTCAATACTACGCTAGAGGACATGGTCTGAAACAGTACACGATGAGAGGACAACTACAAGCTGTTAAAAAAGAAAAAAAAGTGGAAGATATGAGTAAGGAAATGCATATAAATGCATGCATGTGTGTTTACTTTCACCATGGTTAAGCAAATGTGGTTAAAAAATTACCCAATCTGATTCTTCTGAAGAAGATATACATATCATTGAGAAATGATGGTGTTTTGTACTTCTCATCTTTAGGAAAAAAAAATTGAAGGATAAAAATTAAATAAAGCAATCCCACTGTCTTGGTTTGGTCTTATGACTTATTTAAAAAAAAAAAAAAAATTTCCTGGTGTTTGTCTTACTTGTTTCCTGAAATCGATGTTATTCTCTCTCTCTTTCTCTTTCTTTCTCAATTTTATTTTTTTATTATTTTTTACTTTCTCACTCTGTGTTATTGAATTATTTTGTTTAACTTGGGGCAGCTGGTTCATTCTTCCAAGCAAAAGGCTGTTAATTAGCTAGCAGAGGCATCAGATCTAGTAGAAAAAGAAGTGCTAAGAATTTGAGAGACTCTCTGATGAGCAGAGAAAAAAGGAAAAGAAAGAAAAGAAACATTGGAATTTGTAATAATCTTAATGTTCTCTCTATCAACGCCCTTTCAAGTAATGTAGGCTGTTATTAACATTCAAATCGAGCTTGCAATAAGCTCTATTAACACTGAGCAATGGAATATTTTATTCAAGGACCCAAAACTTCCAATCAAAATTAAAAGAAAAAATGAAAACCTTGAGAGGAGAGGAGAGAGCAAACCCAGTTGAGATTAATTGATAACGACAAGTTCCTTTACCTGTAAGTGAGATTTAACATGTGCCAAGGTGAGATCTTTCACATCCATTAGCTCAAGAACTGATTTTGGAGTTGCTCCTATACTCAATATCAAACCAAGAGGAGTAATTAATATGAGTTAAAAAAAAATCTTTTAGCCAGAAAAGAAAAGGGTACTAAAGTATATGGAAAAGGAAAGTGGAGAAAAAAAATAAGCATACTTTCATGGCCACCCAATAACTCAACAGCATGAACAAAGCGAGCATGAAGAGTCGTAGTCCATCGCATCCGTGGAGCTCTCATGCTTCGTTTTGCCGGAAACCTCGACATGAATCTTGATCTCATCAAACCTTGTTGTGACTGAAAAGAACTCAAACTCGAGGTACTTGTGTTATTATTAGCTACCAAAGATGGAGGAGGAGGAGAATCCAACGGCTGCTGCTGATGATGAGGGAATGGAAAAGCATGAGAAGCTTGATGATGATGATGAGGGTTTTGATAAACAGGGATTCCTCTTATGGGTCTCAAGAAACCAAGCTCCTGACTCAGCCCTTGCTGCTGTGGCGGTTGATGATAAAGCAGTGGGTGGTGGTGTTGGTTTTGATGAAGATGATGATGTGTAGGAAATTGACTATGATTTTGCTGATGATGAAAAGAGTGAAAAATGTTATTGCCATTACAATTAGTGGTGGTGGTGGTGGTATTGTTTTGGAGGAGATGAAACTGATGATGATGATTTAAATTATTATTCGACGACGGAGACTCGGAGGGTACTGAAGAAGAAGAAACCCTTGCTGGGTTTGATAGGGAGAGTTCGAAGCCACCGCCGGCTGATATATCAGAGGAGGGCTTGGCGTTGGCGGCGGCCATTGAAGAAGAATTTCTTGGGTCCAAAGCTCGCTTCCAAAATCCCAAATCCATTTCTTCTTCAGCAGCTGCACCTCTCCTGCTGCTCCATGTTGATGAGGGTTTGCTGTTGGGTGGGCTGATTTGCAAAGACAAATCAGGTTGAGCTGGAAATAGCTCCATATCTTTTTTAACTCCTACTACTACTAACAACAACAAAAAATTACTATAGGACCCCCACCTTTCAAAGCTTTCTTTAGCTTAATTTTCGTTTCTAGCAGTATATATGATTTGTAAGATGCTAGCTTTTGAGTGATGATGTATGAGTTAACAAATAAGAAAGAAAGAAAAGGGTTTTTGAAATCTTGAGGTGGGATTTAAGGGGGATTCTTGAGAAGGGGTTTGATCAAATTTTGAGGGGGGAAGTAGTTGTAGTTGTGAAGTTGCAGAGATTTGAGATTGAAAAGAGAGAGAGAGAGAGAGAGAGAGAGAGAACAGAGAAAAGAGAGAGAGAGAGTGAGAGAAGAAATGACAAGGTATGAAGTGAATGGTTGTTTCTTTTGTGTGAAGTATATGTGAGAAAATGACACTTGAAAGAGGCTAATAGGAAAGAAAATAGAGAGAGAATGATAAAGAAAAAGAGAAAAATTTAAAAAAAATTTAAAAAAGAGAGAGAGAGAGGAAAAAAAAAGTTTTTGTGTTTTCTTTTTTGTGGACGTGGGGGGTGGGGTAATTAGGGTACCAGGAGGGTGAAAAAGAAAGAAAAAAGATTATAAAGGCAAGCAAAGCAAAAGTAAATAAGTTTGGGGACTTGATTTTGATTCCACTTTTTTCTTTTTTACTGTTTGTTCTTTTTCACTTTGTTTTCTTTAATTTCAAGGATTAAAAATAAAAGTGCAAAGATTTTTGTGTAACAACTTTTTAAGGGGTTTATTTCTCTCTTTGTTTCCTTCAACATCTCATGCACTTACCTTTCTAAAGCACACATACTCTTCTTTTAACTGAAACCTATGTTTGGTGTTCCTCCTTTTCACAAAACCCTAAAATCATCCAACAATTTTCCATTTTCCTAATTTTTTTACACTTTTTAATTTCTTACACAACACACACACACACACAATAATTATTACTCACAGTTTCCCACATCCTAGGGTTTCTTAAACCCAAAACTACAACCACTCATTGTTATATGATGAAACCATAATTCTCACCCATCAAATCATTTTACTTTGTCTAACATTTGGGCCCCCGCCCCTCTCTCTCTTTGATTTTATCCTCATTATCTCTTGATAATTTCAAGCTATAAAATTTATATAGTTTTACACCTTACATGGATGGTCCTGCAACAGCTCCTGTAAAGTGAAAGAGGGGGGCGGGGGCATTAGTTTGAAAGTCAAATCAACCTTAATTTTTCAAACAAATTGCAAATGAACATATACATATGCATTTAAAGTGGGGTAAAACGGTAAATTCTAATAGTCTTCTTATTCAACATCAGCCCCAGGTCATCAAAATTTGTGTACCATCGACAAAATGTTATGTGGGATTAAATCAGCAGAAAGACGATTTAGAGACCCCGTTTTGGACACAGCATGTAATTCAAAAGGACATATTTGGCTGGCAGGTATTATCATCATGTGCATAATATTAATGGTGCTTACAAAGTCGGTAAACATTAATTAATTAATCCAAGAAAAGTAAATTAACTTTTACCATGTATTTTGATTTTGGCAATTTGGGGTTTCTTCAACACTCAATCCCACGCCAAATTTGTCTTAGAAAAGTCCAAATATAGCCCAAAATTTACGGGGGAACAATATCTAGGGTATAAATATAAAATCAAAAAAGTTAAAAAATATACATGATAATGAAAATGAAAAGGCTTATACGGATTTCTTAATATAGGTCTCAAATTGGATGGATTTCTCAACTAACTTAAAGTTGTTCAAACTATGCTGTATGAGTATCAATTTTGTTCTTTATGTAAGCCATATGTTTATGCTCATGACACATTGCTTTAAAGTTCAATTCCTAAAAGGTAGTTTGTATTATTATTTCGAATAAAGTTGGCATATTTTTAGATTAATGATCTTTTTGAAAAGGAAATTTTTGTGATGAATAAGTCTCTTTCACATATATGCACCATATACACCAATAAGATTTCCAATTAATGCATAGGCTTAGTGGTTTATGATTGTTTTAAATTTTGACAAAGGTTTCTGTCCATTCAATTTCTAAACCATGGGATTCGCCAATAAGTAAACCAAACTATAAATACAAACTACTATTTGGCCTAGCATTGGAGATTAATTTTTATCGTTCTTTGAGCGAATTTTTAAGTTTGACTTCAACTATAATACATGGAGACAAGTCTAAGAGGACTTTTTGATATATCTATCAGTGTATTTCTGAATATGTGCTGATGCAATGTATTTTTTATAAGAATTTTTACAATGAAAATATTAAACTTCGAGGCACGTAATTTTGATTGTGATCATCTAAAATATCAAGGACATTATCCTAAAGGGTCGTATTTTACAAAAGATAAAACAAATGACTATTTATTTTTAATTTTAATGTAAAATTTTGCATTGGTCCCAAAATGCCATGTGGTTTGTGGAGAGGTGGCTTGAATCATGCAATATAGGCTCATACTTCATGTTCTTTCTAGTTTAGGAAGTAACATCAAGCATAGCAAAAGTTTTGCTTATCGTGATTAATCGGCGTAGTCGTTTAGAATAAAGAATTATTGGAATAAAGCCAATAATATATATTAAACCAATAATTTTTCTCATATCAATTTTCTGTTACTATCTTTGGATTTTAATTTTTCTTATATTAAACCAATGGCGTGATAGTGTGTATTGCGAAATATTGTCTTTATTTATATGCATCTATATGTTAATTAGTGTAATTCAATATGGCTAATCTTATTTGACTAGTTTGGAATGCTGTTTGGTGTGGGAAAAAAAATCAGGATACGAGTTTGCTTAGTCATAGCAGGGTTAAGCTGCGAAGATCTATTCTTTTATTTCTTCGTATTTACTCACGTTGAAGCTCAAATCAAGGAAAATTTTGGCCAAAAGATGGATATAAATTAAAATTTTTACTTCAAATTTGTATTGAAAAAAACATAAGTCTTCGTCTCTTTTAATTAAACAATGTCAATCTGAAGTTAACAAATGGCATTTAAACCTATATAAGTCCAATAATATTCCAAACCATTAGTTTAAATAGAATAGTTCATTAAATCAAAATTTAATAAGTTTTTAAGATATTTTAACTATTTCTTGGAAATCCATTCCCACAGAAGTGGTTTCTATGACTGTTCAAATTATTTATGACTGAATTACATAAGTTTCCGTGAGACTTCTTGAAATTGTGAGTGCTATCCAACCCTTTTACTAACTTGACATAAAACACGATACCATATATGGGATTTTGACATGACAAAAAACCTAATTATCTATCTACCATTGCTGACTCACCCTTAATTAATTTCTGTCTTACGATGCGTATTACAAGTCCCATACAATTCAACATTACCATTACTCTTTCTAAGCGAGGAAGTGCATTAAACAAATAAAAAATGTTACCCAATTTTTATTTTCATCATACAATTAACGCTGTTTTTTTTTTTCTTCTTTTCACTAGTAGAAAGCTTTGATATATGTGAAAGTGAGACACACTTTGTTTTCAGTCTTCATGGGTTAAAAAACCATTTACAGTTTAATTTATCAAGGATATAAAAGATACTAAAAACATTTGTTCTCTTTATGTTCGTAGACAGAATTAAATAAAATTTATTATATTTACCATTAATTTTGAGAAATTTCAATGGGTCTTTGTTTCTTCACAATTATAAATTGAAAATTATACAAATGTATTATTAATCTATGGACTTGTATGTGGTAAATATATATGGTTTAGGCCCTATTTGATACTAAAGTACTGTAAATTTTAAACTATAACTGTTGTGAAAAAAATTATAATTTTTAAATAAAAATTAATATTGCGTAATAAATCTAACTTTTAAATAATAATTTAAAATAAAATAGTGAAGACAATATATATTTTTCATCATACAAGTAGTAGATTAAATCAACTTAGCTTCCAAATTAGAGAATTAGTGTTTATTAAACACTTCACTATTATAGCTTAAAAGCTACAACTACCTAACTTCGATACAAGGTGAAGCCACGCATTTGCTTGCTCATCTAGAATTTTGGTAAAATTTTAGATAAGTCCTTCTAATTAAATAGATTTATTCATAATATTATTATGAATATCTTCATTTAATTTAATAACATTTCAACTTTTCTTTATACTTTTTAATTTAAGTAATCTCAAACTCAATTTATTTCTCTAGCCTCTCTCATCTTTTACCCTTTAACTTTAATAACCAAAAAAACATTAAAACACAATATTAAATGCTTGCATTTTGTTTTTATTCCTAAAATTAAAGAATTTGATTTACAAAAGAATCATATCAAGTTCAATTTCAATACAATATTATGATTTAGTTCAATATTTTGATTCGTGGGAAACTTCATGATTCTTTTCTTTCATAAATCTCTCAATCAAGTGCTTACCAAATTGGAACCCATTTAGTTTCTATTTATAGTTCTTTGAATTTAAAGATAAACTTTTGGTCATTCTTATTTTATCCCCTACATAAACCTTTCAATAAAATACGTATTATATTCTTTTACTACTAGTTAATATAATGGATACATTTCGTCTGTCTTTTGTTGGTAGAGATTGCTTGTGAATGTACAGTTGAGGTTTAACTTTTTAAAAAATAAAAATAAAAACAAATCATAATTATGAAAATAACTTTAGCCCACCCCAAAAAAAAAAAGAAAAAAATCTTAACTTCGCCTCTACTCAATACCAACTAGGATCTTAGACAACTTTCAACTCTTGAGGTAATTTTTAGTTGAGTTAAAATCATGGACCTATGTATGCTATTAGACACGAATTAATGTTCAAATGGTCCCACACTACCTCACCACGTCATTATGACTTGTTAAAATGCCGGCTTGCACGTAAGTATTAGAGATATTATTCAACATTCAGTTGATAATGAATCTTGGGTTAACTACATTAGGCATAGTCAAACCATCAACTCTTAAGTTTGATTTCGAGTTAGGACCATATACTTCTATAACTTTCACGATTTAAACAATGTTGATTGCTTATCTACTACTATGGTCTTTTTTTAGTGTAATATTCATGCTGATACCATTCAACCGAGATTAAACTTTTAATTCTTCAACCGTTTAGGTATTAGGTATAATAATATGATTCTTAACAAAGCATGTTACTATATCAAAGATTGTCGGTTGATTTTGATAGAATAGGCACCTATGATCAAAGGCATTAATTTGCATTTGCAATGTTTCTAAAGTTCGTAAATATATAAGCATTTGAAATCAAATTCCAACATCTATTTTTATGACAATATATTGTGACTCGTAAGTGCAGAACTCCTTAGTTTGTACAACCTTATCTTCAGTTTCCATTTTAACTATAGCAAATGGAACATGTATGAGTTAAAAAAAAAAATTATTATAACACCTTTAGGATGTCATAAAGTGTTTTCTTTAATTTGCTCGGAAACCTTTTTGAAATTTTATGATTTTTTTTCATGAATAGATCTGAATGATAAGATGACAAGTTGAATTTTAACATGAATTTGTGACACTTTGTTTGGTAATTGGCTTGATGGATAGAGTGAGGCAAGACTGCAAGTTGGTCCTATTAACTTGACCGCTTCTGTCGGTAAAACAACTTTAATTGCTCTGTCAAATAATTAATTATATGCGTCCTCAAATAAGCAATGGTTGATTTTATCATTTGACTTGATTTTGTAGGTAGGATTAATTCTCCACCATCTTATGCGTCCTTTTTATTTATTATTTTTCAATTTTAGATACTTGTTTTTTTCCTTTTAATCGTCGGATTTCAATTCATTAAAAAAAATACATAATAGAACACTAAAGTTTAGGTAAATATACAAGTTGCCCACAACATTTAAAAAATGGAGGCATAAATCTCTTTTTAATTTTAAGCTGCAATAATGAATTCAGTAGACGTAGCTTTTTCGTTGATCTTTTTGTCAGATCGATTTTACCATCATACAGAATTACAGATCTCAGAAGATAGAGTTTGTTGACAGATTTGATGTGGCCAAATAAATAAATAAAATATTATGAGAGGCAATTTTTATATTCAAAACGATATATTTGAGAAACGCTTTGAAAACCTGAGTATCCTTTAACCTTTCTTTATTAAACATAACAAGAAAATGGCCGAGCTTCGAGTTGTAAGCCAGAGCGAGTACTAAGTTGTCTTACGCTTAATTTACTATTGGTTCTACATTTCTAGGCGTGGAAAGGGCTATGGCTATTCCCTTAATTTTTAAAATTCTTTTTAGTTTCCATTGAAATAGTTATTGTTTATCATAGATTTAGTTCCACAAGTTGCCAGAAGAAAACGTTTATTTTTTTTGCCCTTTTGGTGAAAACTGTAGAATCAATTAGATTGGGCATATTGAAAGATGATGCAAAAAGCTTTTGAGACCTTTTATTATTAAACCATGTGTGTACAGCTGAGCTATAAATATTATTATTATTATAAAGCGTTGGTAATCGTCAAAACTTTACCATGTATTTTTGGTTTTTGTGTCCCATTTCCTTTGGTCACCTATCTTTGCCTTTCCATTTTCATAAATTGATCATCGAGGTCCAGCCCTCCCACCTTCCGTTCCATTATCATATATTGTTAAAAAAATCTGTAAAATAAGTAACAATACTTCAATAAATTGAAGCTATTAAATAGGCAGAATTCATAAGGATGAGTAAAGTTCGAAATTGATATCAATAACTCATCTACTTCATCGACCATTGAATTGCACAAAATCAGTGGATGAAAATTTTTCTTAAAAATTGTACAAGTTAAAAATTCAAATTACCCTGTTATTGATTCATGTTTAAATCTTTTTTTTTTAAATATGTTAATTCTAAAGTTTTTAAAGTAATTAATTTGGTGTCTTCAAAATCCCGAGTGATTTTCAAGTAGTTTATTTGATTGATCAAACGAGTTTGAATCTTGACGGAAATAGAGGCTAACAAATTAATTTGAACTCTGTCAAAACTCTTAAAAAAGTCATTAAAATTTGAGCGGAACGAGTCAAAGAGTGAAGAAATTAGAACTAGTGAGTGGTGCCCAATAGCATTGAACCTTGTTCATGTTTTGACCACACAAATTAATAATATTAATTTTCTTAAACATTGAGGCATCAGTAGTGCATTACATTGTCTCTAACTTGCTTATTACATTAAGCCCTACCTTGAGATCAACAAGATGCCATATGGGGATCTCCATGCAAAAAGAGACATTTGATCCTACTTCCTTGAAACACTCCGATAAACAAAAATTAATAAATGAATTAATCAACTCAATCCTCATCCAGTGAATTCCTTGACTTCTCAAAATAACTCCAAAATTTTCTAATCAATAAATATTTAAACTATGGTTAGTACGAGTACTACAAGTAAGTCATCCATAGAATGTATAATATGCTTAAATATTAATGCAATAACAATTATTAATATCGATTTGTAATTTAATATTTGGCTTTCCTAGGGTTCCCGACAGCACTGGAAGCCATGTACGAAACAAATAATTTGTTTATATACGTAAGCATTGATTATGCTAATGTGCATGTTTCTAATTTTAATAAATTCCAAAGCTTGTTGGAGCTACCAACGCAGAACAGAAATAGAAGACTGACAATATTTTGTTTTCAGTAGCTATGAGCTTCGTCATATTATTAATGCAGTGATTATTATAAAAAAGAAAAATCAATTAATTAATCAGATCAATGTCAACCTCTTCTCGGTAACAAGAATTAGGGTTTCAAACACACATGCTCTCATGAATTTTTAATACAAAATCTGTAGTATATAGAAGCATCTATTTTTTTTATTTTTTGTCAGATAGAGAAGCAAAAATCAATTTCTTTATTTGGTATTTGATCTTATTTTCCCGAGGCTGTTGCTATAACGAGAGAGGTCAAGAAGGAATCTTACATTAATACCTTAAATATTATATCATCGCCTCTTTAGTTTAGAGCAGATTTCGATATGGTGTCTTTATTCCATATAATAAGATATCATTATACAATTTTTTACGCTAAGGGGATCAATTAATTATCTTATCTATTAAATTGAGTAAAGGATCGAATTGACTGGGCTCGAGACCAAATTGTAATTGTTTGGGTCTGTAGCTGAATTTGCATTTGTTCAAAACCTTCATACATTGGACATATGGACTTGGCTTCTCCACAAAAGCATATCTTTACAATTCAAACCCTAAAACCTTAAATCTTATTGACTAGACCTTTGATCTTGTCAAGATCAGTGTCTGTAGGACTATTGTTGAACGTTAAGTTATTTTTTCAGGTCAGGTGATTTTTTTTAAATACTATTAAAATTAGGGTCTCATGTTCAATATTGCATATGCATGAACTCTATTACAAAATTTGGATTCATTTTTAAGATCTTATTTCTCAACGTAGGGGCGGCTTCATGAAGAGATGGGCATGGGTTGTGGCCCCTATGCAATTTTTTTATAAAAAAAAATTAGTATGCAATTTATTAAGTTAAATAATAAGATAGTAAAAAAAAAATTCTTCAAGTTACTTGTATTTACCAAAATACCAACATAAATATATCCTTAAATTAAGCTAACGTTAATCGTAGTCCATATTTGACTCTTGTATTCTCTCCCAAATACTCCATTTGGTAGTTCTCTCTTTCTAAACCCTAAAATTCTCAATTCCCAGTTCTAAATTTTTTCAACTTTATTCTTTGCAAAGGTTACTTTATTATTTAGCTTGTTTATTTAATTTTCAATTGATTGTCTAAATTGATATAGGATTTAGGCAATTGATTGTGCTCTTTTTTTCTTCATAATTTCGGAATCCGACTGCTATAAATAAAAATTCTTTAACTTTAAAAAATAAAAAAAGGATTTTTTTAATTTTTTATTTCCTTTTTGAAATATTTTATTATTCATTATATTGATAATTGCTTAATTAAATTCGAGTTTATATTAATTTTCTGGTAATAAATTCTTTGACCCTGTATTTTTTGTAATAAATTTCTTTGGCTTCCGTAGCCAAAGTTGGCTTGTTCCGCCACCATCTCAACACATGCATCTACAAGACTTTGGGTCTAGCCTAGTGGCAAAGCTCAAACAGGGCAGTTTGGCCAAGCTCTCTTAGAATTTTTTTTTTTTAAAATATTTAACTACAAAATTACCACTATTGAAACCCATATAAAATTTTTATATTAATTAGTTATATCACCTCTCTACCTGTCAAATTCTTGGTCAATTTTATCATTTAAGGGATAAATATGTTCTCTAAATAATCTCAAATGATATATGAAATAAATATTTTGAGGAGCAAAGCTCAATATGTATTATTAAGTGTATCTTTAATTTTTTTATTAATAAAGTTCTCTCGTACAATATATAAGGATAATTCAACCCACCTAAAAAATGTTGCCAGCTTTACATGGTATTAATAAAGTTCTCCGATACAATATACAAGCATTGAATTAGGAAAAGAAAAGAAAAGAAAAGAAATTCAGCCCACCTAAAAAATGCGGTTAGCTCGGCCATCGGTCTAGCCATTTCTAAAAATAAAATAGCCCATCAACTCTCTGGCTCTTTGATGGTCCACATATCTACGATTGAGGGAACACTTCTCTTACGTATTGTCATTGCATATGAAACACATAATAGAATATTTTTCTTCGCAAGAGAGAATAAAAACATTTTTTCCGCTAATATTGACTTCTCAAAATGAGAGTGAACATCACATGATCTTGTGATTTTAGTTTTTATGTATCTCGAACTCATAGAATGTGATGATGAATATTGATAATGACCCGGTGACAACGATCAGCAACAGCTTTAATTAATAATTGAGCCAGAAAAATACTCAGTACCGACATAAGCTTCACTATTTCCAGGACAATTTTTTGTCAATGAAAATTTGCAGAGGGGTCGGCATGTTTCACCTCTCACGTCCCCTCTCTGTAAATTATAGAATTATATTTCGTAGATGCAGTGAAATGTTGTAATAAACTCGGAACACAATTAGTTTGACAAAACATAGCCACGTGATTATAACAAAAGGCTTTCGTTTTCGTTGAAAGGTCAGAGAAAAATTGGGAGGAAATAGATAGGAATGATCATGAAATTCACTACAAGTTTAAATAATATTTAGGAAAATCTGAGTATAATATCTAATGATTCAATAATGATTGGAACTCTAAAGAGGGCATCATATGAATAACCAAAAACCAGGCCTGTAATAACCAATTTTACCTTTTGTTGCCTTTCTGCAGAGCCGTATGATAAAATCTTACGGCTATTGTCGTAGATTTGATTTGTTTCTAAGTGATGTGCTGATAGATGCTAGAATTCAACACCCACGTGTTCGCTTTGAAATCCATACTTCAATTAATTCATCAAGGACCATGAAAGTGATAAGCAATTAAGCATCACAAAATTAGGGTCCATAAGGTATGATCTCAAAGTCTCTCAATTAAGTCAATTCCGAGCCAAAATTTTTGCCATTATTTCATATCAAGGCCATTACTATTGCAAACATGGAAAAAAAAATTCCCAAATTATAGTGATTAATATGCTTTTTTTTTTATGGGCTTAATCATTTTCAAAAGCTAGATTAAGAGTAGAGTTGAGGAGTACTTATATTAGTAACCCAGTAACTATTCTCAGCCAATGTGTGATAAAATTCTCGACATGCCTTGTCACGTATAGGTAGACCTTTTTCCCTCATTCTTGTCATATGGAAGAGTAGATACCTCTTTTTTCCTCATCCTTGTCACATGAAAAAGTTGTGTGGAACTACTTGTGCATGAGTTTGGCTATGTTCTCATATAGAAGTCTATGGACTTGACTTATACTAACAAACTAACTCAAACATTAAGGGTTATCCAAGCCTTATATACGTAATACAAGATTCATCCTCAATAGGGGTGGAATATTGTCCCTAACACACTCTAAATATTTTCAAATTGAATTGTGTAGCTTTATCTTTACTCATATTCTGTTATTGTCTCATGCAACAGAGTGCTATAGACTTTATTTTCAGCGCTAGTATAGTGAAGTGATCATTAAAAAAGTAAGTACATACCATTCTTAATAATTTTTCAGCAGGGATTTTGCAAAGAAGTATATGATTGGTCAAACGTTCCTTCAAAATAGAAATAATTCTGAGGAGCTAGCCACTCACAATTCAGAACATTTTGTGATCCTATAGCTCTCTTCTAGTAGGAAAAATCTAATCAAACTACAGCATAATTATTATTATTATTATTATTATTATTATTGGTCCATGATTTTATACTCTTTAGAATTAGATTGAATCTCATCTCATAAATGATTTTGATATGAAACTATCATATATAATAAGCATTGAAGTGTTTAAGCTCTTATCAAAAAAGTTCCATTCATTTTTTGTGCTTAACGGGGATAAGGAAATTAGGCTTGTTCTATTTAGAATTGAACTAATTAGAATGGAATTCCTATTCTTCTTTGTGTTTATCTTCAATTGTTACCAATGATTAGAAGGAATTAAAGAGAAAAACAAAACGCAGTGAAGTTACCATCAGTTAAAGATATTGAATTATGTTATTTATATTCCTAATGTGCACATAAGGGTATCGATTAAGATAGTGATATTGCTTAAGTTACACTTAAACACTGTCACGCGCATAAAATTGTCTAATATATCTACAGTTTAAATAATATACATGAAATATCACAGGATTATGCCACCTGTGCAGTTGCGTCTCACCCACATGATTATATGTAATATATAATATGAATTGGACTTAATTGTCCACCAAGCTGGCACTTTAAAATAATAATTTTAGTATGATCAGTGGCAGACTTCACCAAATATTCCCTAATATTTATGTTTTTTGAGTACCTTAAAGCAGAAATGATATCAAAGTTGCTTTTCCTTATAAGAAACACAATATGCTCAAGAAACTTGACCACACTTTAAAAAGAAGATTTTCTAATCAAACCCACATAATTTGACTTAAAGAAATAAGGCCCTCTTTTTCTAATTGAGTAGCAGCTATAAGTATAGGATCCTATTTACAAAAAACAAAAAGTGGAAACATTTTGAATCTTTTCCAATGACTTATAGCAAAGGGAAGCTTAGAGAATTGCCCTACAAATCTTAAGAGACTAGTGATGGAAAAGAAATTTTGAAGATTTTGACAAGAACCCATTACCAGATATAATTTTTTGCTTTGTTCCTTTCTCATTCTGCAAATTCATCCATGTTTCACTTTCTTTCATTCCATAGTTTTATTCTCTTCATCAAATAAAGGCTAAAATGATTGTAGCGTTTGAGTTGGTCCTACAAACTTTTTGACGCAAACAACACAAATCCAATCACAATTAATGGAATATGGTGCTACTTTTATGAAGGTCACAAGGTCAAGGCAAAGAAAGGATGTAGGCTCCCACAAAATAGGAACACTTTGCCCCACTTTTTAGTTTTCTTTTTTATTGGAAATTGAAATTATGATTTATGGTATGTCATGGGGCAGCTGGCCCTGTGAACACAGCTTATGTTAAATTCTTTTACTGATAATCCATAGTGAGTAAATCTAAACTGTGTGTTTTGCTCTAATATAATTCCCATTAGTTAAAATATATATATTATAAAATATACATGTCTATCAATATTTTACACATTGATACTATTGAAAACACTATCTTTGAAAATAGAAAATATAATCGGGTCATTGATCGGGTAAATGGGTCAAAAACTTTAACCCTAACCCGACACTGAATAATTATTTTAAAATAAACGAAAAAATTGGTCGAACCCATCAACCCGACCCATTTAATAATCGTTAAATTTGACGACCCATACCCATTTATTCGTTATATTAGCTTTAAGGTTAAATAATTGAATTACAAGCTTTTCCTGTTAAAGCTCAAGTGTGTCAAAAGCCAAACATTTGGGGTGAGTGAGCAAATAATAAAAGCTAAAGCCAAGTTGGATTGTCTTGTCAATCCTTCATTGCTTTTATGTTGATATTAAACCCAACATGGCTATGCTGGCCCAACCTGTTAATGAGTCGTCCTATTAATAGTTTTATACTCATTGAATAGACTGAGACATTAGCAATCAGCAAAAAAATAAGAATTATTAACCCTAATCGGCTAACCCCAATGGAGATATTGGAACAATAATTATGATTTAAAACAAATAACTAAAGCTAGGTGTAAACAATAATTGTGATTCAAGTACTTTTTTTTAGTTGGCCATCTGAATTCAAATTCGGGGATAGAAAAAGGCTAAAAAATTGATTTGGCCATCTTCCTATCTTTATAGAACATCTTCATTTTATTTAAATAAAAATACCATTAACAGATAAAAAAACACGGTTTCTAATTTATTAAAGTTTGTAATTTTTTTTTTAATTTTAATGACATCCTCGTTCTAACGAAGTGGGAATGTCATCACTATATATATAAAAGGAAGGTGTAAATATTATTTTAATTTCAAAATCTAAGAATTAGTTTGATATAAGTTAGTTTTGAGGTCAAGTGTTTGGTAAACTGACCTAACTTGAAAGATTGCCATTAACAAGTGTAATAATTAAATATTATAAACATGCTTTATTTTATTAAATACTTATGTTTATTATTCTTTTTTTTAAAAAAAAAAGTAATGCTAGATTTCTCAACAGATGAGTTTTAACTAATGTAATATTTATTTATTGAATGATAGAGTACTAATTTTACTTATTATTAAATTCATTATCCAATAGATGTTGGTGGATTATGTGATTTTCTTTCACATGCATACGTACTACTATGAATCAATAAAAAAAATTTAACGGACTGTTGCTCCGGTAAAGTAGAATACAGATAATGAAACCGAAACTTGAGACTTTTAAGAAACTAATTAATTGACATCAATGAAATTTTAAAATATTTAGAAAAAAACCTCCATCATAACATTTTTTTAATGTAAATGATTGAAACTCTATCAATTCAAAAGAGAATGTTTTTAAGAGTTTGAACCCCACAAGAAAGAGATTGAGATTGCGATTAGACTATAATTCTCCTTTCAAAAATATGTAAATGGAGAATGCTTTTATGGTAAATTGCCTTAAATGAGATAACAAAGATTTTTTAGGATAGTTTGTGCTCGCAAGATACCTTTTCTTAATTTTTTTTCTTTTGCTCTAGATGTAAGACTAAATATTCTAAAAATTATTCAAAAAATGTTAATTTTATCCTAAATGATGTGGTATTTGTTGTGTCTTATTAATTAGGGAATGAGTTTATACAATCTTTAATATAATTTATTAAGCTATTTTACAACCCACACTGGATTTTTTGAGATAAATTTGGGGAACCAGCATTTTAATTCTTACACTGTCATACAGTTTTCAAATACTAAATTATATGTTTTTTTTTTCTTCTCCTTTTTATCATTTAGATTGTGAATATTTAAATCTCTTAAATTAAGTGGATGCACCATCGCACGGCCTGGCGGCATCAAACCCAATGTGACTTGTTTGAGAAGTTTCGGCTGGCTATCTCAATTTGCAAGTCACGTACAGCAAATGGACCAGGCGGAAGCCCATACTTTTTTGGGCCCAAAAGCCCAAGGCCCTTGAAAGCCTGGGATTTAGAGTGTAATTATTAGCACCTCTTTTAAAACCGCTGCATAATGTCAAAACTCAAATGTTGTGGCTCCAGCTGGGAAGTATTCAAAGCATGCATGCAAATAATACAAAATAAAGAATTGAAGCTAAAGGGGTTTATTGAAAATTGACGTATAAAGGATAGAATATGCATGGTTTTCTTTAGTTGATATCTGATTGTTACTGAATACAAACAACATGCCCTCTCTTTATAGTAAATGAAGGATATTAGCTCAAGGGGTTGGTGATGCTAGTCTCGTATGTGTCGTACTACATCATACATTAATGTTTGTGTTATTAGCAACACACCTCCTAAAATCATGAGTGTATGTTGTAGTACACTTTTAAAATTTATAGTATGAAACACGCGTTACTATTTTATCAAGGGTGAATAGACATATCTCGTAACATTAAAAAAAAAAAAAAGGATTAATTTTATAACACCCCACTTTTTTTCTGAAATAACCCTAATTAATAAATAAAATGCTGTTCTTATACCCCAGAAATGATGGTAAAATTCTTACTGCTAGTACTCTTTCTTCTTAGAAACCAAAATTTGATTTTTATTTTTTGGGTTTTTCAACCTCCAGTGAAGAAACAATCAAGAAAGACTTAGTAGTTACATTGGTATGTAATGTGCACGCTTTTCCAAATTTCTATGATGCTACTCTCTACTCTGTATCAATTGTAGAATCCAGAGGTTTTCTCTATAAAATTGGCCTTCATATCCAGCCCGTGGTCAGCCAAGTGGCAGGCTTCAAAGAGTTCTATGCACCACTCTAGAAGTTTAATGATTGTGGGTTTAGGCTTGTGATCATGAAATCTGACTCCATTATTACCAACCGATTACCATATGATTGTGGGAGTTTTAAAGAGGCCGTACTCAAAATGAAGACACAGATTGGCGTAGCCATTTGAAATTTCATCTTATTGCTTTATGTGGGTGTAAATAGTTTTCAACAAAAGTTGTGAAGGGTTGTGTTCTGGCATTTGAGTGTCAACTAGTTCTTCGAACAAGTTTCTTTCCATGAATTGAATTCCAGCATTGAAATAAGAATACTTATTTTCCAGGAAAATGTTCCTAAAATTCTCGTAAAATCTTAATGAGTAAATGCTTATTAGTTGTTTTGACTTTTGTCAGATGGACTGCAACTGCACATGAATTGACGGAACTGTGAATACAAATCAAGGTTTGACTGTAAGATTCGAAAACATCTCAAGTCCTGCAACTGCATCTCTGGACAATATATTTTTAGATAATTTTTATCATGAGTAAAAATGTAAATACGTCAAACGAGTTTTAATAGACTTTCCGAGAGGTGCCAATATTCCGACTCAGGATTTATATCAACCGTAATATGGCACTCTCCATGTAAGTCACTAAGTCTCCACTAAGGTTTGAAACTATGTATATTATTTGAATGATAAATTAGATTTGACATTGTTATTGAAACTCAGATTTGATATTGAAACAATGTAAGATTTAGTGGTTGGTGAGTAAAAACCTTTTATTTCGTTATTCTAAATTTTCCTCAATGGTGAATTATGTTATGTGTATTTTAATAATATAAAATATTATTAAAATAACGTCGTTGATTGATGGTTAATAAAAATAAAAATAGTTAATCTTATTTTGTAGATTATCACTAAATGACACATGGCTCAAAATATTTTAAAACTCACGAGAATTCAAATTGAAAGAGAATCTCATCTTTATACTGATAAAATGAGTTATCGAGTCATGTTCGTATCGTGTCAAATTTAGATCGACTAAATTACCATCCATTTAATAATCATGTCAAAATATTGAGACCCAATCCGACACAGAAAATAAATGGGTTATCTAATAAGTCACTTCATATCCATATATTTATCAAAATTTACATTAAATATTTGCATACACACACACATATGCAATACCAAAATATTATACATTTATATTATTGAAGTTCTAAATCTATATAAAATTTTATAAATAAAATATTGTGTATACGTCAATGCTTCTAAAAAAAATAAAAAGAAAGAATCATGTCTAATATTTGAGTTTAATGACAAGAACCGATAAATTAATTTAAAATAAAAAATATAATGATGTCATCAATCATTTACATTAGTCAAATAACTTTAACCCTAACCCAACACAAAAAAAAAATCATATCAATTCAAACCCAGCCAATTTAGTAAATAATATCGTATCAAATTTGACAATTCATACACATTTATTTGTGTCAGGGCTGGCTTTAGAGTATGTGAGGCCTTAGGCCAAATTTTTTATGAGGCCTCTATTTATTTTGCAATTTCAATACTCAAAAGAAATATATAAAGGATCAAAATTCATTCCATCTTTAATTCTTAAATTTCAACAATAATAAAAAAGATCAAAAAATTTCAAAAATAAAACCTAAAAAAATAGTCAAGAATATATCTTTTTTATTCCATTAAAATCATTACAAAATAAATAAATAAATAAATAGATGAGAACAATATTATTTTCAAATATAATATTTAGAATGACAAAATAAAAGAATTTGAGATGATGAACTGGTGATCAAAGAACAAAACTGGACTTTGTATTTCAAAAAATTAATTTTTTAAAATTATATCAATGAATATAACAATTTTCTTCCTAGAGAAGAGAGTAAGAAATTTTTTTTGTCTACTTATTTTTTATATTACAAGGTTTTTAATAGAAATTAAAAGAAATACTAAAAGTCAAAGATTCTAACATTAAATAATAATTTTTTTTTAGGAAATTGAAAAGGTAAATAATTTAATCTTTTTTGGAAAGACTAATAATGAATGAATTAATGATTAAATAATATTATTAATTATATCTCTTTAACATTAAGGTTATCAAATATAGAGTTTTCATACAAAATAATTCTTAATTGTAGGATAATCAATAATTAGAGAGATGTGTAATAAGCTTTCTAATTTCCTAAAATACGTAATTTTAAAAAAATCTTTATTAAGTATTATTAAAGAAATACTCAAAAGATAAGGCATTTCCAAAATATAAGATTTTAAGTAATTGTCTTATTCGCTTATACTTAAAGCCACCCTTAATTTGTATTGTATTCTTGTCGGATAATCGGTTTACTAATTGTTTGCGTAGAATACAATTTGGTTGCTAATTGTTTGGGTAATTGTTCCGTTAATTGGGTATTGAAATGCTATGAGTTAACTAATTTGGTCGGATGAATTATTAAGTTTCTTACATAAGGATACTTCTGCGCATTTATTAATTTGCGGGTCTTTGATAGGAAACTAATGGATGCAGTATTCAGAAGAAAAAATGGGCATTTCTCTTCTCTGCACATTTTATTCAAGTACTCCATTGCTACAAAAAGAATAAAGAACCTAAAATAGCAGGAGTAGGAAGCAGCAGACACAAGAAAATTAAATCAAAGGACTAGTGAGAATACCCCACGTGCCCTACAAAAATTTATTGGACTGATAAAAGAAAAGAAAAGTAAAACAAATTTACATAAAAATACACTAACTAACCCAATTTCTAATTTCAGCCTTGCAGGAAGATGAAGGCTCCCCTACCAAAGTCGGAAAAATACCCGGCTTGAGAACCCCAAGAATCGTCAGCACAGGTTTCCCCAGTTTGAGGTCTCCTGCACAAAGAATAAAATGTGTCCTAAACTTGGTTAATTTTTGCCGCTGCTCCCTGAATCAATCTTCTGCGTGTTTGTCTGCTTGTTGTTGGAACCCCATTAGAGAAAAATGAAGTTAGCAAAGTCAGGCTCTAGATGATGCGTGTGAAAGGAAAGGCTGCAATCTAAACATCAATCTGATCTATCTGATCCTATAAATGACGGGCCTCTGACTTTGAGGCGTTTTGGCCCCATCTCAATTGGGGGTGGTTCCCTCATGGCTTTTCCAAACTCATGCTGGAACCTTTCGTTTCTGTAGTTCTCTCGCTGTCTACTAACTGCTTCCTCATCAGCCAACTTCTTAAATTTAATAGAAACAGGAATGGTACCGCCAACTCTGACAAACCTGTCCTTCGAACCACTTTCTGACGTTTCTTTATAGTTAGAGGTATGACTGCTTTTATGGTTTGATTCGTCAGTTCTACGAAACTCTGTCAGCATCAACTGACCACATCTTCCTTCAGGTTGGAGTTTCTTTAATCGCTTGAGCCCCTGTAGTTATGAATACATGTAAGAACATATTTCTCTATTATCATATCTCAGACATTACAATTCAAGCTGAGAGCACCACAAATAATACCTGATGTTCAGAATGTGTTGAAGACGTGGCATCATTCATAGATCTTTTATCCACTTTTGATGGACGGCGCTTAACCCTAAATATCTCTGAATCAGAATCATCACTGTATTGATTCATTACAGCCCCAACCTCTGATCTGTGAAAATTGCTGCCATTGGCACTTGGGCACTCATTATGAGTTTGAGAAGATTCATATGTCGCATGTGATACTTCTTCAGAGGAGTTTTTAACAGCAAGAATCCCCAAGTTAAATTTAGATTGCCACTGTACCTGCTCAGGAAGAAATAACTCAAAAATTTGCACTCAGAAAATTCTTACGGTAAGTATTTTAGTAGTTGGTTTTTGGGTCAGGAGAAGTTTGTATGTACTATGTACATATAAATAGAGAGAGAGAGAGAGAATAGCAGTAAGGAAGCCTTCTTACATCATTATTGGCTGTGGATGAGCTTTCAATTGGCTTTACAAAAGAACAAAGTGTTGATGCTGCATCAGAAAGAGAAGTTTCTGCACGTTCAGATCTAAAATTTGCTGCTTCTTGGTTCAGTATAGGCTGGATATGACAACTATACTCAGATTTCCCTGACCGATTCCAAGTTTTTGCAGCAGGCTTATGGTTCAACTCCATGTTTATCTCACAGTATGGAGAGTATCCGTCCTCTCGAACACTATGAAACATTTTTGAGAATGGATATGAATACAAGTCATCACTTTCAGCTTTCTGTTGAACCTCCTTTAATATTCCTTCTTCCTGCTCAAACATTTTTGCTGCTGCTTCCATTTCTGCAATGTCATCCCTCAAGAAAAGCATATAAGTGCTCCCACATGAGAAGTCAAGAGACTCGATATCTGGAAGAGGCAATTAAGGTTCATCATAGTATCCAACTGATTAAATTTCCAGCATAAAGAACAACTCTCAAGTATAACATACCATGACGGAGGCACACTGGATGCAGGTAACAATTGCAGTTGATGTAGGCAATATAACAGTCACGTTTGCATACGCTGCACACAATGGTTCCATGACAATTTGGAGAAATGCCAGTGCATGCCCTTGATTTCATAACCAACCAGCGAGCACGATGCTGGAAACGCATCAGATTCACAAATGAGGCCTTAATGCAACGGTGCGAGACCAAGTCTGCAGATGAATACTCCAAATCTTCCAGTATCAGACTCGTATACAGAAGCATTGCTTCTTTACACAAAAGCTCTTCATGAGGAAGCAGAGGTATCCTGTTCAGATGTGCATAACGCCAGCTGGCTACAGCCCCCAAGGGGAACCAATCACCAATTGCAAAGTTCACAGCCTCACCACAGTTGAAACCTACACATACACAAAAGATAGAATGATGACTGTAATTATGGTATTACAGACATGCATACAGAAACAATATTTATGAGATTTCCTACTAGAACTTTTTTGTCAATTTCCTTCCTGAAGCTGAAGATGTAGATATCTTACCATGACTGAATCCAGCATGATATGCTCTGGGGAAAGTAATAATAAACTCTCCAGGCTTTTGAACAGCTTTATAAACAGGGACATCATTTTCTAATAGAATATTTGGAGGAAACAGAGTTGTTTTTCCAAGAAGGACATCAAAAGCTCCATCCTCCCCATCAGTTGATAGAATATCACAGGTATAGACATGCTCCCTGACCACCTTTTCAAATTTTAAAGCTGCCTGACCCGGAATCCCATACCAAGTTTTTGATGCCCCACAGTGATGATAATTAATACTGCCAGAATAAATATAACAGATATAAAAGGGTATAGATCATTTTTGCCATAAAGGAAATATATTGGGTATGTTTAAACTTGAAAACAGGAATAAATACCTATACAAATAATGATCTTCCACATGCCAAGCAAACATGCTAAAGAGCATTCCAATGTAAAGCATTGGGTCAGTTATTCCCTGGAATAAACTATATATGAGTATGAAGAACACACTTTGTGCAAATAGTAAGCCTGAAATACAAGGAAATATCATAATCTCACCGGAATGGCTGTGTCCAAAAGACGTAAAACAGACTTGGGCAGCCGTGAAAGATTCTGAAAATACAGAGGAATTGGAATTAGTCAGTTTATTGCATGGGATGCATGAAAGACAATCATAATTGTAAAATTGCCCCAATAATATTTATTTCACTATTAGTCAAAAATTGTCTAAGAATCCAGGAACGTAGAAGAAAAAAGCACTAAACACAATGGAGGTGCAGTCAAATATATAAAATAACAAAACAAGAATTAGATGAATACAAGCGGAAGTCATATGCTACACACGAGAATGTGATACTGTTCACACTAAGGCTACCATTCCATCCCTTGTTATTTTTTATTGTGTCAGACATCTGTACTACAACAGTTCATTCTTATGTGCACATAGGCTTGTAAAACAAAATGTCCAAAATTCCAAGTTGTACCCCTCGGCAAGGAATTAAAAGGAGCAAAATGAACACTAGCAAAGAGAAAGAAAGAGATAATCACAATCAGCTATTGCACCAACAAATGATTCCACTTCAAAAAGAATTTTCCTGGTGATGCTATTGAAGTAGAAAATGAGATTAAAAATAATAATAATGCAATGAAATCAACACCTTTAAATTCCACTTGCTATTTCCAAGAGGATCACCCGAAGAAGATGAAAAAGCACTACCATCAACATCGCATGCATATTCAACAGTTTCTGTCTTTCCACAAGCAATTTCATTCCAAAATTCTTTTTCCAAGAACAAGGCAGGAAGACAACCAGCACTGCAATATCTACGAGCAAAAACCTTGTTCGCCATTTTCTCGAAATCACGAAATGTGTAATTTCTGAAAAGTTACACTTACTCAATGCCTAGAAAAATAGAAGTACTCAGGTCAAACAATATATTTGTTGGAGTTAGAAACTCACCTGCCACTCATAAAAAAGGTAACTTTGTCATCAGCATCCCATTCAGCAAGACGAAGAGGTTGTACTCTAGTTGTGAACTTGAACCCTGCTTTCTCCTTTGTCAATACTACCCCAGCAGGGACAGATGCACTCACAGGAGAAACAATCTTGCATATGCCTGAAAGTTAAGGTGTAGATTTGAGAAGAGAAACAGTCAAACTAGTACCCATACGAACAGAAGAAAACTGGAAAAGAGTTTCAATATCCACAATCACAGACATTAAATGAGGCAAAGCTTCCACAAAAGAGAAAACACTGTTGCCTACCATATTAACCAAGAAAATGCAGATAACAGAACAGGTTAAAAAAATAACTTTTATGAAGATATGCAAATCAATTTCTATGATTAAAGATTTCCCAATCTCCTAACACCCAAAGAATTGTGTAAATAATAAATCGCTTGGTTTTCAAACATAAAAAATTTGCCTTCAAAATGAATACAAATGCCCAGCGATTATGCTTAGGACACAGGGGAAAAAAAAAGGCTAACATTATTACCCCTTTTTAATCACTTATACAATTACTGGTTAAAACTATTTACCTAAACATAGAATTAGTTCTAAGATAATTAAGACTATTAAAAAAAAAAAAAAAAGAAAACCGGTTGTCAGAAATTTATTTTGATTCAATGGTCAAGCTGTGGTATATAATTGGCTCATCGGCATGTAATACAGATTCCAATAGTTCTATACTTGAGCATAAATATAAACATTTTTGTCCAAATGGTATCCTCAAGTTGAGCCTACTCGGTTCATAAATACAAAATGTTTAGTATGCTGAAAACAAAATCACACAAAACCAACATTCATTTCAGATAAACAATGGAAGAGAAATTACCATATCTTGAAGCTTCTGGAGCTATCTTCTGCAAGTAAACTAAAGGATCCGCAAATTCCTCCTTTGTTGGGCAGTACACAGGACACTCTGGAATTTTCTCAGTCCAATCCAAATCATTTGTGTCAAACTTATCGACCTTGCGCTTTGAAAAGACAACTTTCCCACTTGGTACAGTATTTGGCCGAGAAAATGAATCTGCGTTACCGTGTAATCTAATACCACATGAAGCTGAAGCTCTTAAAGCATCTCCTCCACTTCTAGACATTGTATTGGAGATACCACTAGTCTCATTGACAGTTTCTGATTTCATTCGCTCCAGCCTTTTACGCTTCAAAAATTCCAAGCCAATTCTAGCCTCTTTTGATAAACATACCTTCCCTTCAACCTGTCACAGTTAAACACAAAACAATATTTTCAGGTTAACAGATATGTCAGCAGAAATTAAAGCAGATAAGACAACTATATGAGTTAAAGAACACTAATGTTCGAAATTTCTTGTAAAACAGTGCAATACCAATAATATTAGAAGCAAAACAAGGAAACAACACCTTACAGAACAAAGTGCCATAGTGGCCAATCATCACTTGTATGCTAATTGAAATTAGAAGACCATTTTCTAAGAACTTTTCACCTGGGAATTGTTCAACATAAGATTACCAAAGAAAAATTTGATGCATAATTACTATTCAGTGAAATCTAATTGCACCATATAAATTCCCAGTCATATGTCATAGAGCTTTGACATAACCAACATTTTACAGCTTCAGTTAACTATGACAATAAATGTCTACTGCATTAAAGAGTGAAAAACTATGGATTACTACCACTCAATGAGTTGTACTGGAACACTAAAAATTGATTTCAGATAGCACACATACGTCAACCAGAAATTGTCGCAAAATTCCTTGTTCTGCAACCTGACAAACCTTACCTTTAGCATCTACATTTATCATTTAATTCAACACAAACTTAAAGTCAGATCCATCAATTTTAACAATGGGAAAAATCCAGCTGCAAACAACTTAAGTGTGTAAGACTGGAAAGAATTTCAAGGAACTTCATCATCTTTATTTAGAATGCAATTCATGATATAAAACCTCAATTACCCAGAAGAATAAGACTAAGAAAGGAAGAAGATTTAAACCCAAAATATGAATAAATCCGAAAGTCAACCATAGAAGACCACATCAAATATTATTTATGGGTTTTATTCAAGTCAAAAACGAGTAATTGGCTAATTGCAGCACCCATGTTGATCTTTTTAGTCTAATACATCCATACGTCCTCCACATATTTTCAACAGCAAACAAAACTAAATTGACGCATCTGGGGTCTGGCCATATCCTTTTTCCCAAAACCCAATAATATTTTTTTTTCAAAATTAAAAGAAAATAATATTATTATCGTTAAATCACTGCCCTCAATCTCATCCAAATGGTCAAACGATCAAAAGCAAGAACAAATGTTCCACAAATTAAAGATATTAAAGGGAAATGGCAGCATCTCCCCACCATCCACTGGCACCTATATTCAGCGATCGCTCCGTGCAATTATGAAAAAGAAAATATAAAATTTAAATTTTATAATTAGTATTAAAAAAAACTACATCAGACATCAGAATGAATTCAATTGCGTTTGAAATGCATCTACCAAATTGATATATGTCATGAACCTTCTACTGATTCCATTATCAAAAAATAAATAACTATAGCAATTCTGAAACAAATTTATAAAAATGACGGAAAATGAAAATACAGCAAAAAGTTTAATAAATGGTGATAAAATTACAACAATGTGTAAGATCTGAACAGCATAAACGAATAAAAATTCTTTTACTTTTCAAAAAAGAAACCTAAAAACTGGACTTGAAAACAAAAAAGAAAATGAAAAAATAAAAACAAATGAAAGCATGAATCACGTACCATTTCATTCCGCAATCGTTCACGACAGGCCTCCGTCTTAACTTGCGATTCAACGAACAGACAAAACAAGAAAAATGAAAAACAACGAAACTCGAACCGAATCCGCAAAGCAAACCCTAGATCACGATCTTATCATTTCAGCGATGAAAACAGAGCCTTCAACGCCAGCCACATTTTATCAAGCAACGTGGAAACCCAGCCAAACTTTGGAGATCCAATTCCTTCGAGAAATTCGTCACACTAAAGGATTGAATCACTTTGAAGCAATTGAAATAGACAAAATGAGCGGTTTCCGACGACGAAGACAAAGTTCTCGCCGGAAAAAGCGGTTTTCCGATTGAAAAAGTGGTTTTCCGGCGAGTTATGGGAGAGAGAGAAAAATGTGGATGAGAGAGAGAGAGAGAGAGAGAGAGAGAGAGAAAGAGAAAGCTTTAGAAAACCGAAAAAGAGCTACGAGAGGATAATTTATAGTTTTGTAGAAATAAAATAATAGGTGTTCATTATTGCTTTTAAGAGTTAGTTTATTTTAAAATGATTAAAAGTAAATATTAATTAAATTAAATTTAAGAGCTAAAAATGCAGCGTGAAGGAACGAAAGTGGTGGTTGTTAGGTGGTTCAACCAAACGCCTAGCCGGCCAAAACGCGTTTTTCTCCCATCCCGTTTCGTTTTGATTGTATATTTACTATTTTACCCATCCAATTCTTTATTTTATTGGCTGAGAATAATATATAATATGAGGTATTGATAACATTATCAATGGCATTTCTGTCTACCGAAAAAGTGGGACGGGGTTATCAAAGAGGTGTGGCTTCTATTTCGGTCAGAGTAACGAAAGTGGCAAGAAAAGACGGAAATATCACGTGTGTTTCTGCCCGCGGTATGAATGTGTCAAAAGACTTAATCCGACCGTCCATTTTATTTAACCACGTATTTTGAACGGTCAAAAGGTCGATCAACTCTGCAAGCCCGAGATCGTAATTGCGTGTGCTCCTGTTCCATCAGACTGCCGACCTGTACAGAATCAGTTTTACCTACCTTCTAGTTAGTTAGTCTGTTATTTAAAATTACATATCTATCCACGGTTGGTCACCCTTTAACGGGACAAACGTAGAGGTTCTTTTAGACTTTTGACGCTGGCATTCGCAACGAGAGAGGGTGTTTACCGGGAAACGTGAAAGGATGTGACACCAAAGGGAACATGAACTAGACAAGTGGTCCAATAAGGGAAGGAGAAACTACACGTGGCAGAAGAACGAGACGGCGGTCTTCGGAGTCTTGCGAATTACTGTGGGTCGTGCCACAATGGAAATAGCTGGCGTCTGCGGTGGCTTTCACGCGCGTATATGATGACGGGGCGTCAGGCTTTTCGCTCTGCAGAGAGATCCCTTCCTATGCAAACAAAATCCGTGAAACCAGAAATTATAAAAATAAAAATTAAAAAAAAAGTCCGTGAAACCACAGTTGTTTCCGGTTTCAGGTAAGTCTCTCGTTGTTACTAAAACAATGAAAAGTAACACTCATTTTCTAAATCCAGCAGACGTAGCAGATTACTATTGGTCGCTTGTTGGTTTTAGTGTTTTATTTTTGTTACGCGGAGGTTGGTCTAATGATTAGTTTTCCACAAGCAGGGAAAATGAAACTTTGGCGGCTCGGCTTGTAAATCGAGTCAACGTTCACACCAGTCTACGGCTCGGCTCAGCTGCCCGGAGTAGTTGAAGCCGGCACAATCTTCTGTTAATCCGAAAATGCTAATTTTTTTATACTAAATAAAGAAACTAAGATAAATAACCAGGACATTCGGAATCTTTTTAAATAAATTCAAAATTGAGGCCAGAGAAAAAATTGTATTTTTTGCCTCTTCACTTTCTACAAAAATAGCCATGTCAATAAGGTCAACAACCTTGATAAAAGTTACAATGACCTTGGAGTATCTTTATTTATCCTAAAATTTGAGTACACTTGACTAATTATAGACGGTTTAAAACCTATTGAACCAAATATCTAAAGATATCATAATGTAACATTACACTCAACAACGATATAAAATTTTGTTAGATAATTTGGTTGTGACTATAGTACGAAGTAAACTGTAACCCACATTAGACTCCATTCGATGATCAAATTTTATCGAATTTTGATTATTTCTTAGTTATTTAATGATGTTCATGTTGTAAGCTAATGTACCATAGTTATACTCATATAATTGTTATGACATATCTATAACAAAACTTTGTACACCATCTTTATAAAGTATTGTATTACTAAAAACTTAATATGAAACTATCTAAAGTACAATATTGTAAGTCTAAACTTATTATTTTTTTTTTTTTTTATTTGTGTGTATGAAATCATAAGTCAATTTCAACATGCATTATAAGTGATTGATAAATAAAATTTAAGCTTTTGTGGTACCTATAGGGTACAATTCCTCATAGATTGGGCACTATCAGATGGTTAGATTTTATTTATTTATTTTTTACTTTATTTTAAGTTTCTGACCATCTAATGATGCTCATGTTATAGGATGAAGCGTTAACTTTTGTTGACTTTATTTTTATTTTTTGACCATCTAACAATACTCAAGTCATAAGACGAATCTGTTGTAGTTAAACCCTAAAAATTAAATAACATATTCTATACATTAAAATCTTAAAATTTATCATATATTTAGGATAATTAAAGTCAAAATACACCATCATTTTATTTTTTAAAATGAATAAAATATTCATAACAAATATATAGTTTAAAAAGTTAAATGACAAAAAAAATTATAAAATTAGTTTCATTGAACAGTTTATAGTACGGCAAGCAAAAAACGATTCTCATGGATCAAATTATTACTTAAAAAAATGGTTAAAGAAAAGCATATTTTTTGTGAATCACATTGTTTCGGCCTGATTTGCTTTTATCCTTTTCTTTCGGCGGTTAATGGAAGCAACAAAATTTGGCTGCTGAAATATTCTCGGCATGAAAGGACAAAGGATCCCTTTTTTATTCCCCCAAAAATTTCAAGCAACTTCCCCTCATAAAAGGACACTTATTGAATGGTGAAAATTTGCTCAGCTACCCTTCAATTTCAAGGCTACCCTACTTTGCGTGTAAGTTTCAGATAGCGTATGCTCACCTCCACGTGCACCTTTTTGTCAATTTAAGGGTACATTTGTAATTTCATTTGACAGAGTACAGCTAAGATCCGCTTCCGGAAATTTCGGCAATAGACGAAAATGCCAGGCTGAACAGTGCGAAATCACATTAATACCTTCGACCTCTTTTCGTTAGCGTACGTTTTGAGTTCTGAGTCCTGAATCTGAAGAGTACAGAAAAATAAATAAATAAAAAGTAAAAAGGTTCTTTTTCTTCGGACCACTTAAAATCAAAAGTATCCGGTGCGATAACTACTACACTAGGCTCCATTTCTAACCGTTCGATCTTTCTAATAGTGTAAGGACAAGTAACGGTTCTGATGGTGCCGAATGATTGGCTTTGAAAATCTTTCTCCTAAACCTAAATTAATAATGGGTTTATTTTTTTTTAATAATTTTGAAAATTAACTAGTAAAGAATTAAATAAAAAAAGGTTTGATTCCGCATGATTCTTTTATTACAAACATTAATTTGGGTATAGGTTGACCCATTCAATAGCGTCAATTGATTGAGGTATATTTTTTGTTTGGAAAGAATTATGTATAATAATATATTTTAGAAAAAGCTTCATTTTATTCCTTGTTTTATTCTTTAGATTTTTTTTTCCTTTAAGGATTTGCATATATTGAATTGTTAATTTGTATTTCTCTCTTTTTTTAAAAAAAAAAAGTTATATTATTAATTTCTAAACAAGACATTGCATTATGTTGAGTTGAATTATAAATTTAAATATTTAGAAGAAAATATTTTTTCTACGTATATATGTTAGCACATGCGGTAATATACTTAAACCCTAGTCACACGTACGAGAAAAATGATACACCTCTTTATAAATTAAAATGTTCTTTTGTTTGCGCAATTTTTGACAAAAAAAATACAAAGTCCAAATAGTCAAAAGGTTCAAAGTATGAGTGATTACACCATAGACACTCAATTGAAGGAGATTCTTTAATAGAGGGTGACTCCATCATTTTTATCGCCACCACCAACAGCAAGCAACAAACAATAACAACAAAAGCTAAAACGGGTTAAAAAACGTTTAACTACTTAAAAGGGGTGTGAATTTTTAAAGCACCAATGAAGTTTGGAAAACAAATTAGGTGTGAGACTTTTACTTTTGAATGAGAATTTTAAGTCCAACTAAGTCTATTAAAAGCAAAAGCCAAAAAGGCCAAAAAAAAAAAAAGAAAAAGAAAATTCACATTAAAGTCAGTAGACCAACATATGACATTGCTGATTATACCCATGCTATATATATAATTAAATAACTGGATAATGTTTTAATTTCTAGTTATTTTTCAAAAGGCTAAGAAAAAAAATTGATGATGATGTGGATGTTAAAAATTCTACTTTATAAATTAAAAAAAAAAGAATAATAAATATTAAATTTATATAAGAGAACAAGCGGGGTGGATACCATTTTGCGTTGACCAAGTTGCATGTTGGTAAACAAGACGACCAACAGTCATCATCATCAGCTAATGATTTGTTTGGCTTCTGGCTAATTGAGCCGATTAAGTAAAATTTTAGATAAGATTAAGTTAGAGTTAAGTTTAGTGAAAAATTAGGAACTTTCTTTTATTAGAAAATTTAAATGAATGAATAAAAATTAGCAATGCCAACCAAATAAGATATTTACAATTTGTAGTGATATAGTCTGTTGTTGGTTGGAAATAGATTTTGTTAGTTTGGAAAATATTTTAAAGAAATTGTATACGTGACCTAAAAAAATTAAAAAAAAGAAAAGAAAAGATTTGGGACCTACTTAATTTAGTAAGAAGATCTGTTTAAATAGATAAGAGGTTTGTGTTTGAATTTCGATCATAATAACTTCAAAAATAATCTTATCCAAACAATATATTAATTACAGGTTGAATTTTACCACAAATTTTGTGATTTAAATACTAATGTAGTGATTGCTAATTGGCTCAAATAGTAAAATTGCTTAAGCTTACAAGAGATATGGGGTTGAGATTCTACCTGCTCACATCAGTAGAAAAGAGATTGGGTTTGCCATTTTACTATTTATTAAAAATTAAAAAATATAAAAAAAAATTAATTAAAAGAAAAACAATACACATTTTATATCAATCATTTTTTTTTTCAATTCTTTAATTGTTCAAGATTTGGGATTTTGGATAACGCTTTTCTCGAAGTTGTAGTATTGTGGTTTGGGTAAATATAGCTTTTAAAGTTTGGTTTACTATTTTATTCAAATAAAAACAATCGTTTTAATTTCAACTGCTTAATGAATAACATATCGCATATTACATCATTGATGATAAAATTGTAACATATCTATTATTACTTTGATAATAATATTATATAGTACCTCAGTAACAATAGTATAAATTTTTCATCAAAATAATTATGAAATAAAATCAACTTAATTTAATTTTTAATAGCATCACATGTACAGCATTGGATCCAAAGCCGTCCTTGGAATCAAATGAATTTTGTTGTTTAATAGTTCGTGTGTGTCACATTGTTGTGAATGGCGGATTCATTGAGGAATCTTGGCTTTAAAGAATTAGCAGCAGTGTTGGTGCACTCACTCTTTCAACATTAATTAATTGATTAGTTAATTAATTAAAAACTAATCAATCATACAACCTTATCTTACCTACTATTCCTATATCCAATTTAAAAAAAACAAAATGTCTTATCCGATTATTATCAACAACAACACCAACAATTATAGCACTAATTAAATTCTTTAATTTGGTTTTAGGAATCTTGATTGATGATGGCATGGCCAAGTGCAAATGCAGGTGTGTGTGTGTGTGTGTATATAAAGCATTAATATAAAATAAAATTAAAACTTTTGCCCGGTTTAAGAAATAATAATTGTAAAAATCGTACAAAAGTGAAACGATAATCCACCAATAAAATTGTTACAAATTGAAAGATAGATGTGATGTTATATGATCATCATCAAATTGGTTTAGTGGTGTCTTAATCAGCAGCATCAAGAATTAATCGTGTCTCTAGGCTACGGACAAAAGGATATGCATACATATGCACCGTCAGCAAAAGAAAAGCAAGACATATAAAGATGTATTTATTTAACCTTTATTATTTTTTTATTTTTAACATTATAATTTATAAATAACTTTATGATAATAATTCTGTCATAGACCTCAAGATTAATCATTAATCTGCAAATTAACTATCAATAACCCGACAAGTTATTAAATTTTACTGGATAACAAGCAATGAGATAAATCATTGCGCAAGAGATAAATCATTGAACGTTGACATAATAAAACAAAATTAATTAATAATGATTTTAAAACTAAATCAATCTTTTTTAAGTATGCTTCAATTATTAATCAACTAATATTATGTACACTTGAATCAAACTATTAAAATCTTAATTTAGTAATTGAATTAAACTAAGTAATTTTGACCTTTTTTAAAAAAAAGTAAACGGATTAAACCAAATAAAATTTTTAGTCTTTACCTCTTATAAGATCTCACCTTGCGTGGTCAGTAATCGGTCAAACATCTCTTATAACTAACTGATCTTAATTCCTCAACAGAAAATATTGATAGAGGTCTTGTTCTTGAAAAATAATGAAAACAAATAAAAGTCATTTTCAAATTTTCATAGATTTTTCTAAAAAACACATCTATTATATTTTCCAAAATTATACCTGTTGAAAATATTTTATATTGAAATTAGATTCACGAAATGGAGACACATCTTGAAAAAGTGTGCATGGTCAAAATGTTTTGTGTGGACTGTAGTCTAAATATGAACATATTATCCCGTTCTTGTGTATTAAAAGATGTGGCTGCATACAAAAGCTTGAACCCAATCATAATGTCTCCGTGTAGTATATGAACAATATTATGATAATATTCTTTGTTACCTTTTGATTAATAAGTTAAGATTTCATAAGATGACTATCATTTGGTCAGGTCAAAGAAAAAAAAATAATACCCAATTGCATTCAAATATTATCTAAAAATAAAATAAAATTATTTGGAAAGTTTGCAAAGTAGCATACAATTAGATATTTTAGCAGCAGTTTTTGAGTAAAATCGTCTCCAACCATCATTTGATAAATTTAGAGGCAACCGTGAGAGTACAATATTCCGAAATTTCTTATCAATTAAGTATTAGAATGGGTAACAAAAATTTTGTACCCCATTGTCTTTTTACTTTTATGTTTCTTTGTGCTTTAATTTGTCTAGGCACACGCCAGAATGCCCCTCTAGAAATGGGAAAAAAAGGAAGAACATGAGAATTATTGTGTCTTAATAGCTAAGTACATATTAGACAACAAAGTTTTTGAGTGCCATTTTTTTTGGCTGCCTTGTCTAGAGGAAAGAAAACAAATAAATTAAAAAGAAAATCAACTGACTTCTCATCCATTTTAAGTTATAAGTTATGATGATGATGATAGTCTTGACTCTTGATGTTCCTCCTAAATCAAATTGATTGACATTCACTCGTTAGCGAAAGCCATAATTAATTTGGAGTACATGAAAATGATAATTTTAGTTAAGATGCATTATAACTAATGAACCTATGTTTTGATTAATATCTTATAATATTCTTGCAATGTTTTTTTTTTTTTTTTCCTTTATAGAAACTAACACAACTAATTAAGGGTCCGACCACGGTGCCTCGGGGGTATGGTACCCCATATTCTGTATACCATGAGATGATAAGAATTTTAACAAGAGTTAAAAAGGTGTATAGACTATGGGCCGCAGTTATAACACCTAACTAATGAAGATAGTAAAGAGACAAAAAAGTGCTTTTGATGCACGCCCCCTCCACCTGAATTCTTTTCACACATGCATTTTTGCTTAACTAACTTCCTAAGAGATACACATGATAAGAATGTAACGAAAAATTTATACATTAGAAATCCTTAAGACTTTTTATTCATACTGAAGTTTTATGCACAATGAATACGTGCATATATATGAAGATTTTTCAATCTAAAATTAAAATTTGGGATTAAAATTCAGAAGAAATTTACAATGTTGTAAAATTGTGAAAAAAAATAAAAATTGCAACATTATAAATCCCCCCTGAAATTTTAGTCCCGAATCTAAAGCTGACTCTCTCTATATCGTATGTGTATAAAAAGATTGAATAGGTTGCAGTTAATTGTGGTATATATGAAGTATGAACATTCAACACTTCAATAATTTGACCAACCCACCCAAATGTCAACCCTAACCCCGAGAAAAAAAAATGTAGGCGTTCACACATGTACCGGCGGAGCAGGACAAAACGTAAAGCTCAAACCCGGAGACCCCGAAGCTACAAATTTCATTTTCACGATGCACCCAATAATTAAATGACAGCAAAATTTTTTGCAGATCCCAAATTTCAAAGGATGCATGCAGACAAAAGTACAAAAGTTTTTTTTTTCCCTTGAAGAATAAGCCGACGAGTCATACGACCACCGCAAACGCAAACACTTTCAAGTCAATTTTTCAAAGCGAAATAGCTGCAGTAATCGAGTGTCGACACGTAAAAAGTTCTGCAAATAAAAAGCGGCCTAAATTATTCACGCCATTGTTTACTCGGAATTTTTTTGAGAATTTTGAAGGAGTCAAGCAACAAAGTTTCGGCCTTCTGAATGGTTCGAAAGTTCAAATCCACGACCGAATCTATGACTGTGACCCATGCATGACTCCATGTACTAATCTGTTTTCCTTTCACATTTGTTATCAATTAGTTTATAAAATGTCAATTAAAAATCTGTCTAGACCAGCTTTTATTAACACAAGAATGAATTGTAATAGTAATGGGAAAATCTACAACTAGCTAGAGATGGGTATTGTGTCAAATTAGGGCTTCTCATCTTCAACGTCGCTTTGAAAAAATAAATTTTAAAAATATGAAACAATAAAAAACCATCCACTTGAACTATTGATTTATAGTACACTAAATAAAATAATAAATAGTAAAAGTTGTGTTTTTTTTTTTTTGGCTTTGTACTCGTGGTTGAATGTTTTCACCTAATACACTGAAATTGACCTAACAGATCAAAGGGCCCGAGGAGACCACGAATTAAAATTGATTTTGTTTCTATGGGCAAAGAAGATCCCACGTAGCACTCCAGTTTCCAAAAAGGAAAAGGCAAACGCCAACTTTCCTTTTTTTTTTTTTTTTTTTCTTTTCCTTTTCTTTTCCCCCTTCTTTGCACATACAAAAACTTATAAAGTTTGGACTTCAAGATTAGCGTATTGAAAAGTGCCCATGTTTTCACACAACAATTGGCTAAAAATTAACCTATAAAAAAGAAAAGAGGGAAGAAAAGAAAAAGGTCACACAAATATTTTATTTCTTCATTCATCTTGACGAATGATGCGGCTCAAAACGTGAGGCCAAATATTTTGGTAGAACGTGAAAGGTTACTTAAATAATTTTTCACGTACAACACGAAGATTCTCATTTTCTCACTTTTGTCGGATATTTTATGTGTACCTTACTGCTTTTATTTATTCTATCTCACTTCCCACGTTCATTTCATACTCCATATATATAATGCTGATCTAATCTTAAATCTTAAATTTTATTAAAATTCAAGATAGTTATTAAATTGTGCGATTTAATAATATAGTGTCATTACATTATTAAATTATACAATTTAATAACTTTCACTATTATTATATTACACGCACTCATATAAGCGCAAGCGCGCACACACACAAACATTTTCTAAATTTACATAATAAGTTTTGTGGATTCTATGCTGCGTCACCTCGCCAGCTATTTTGTGATAACAAAAATTAAAACTAACATTTTATTTTAAAGTACTAACATTTTATGAAACAAACAGTAGTTGGCTCCCATTGGTATGACGTGGGAAATAGACCTGTATCCAATCCATTTGTTTTTTTTTCTTTTTTTAATATATGTTCCGATCGGTATTTAGAAAGACTCCTAACAATTTTTAAACAGACTCTCTGGTTAAATGATCGGCTCATCCCACCAAACATAATTAGAATTTCTAAGACTCAAGTATTTTAAATTTTTGAAACAAGTGATTCTATGAACGTGGTACCATAATCAAAGTGTTGTGTGTTCGAATTTTTTTTACTAAACTTACTCGTATATCTTTTCGGATCATGCATGGTCTATATAAAAAATGGTTCACACTAAAGTTAAGCTCTTATTTATCAGTTTAAACTGTCGAGCCTGACAATATATTAGACTTTATACAATTTTTAAAAAATATTTTCCACTAAATGACCCATAAGATTCATCGGTGCCCAACTCATATACATTGGCTGGTTTAATCGAGAAGGGGTATGTGAAATTATTCGAAGGTAACAGCAAATGCTGCATGTTGCATGCGTTGATGTAGGCAAACCACAATATGTCATTATCTTTTACTGAGAATTTTCAGATGCCACAATTTATTACCCCTTGAATGGACCGTTTTACCCCTACAAACAATCATATATTTGCTTCGGATATACGGAATCAGGGAATCTCTGTGACTTGATAGGTTGAAAATTTTGTCTAAATTGGTCTGGGCCTCGATGAAACAAAGTCAACTTATTTGGGCCCATATTTTAATTCAAATTTATTTCACTCAAAATGTGTATATCTTATGGAGAAAGAAGCCATTTTTAGGCATACGGTCAAATCATCTTCAAATGGGTTCTCTTGTTTTTTTTTTTTTCTTTTTTTTCTGTCTTTTTTTTGCACCCACATTTTTTTTGTTTATTAAATTTTTATGAATTATAATTTCACCAATCCTCGACGAACATTAATGACATTTAAGCTGCTATATCAATTATGACTCAAATAATAAAATAATAATTGAGATCGTTAATACTATTTTTTTTCAAAGTATGCTTAATAGACTGTCGAGTTATGATTTTATTCTAAGAATTTAGACTTAATTACTTGACTAATATGTTGTTGCTAAAATTCAATGAAAACAAAAAGGATGTTGACTTTATATAGCCCAATTTTTTAATTCAATTCTATATAGAATTTTAGATAATTGAATTAAGGCAGCAAAAAATGGTTAATGATATTGAAATTTCCTTTAGCTTTTGACCATGACTTAGACCTGATCTTTTTGCTTTTTGGTTGATTGATTGCCAAATGAAAGCAACGGGCAACAGAATTAATAATAGGGCATATGACATTAATTGGAGCTGAACTGATCAAGTGACTGAATCTTTCCCTTAGATGGCACGTCGTACTCGCACTTCAGCCCTAAGCAAATATCTTCTGTCTCAATTTTCTTCTAAAAGTGATTATTAGACAATGGATTCTGTTAGTCACAGGGAAAACGCCAATGCTCAATTGGTAACCCAAGAATCTTTTATTCTTTAAGACATTCTAAAATCTGATAGTATATATAATTTTATACTCAATTATTTGATTTTTCGAGTAATGTTTGGTTGACTCCAAATTATGTTATCATTGTATTTACAGAATTAATTAATCACCAAATTATTTGGCTCAATTTTGAAGTATTTCCAAAAATACTATAAGTAAACATAAAGCCATTGTTATCACAAAATAAAAATAAGATAAAGAACCTAACAACAATAATAACCAATGTAAATTAACCCAAAAAAAGGAAAAAGATCATCATAGGCTTTCATAGGCTGTCACGTACTTGAGAGTTGCGTACACTTGCTTATGGGCCAATGGGCTTCATTACAGGCCAGGACAGGGCCATAAAGGAGCCCATACATTGTTGTTTTCGTTTTAGTCACAATAATTTTTAAGTAAATATTAAAATAGTCTTCAATTAAATCTATTTTATTTCTCAAACTATATTGATAGCAGCTATAAAATTTTGTTTGATTTTAATTTGGGATGACAAATCCTTATCCTGAAAATTGATTATTAGTCGTTTAAAATTGTCTTAATTTTAACAAGCTTTTTCTACAGTCATAACGTCAATTGATTGAATAAAATTTTTGCCATTGTCTAAGTTTAGACAAAGAAATATCGAAGGATTTCGCAGTGGCTTTTTCTAAAATGAGAAATAAAAAATTTAAAGTAAAAATTTTAACAAATTTAGTATTTTTAACCTATTTTTGTGCTGGCAAAATTAAGAAGTGACTATGATTGAACTTAAATTTGATTTTTTAAAAAAAGAAAAGGAGAAAAGCCCGTGAATAAAAACACAGTAAAAACATGGGGATTCACTTGACAAAATAAAGATGACATTACCCATTTTCATGAAATTTTAGTGTTAATTAATAACAATTGTTTAACTACATAAGAGTTGAGTCATATTGCAAGCATGAAAGAATTAAAGGGGAGGTAGAACCGGATAAACTTCTGCTTTTGAAATTATCATTAGAAGAGCGTAATTCTTTCCCAGATAATTTTCGTTCGTTATAAAAGACACACGAACAATATTGGTGTATGTAGCAATTTATATGTTAAAAGCCAATTGAATAAATGAATGTCAATTATCTTTATGTATAATAAAGTGTATCCAAAATTAAGTTAAATTAAATCAAGATATTGGAGTCAACTGAAAGAAGTGAGACGGATATGTCTGTAACTTTTTTTAAGAGGCTTGTTCAACTTAAGCTGCCGCAACAGATTCCAAATCTGTTGCGCAACAAACTTTCCCGCTTCCGCCAGGTTAATGTACTTCTGTCTATTTAGAGAATGACCACAGCATATTTTACAACTTAATGACCATATTCCTAGATTATTGCCATACTACCCCAATGACGTCATCATTTTACTAGATACACCCCTTAAACTAATGGATCTCTGAGTCATCTCTCAAAATAGTAAATTGTTAATTTTGTGCAATATATTGATATTTATCAATCTAATTATTTATCAAGGCTGTTAGTGTCATTAGTTTCAAGTTGAGGGGTGTCATTAACATCAAATTTGGCTTGAAAAAAAAAATTACTATATCTTGTGCGCAAGATTCAAAGCAGAAGATTTAAGGCTCATATGTTCATCATGTCGAGTAATCTCTTTTTTGGGAAAAAGCTTATTCTTGATTTGATCATTGTAACCTTTTGTTAATAACTACGAAAGTTCTCTTTTTAATGAGCAATTGATCTTGCACTGAGTCAAGTATTCATCTTCATCAATTCTCAATATTATGTTTTGTTGATAAATTAGAAGTAATTGATTAGGATCTGTTTGTTAGAGATTTGGATAAAATCCTAAGATTTAGGGATGAGATAAGTTAGTTTCTAATTATAGGATTAATCCTTAACCCTTTATCTTTTTCTATTTAAGTTGTATGTTTTCTCAAAATAAAGTAGGTGAAGAAGAAAATTTTTCTCCTGTAAAATCTACATGGTATCAAAGTTTTAGGCTTGATCATGAATTTTAAGCCCGCCATGGTTGGCTCATGTACAACCTCTTCTGAGGTTAGCAGTGGTGCAAATTCATCGGAGGGAGTTTCTCAGCCACTTTCAATTGTTTCTCTTTCTGAAAAAACTCTTCAAATTACCATTCACAAATTGAATGGAAAGAATTATCCTGAATAGTCTCAGTCTGTGCGTCTGGTGATTGATGGGAAAAGGAAACTAGGATACTTGAATGGTGAGGTAATACCACCAGCCACTAATGATCCAAACTTCAGGCAGTGGCGTTCAGAGAATTCAATGGTTACTGCCTGGCTGATCAACTCAATGGATCCTATTGTCAGAAAATCCTTCATATTCTTACCGACTGCTCGTGATGTCTGGGAAGCTGTTCGGGAAACCTACTCAGATTTGGACAATCATTCACAATTGTATGAATTAAACACCCATATGTGGAAAATGAAGCAAGGTAATTGTGAGGTAACAACTTATTATAATGATATGATGGCTGTTTGGCAAGAATTGGATATATTTGAAGATGAACAATGAGAAAGTTCTAATGACAGCTCTCGGTACAAAAGGAAATTTGAAAAAGGACGGGTATTTGTTTTCTTGGCTGGTTTGAACAAAGAACTTGATGAGGTTCGAGGACCTGTACTAGGGAAAAAACCTTTGCCAACTATAAGAGAAGTTTTCTCAGAAGTGCGTAAAGAAAAGGCATGGCGGCGAGTGATGATGATGAAGAATAATGATGAATCAAAAATAGATAATAAAATATCTGCCCTTATGGCACGAGGCACAGACTCAGGGGGGAAAACAGAAGCCTTGGTGTGACCATTGTCGAAAGCCATGGCACACTTGAGAAACTTGCTGGAAGTTACATGGGCAACCAAAGAAAAAAGCAGGCAGTGACACCAAGTTAATGGGAGATGTCTATGCATTTCAAGCTAGCAGCATAGATCTAGGGCAGCAATCATCCTCAGAGTCTCTTCCTTTTACCAAGGAATAGATAGAGTATCTATATAAAATGTTTCAGTCCTAATCTTTAGAAAAGTCTAACCCATCTTGTTCTCTAGCACAGTCAGGTAATTCTTTTATTGCAGCCCTAGCTTATACCAAGTCTCATGGCTCCTGGATATTAGATTCAGGTGCTACTGATCATATGACTGGCAATTCACAGTTTTTTTCTTCTTATATACCTTGTGCTGGAAATCAAAAGGTTAAAGTTGCAAATGGTTCCTTAGCTACAGTTGTTAGAAAAGGAATAGTTACTATTTCTCCTTCTCTAGTTCTGAAAAATGTTTTGCACGTTCCACATTTGTCTTATAATCTTTTATCTATTAGTAAATTAACCTTTGATCATAACTGTCAAGTTATTTTTCAATCTTCTTGTTGTAAATTTTAGGATTTAACCTCGGGGAAGATGATTATGGGTGCTAAAATGGGTGGTGGACTCTACTTCTTTAATAACGGATCAACCTATGGAAGGCAAGACCTGCAGACTTATTTAAATTCTATTTCTATTGTTAATGACAATAAGATTATGTTATGGCATTATCGATTAGGACATCCAAATTTTCAATATTTAAAGCATTTGTTACCCAAGTTATTCATGAATAAAAATCCTTCTACATTTCGCTGTGAATCTTGTGAATTATTTAAACATCATCGTGCTATTTTCCAATCTCAACCATATAAAAAATCAAAACCATTTACCATGATTCATAGTGATATTTGGGGTCCTTCTAGAGTGCCAACTTTTTCTGGAAAACGTTGGTTTGTTCTTTTTATTGATGATCATACTAGAGTCACTTGGGTCTTTCTTTTAAAAGAAAAATTTGATGCTGAAACTGTGTTTATAAATTTTTATAATATGGTTCAGACACAATTTCAGACTCAGATTAAAATTTTTTGAAGTGATAATGGAAAGGAGTTTTTCAACAAAGTGTTGGGGAAGTTTTTTGCTGGAAAAGGGATTGTTCACCAAAGTTCTTGTAATAATACACCTCAATAGAACGGGGTGGCTGAAAGGAAAAACTGACATATCCTTAAAGTTGTTAGAGTTATTAGTTTTACGACTAAGGTTCCTAAATACCTTTGGGGAGAAGCAGTGTTAATAGCCACGTATTTAATTAATAGACTACCTACGAGAATTTTGGACTTTAAAACACCAATTAAAGTTTTCAGTGAATATTTTCCCACAGCTCGGATAACAATCGACATTTCCTTTAAAATTTTTGGAAGTGTCGCTTTTGTTTATAATCATGGCCCTAGACTTTCAAAACTTGATCCAAAGGCACATAAATGTATTTTTGTAGGCTGTCCTCCAAATCAAAAGGGTTATAAATGTTTTGATCCAGTTTTGAAAAAAATATTTGTGTCTATGGTTGTCACATTTTTTTAAGGACAATCATACTACAACAATTTCCATCTTCATGAGGAAAGCTCTAGTAAAGATAATTGTTTAGATGATTCTGATTTAACATTTGAGTTTGTTCAAGACGATGATGTTTCTCACAAACAGTCACCGAAAGAAAATGGGATGGGAAACACAAAATCTGTGGAAACAAATGAACTAAATGCTGAAAATATTGAATCTACAACTAAACAACCTTTGGTAATTCCATTTCAAAATCAAAATACTAAAACAACTGAGATGTGTGCAAATCGGTTTAAAGGTCTTGTCTATTCAAAAAAACAGACAGCACAACTAAGAGCCACTACCCCACAACACCATCAAGAATCTGACCAGAGGTTGGATCATGAAGTTCATGACGATTATTTAGAAATCACTCCTCCAGGTAACTATGAGTCAAATGCTTCTAATCAGCTTGATCTTCCCATTGCTCTTAGGAAAGGTATTAGGTATTGTACAAAACATCCATTGTCAAATTTTGTATCTTACAAAAATATTTCTTCATCATATTGTGCTTTTATTTCACAATTGTCTAGAGTGGTTAGTCCTAATAGTGTCCAGGATGCTCTAAATGTTCCTAAGTGGAAAGAAGCTATTCTTGAGGAGATGAGAGCCTTATAAAAGAATGCTACTTGGGAGAAAGTGGATCTACCAGATGGGAAGACAATTGTCGGCTGTAAATGGGTGTTTACTGTGAAGTACAATTCAGATGGATCCTTGGAAAGGTACAAGGCTAGACTCGTAGCCAAAGGATTCACTCAGACATGTAGAGTAGACTACTCTGAGACTTTCTCTCCGGTGGAAAAACTAAATACAATTCGAGTACTCTTGTCTATTGCAGCAAATGTTGATTGACCTCTGAATCAGTTGGATGTAAATAATGTTTTTTTGAACGGGGACTTGGAGGAGGAAGTCTATATGGAACCTCCACCTGGTTTTACTGAGAAGTTTGGAACCAAGGTGTGTAAGCTAAAAAGATCTTTATATGGTCTTAAGCAGTCTCCCAGAGCTTGGTTTGAGGGGTTCACAAAGTTTGTCAAAAACCAAGGATATGATCAAAGACAATCTGATCATACTCTTTTCACAAAGAGATCTATCGAAGATAAAATTTCTATTCTTATTGTCTATGTAGATGATATAATTTTAACTGGAGATGATGTAGTAGAAATGGGCAAACTAAAGCAAAACCTAGCCAAGGAGTTTAAGATAAAAGATTTAGGCCAACTAAAATACTTTCTTGGAATGGAAGTGGCAAGATCAAATAAGGGTATTGTTATCTCACAACGGAAGTATATTCTTGATTTCCTAAAAGAAACTAGAATGAGTGGTTGTAAACCTTCTGACACTCCAATAGAAGTCAACTATAAGCTTTGGGAAGTAAAAAATAGTGTTCCAGTAGACAAAGGGAAATATCAAAGACTAGTTGGAAGACTAATTTACTTGTCACATACTCGTCCAGACATTGCTTTTACTGTAAGCATGGTAAGCCAATTTATGCATTCTCCATATGAAGAACACCTTGAAGCTGTATACCGGATTCTTCGTTATTTGAAAAATACACATGGAAAAGGACTATTCTTTAAGAAAAATGAGAAGAGGGGAATTGAAGTGTATACTGATGCTGATTGGGCTGGTTCAGTCACTGATAGAAGGTCAACTTCGAGGTACTGTACATTTCTATGGGGTAATTTAGTCACTTGGAGAAGCAAGAAGCAGAATGCTGTTGCTAGAAGTAGTGCTGAGGCTGAATTTAGATCAATGGCACAAAGAGTATGTGAGATTCTCTGGCTAAAAAAGGTTCTAGAAGAGCTTAAGAGATCAGTGAGTTTGCCTATGAAGTTGTATTGTGACAACAAAGCAGCTATCAGCATTGCTCATAATCTGGTTCTACATGATAGGACAAAACATGTTGAGATTGATAGGCACTTTATAAAAGAAAAGCTTGAAGAAAGAATAATTTGTACTCCATTTGTACCGACTACACAGCAAGTTACAGATGTTTTAACTAAGGGCTTGCTGAGACAGCCGTTTGAACTTCAAGTTAGCAAGTTGGGCATGACAGATATATTTGCACCAACTTGAGGGGGAGTGTTGATAAATTAGAAGTAATTGATTAGGATCTGTTTGTTAGAGATTTGGATAAAATCCTAAGATTTAGGGATGAGATAAGTTAGTTCCTAATTATAGGATTAATCCTTAACCCTTTATCTTTTCCTATTTAAGTGGTATGTTTTCTCAAAATAAAGTAGGTGAAGAAGAAAATTTTTCTCCTGTAAAATCTACATGTTTAAGCTTTCGATTTTCTCGATTGGAAAAAGAAATTTGCTTTAGTTAGTTCAATTCTTGATCCTGTGTTAGATTTTTGGCTTGCATTCATTGGCTTAATAATCAATCTAAAACTTTTAAACTAATTTACAAGCTCTATCCAATAACAAAATGAGATGGTTATAACACTTTCGATTATTTATTATAACATTAGAGAACTTTTCATGTTTTTGAATGGTAGAATACATGTTTCATCCTTGATTGATAGATATTATATTTATGTTGCATTTACTAAATTGAAATCAGAATAAGTTAGAATCGGAATAGATAGGAATGAGAATGAGCTAGAATGAGAATGAAGAATGAGAATTAAAGTAAGTTGTTTATTTGAACTATAAGAATTAGAATATAAATGAGTTGGATTCCCATTAATTTGTTTAATTTGTCTTGGAATCGGAAGCGAAAAGAATTAGATTATTACAAATTACTAAAAGTCCTTAATAATAACGACAATAGTACTAATTAAAACAATAAAATTAATAAATTTTAATAATAATGATGATGATGATCAAATTAATATAAATCAGGTTGAAAAACAAATCTATGCATGATAGATTATTAATATTTTTAGAATTCTTTTATGATTATTATTATTTTTTCCAAATAGCTTATCGTGTCCAAGAAATGAGAAAAAAATCACAAAATCATCATGGGAACGTAAAAAATGAAATTACCAAAAATCATCAGGGGAACGTAAAAAACATTACTAACTTATAAATTTCCTTGGAAAAAAAAATTGGACTTTCAACTCAATTGTAATAAACCAGTTGAACTAGTTAACCCCACTGGTTATTTCATGAAAATTTTAAAATTATCTATTTTTTTTCTCAATAAAATATATCAGAAAAAAAAAATTGGACTTTCAACTCAATTGTAATAAATCAGTTGAACTAGTTAACCCCACGGGTTATTCCGTGAAAATTTTGAAATTATCTATTTGTTTCTCAATAAAATGTCAGAAAGAACAGGATATGTAGTGTTATTACAAATAGTCTCGGCACCATATTGACAACTTCTTAAGTCATCAATTTGATAGCTATTTTTCATAATTCATTTTGTGTTTCATTATACTCACAAGCTGCCAACGTGACTTGTTTCTATTTGGAGTTAATATATATAATCTCTTGTACTACTCGTTGTAACTAAAGTTGCCAACATGGCTTGGTTCTGTTTGGATTTAAGGTCCAAGAACTTATGTTCGTGGAATCTACATCACATGACACCCACGAGGAGAATTTGTAATTTCACTAAATTTTATCACTTATCAGCTCAAATTCCCTCGTAATCTCCATTAATTTAAGCTAGTTAGCTAGGGTAAACTTTCATTACTTCGGGATTAATCTAAGGTTGCCATCATCTGCTGCGCTGCAAAGCAAGCCACTTGCGAAGATTATTATACCTAAGGCAAACTCAGTTAAAGCATCAACTGAGCGTTTTATGAAGCTAAAACATGTTGGCTAGATCTACTTTAATGGAGATCTGTAGGGGGAACAATTTTGCCATTACACAAGAGTATCACTAAAATGATGCTTTTGAAGGAAAAGATGTTAAAGGATGCACCGGCTTTGAACCATTCGAACATTTCTTTTGGGTCATATTAATGATTAAAATTTTTATCACAAGGCATAGAGATTATAGCATCCAACGAAAACATTTACATTAAGTATTTCATGCATGCCAGAGATTTGACTTCAAACTTTAAAAAACAATTCACATGCAGCTAGCTAGCCAACACAGAGATAGAGAGGATAAGATAATAGGTAAAATTGATGAGAATTCAGAAGAGAGAGTTAATGTTGAATGAAACAGCCCAGTAGAGTGCATTAAATTCCATCAAAATAATTTTTTTTAAAAAAACAGTAGTTCGACAAAGGGGAAGTCAATACCCGAACCACCACCCTCTTGCAGCTGACTCACTGACAAGGGTAATTATCTGGTGCGCTCTTGACTTCCTCCATCATACATCACAACCATACATCACTACCCTCTACTAGGAATATCATCATTGAATTTGTTGCACAAAATATTAACTAATTACTTGTCTCTTCTTATTTACCAAAACAGACCCACTTGACTTTCAAAATTACCCTTAACCTCCCCACTTCAGACCAAGGACCACCAAAATTCAACAGAACAAAGGTTAGGGTTTCTACCAAAACCATAAAATGCCCTTGGGATTAAGTGAAGGTAAATTTTTCCAACGGGGAGATTATTGGTAATTTTGAAACCCTTGAAAATTAATCTCACCTATTGTTTAGGTGCACCACCACCATCAGGCTCTTGCAAAGACCCTAAAACGGTGCCGTTAATATTGTTATCAGGGCAGCTAGGGCCAGTGCCGGTGCCGGTGCCGGTGCCGGTGCCATTGCTGAGAGCAGCGGTGATTTGTTGCACAGTGTTGCAGAGATGGCTGTTGATTGCATTAACGGTAGAGAGATTTAGCTTGGCAGATGGGATTGTGCTGCCAAGAACTTGAAGGCCAACAGTGAGTAAACAACCTGCTGAATTATTTTGTACTCCAATGTTGTTTGTTTCTTCAGGTGACAAAGACATGGAGTTGCCATTGCCGTTGCCGTCGCCGCTATTAGTGTTACCCTCTTTGATTGGTTCAACTGGAACTATTACGAACCCTAATGGGAGGAGAGGGATGCAAGATGGATCCTCACCGCTCATTGCAAGCTGAATTGAATCAACATCAACGGTTGTGTAAACAACAAGGCTGCCAGATTGGTCTGTGCAGCTCTCTTGCAGCATCAGCTCCACGTGCTGAGATGAATTGCTAGCAACCTGCTTGCATGCATTCAAATGTATATATAACAACGAAACTTTCAAACAATTTAGATGATTAATAATGGAAGCCTTACGTTGATTCGGAGAAGAGAGATGCAGTTTCCTGGATGAGAGCCATTGGCAATGTGAGCCACCTCATGCAAGGCATTGCCATTAGAAAGAACATCTAACTGCTGCACAACCACAATATAAATTTTTACTGACTGAGGGAGATCACATTATTTCTTTTTCATTAATAGAATGTGAAAAATTAATGTTGAATGTAGAAACCTGGGATCTGCGACGTTCATCACGCAACAGATCGAAGACTTGGTAGTGAGGATATGGGAGCCAAGTAGTAGATACAGCACAGAGAATGAGACCATTAGGCTGACCAGGCTCTGTGATTTTCCTCGTTGTGATTCTCACAGTGTCAGCACATGAATCTGATAAAGCCGTCCATGACTGGCCGCTTGCTGTGCTGATGTTAACGCAGAATGTTCTTATCATTCTCTGGGATAGTCTCATCAAATTCTTTCTTGCTTCCGGAGATGGTATCACTGTCATATCATTGCCCACATAATTAATTACAAAGAAAGGTTAACACTGATAGGCTAATTAACATACGTAAACTTGACCTACGCAACGGAATGTATAAAAATCAAGTACCTCCGAGGTCAGGAATGTTTCTTGCCATAAGGCTGGCTACTCTCTCGCATTGCCTTTGCAAGACTGATAACCAGCGAGATGCTCCAAATGCCAATGCATTGTAAACATAGTGACTAAATATCTGATGCACAGGCTTCTCTTCGATCTCTGCGTGCTCAACCCAAGTAACCTGTATAGATATAACAAATTATAAAGTGAGTAAACTGTTTGATTGTTTTTTTGATTTTATGTATACAACTTGAAAGTTAATACATGCAATTGAGAAAATTTTACACACCCTTGAGTAACCATTGGGCATGTCTTGAATGATGCAGCCGGAGGGACGCCTACGGTACAGAGGAAAGGACGGCTGAATGTTGTTATCATGGAAGCTGTCCATCGGGAAATCAACGACGGCCCAAGTTCCTTCCTCGACATTTTGTTGACAATAGCGAAGAAAATAGGCCTCTCGAGTTGGAACTAAAGGAGAAAGAACTTGCAATTCTGCATACATCTGTGCATAGATATCACAAGTAATTAATTAATTACAAATTGAATCGAAAGTATTTCTCCAAATGTCGTGAAGAACTTTCAAATATAATGTACCAGGTGAAGGGAACCACTTGCACTGGAAACCCCTGATGCAATAACTTGAACAGTTTTTGCTCTAGCAACAATTGAAGGAAACAGCTCCATCCATTTATTCTGTAAAATTAAAGTACAAAATTATTTCTAATACAATTATGCAAATGAATGTGAATGAAACACGAAAAGATGAGAAAAATTTGAACACATACAGCGTCAAGGAAGGCATCAACGAGAGTGATGCTATTCATGATAACAACGGCTGTGTCTCGCGTGGCTTCAGTCCTAAGCTCACTAGAGTGTTGCTTGAGATTCAAAGGCCATGGGAACATTCTCGCATGCTCTTCAAGATTAAGTAATTCCTTTCCATTTTCATTGCTTCGAATCCAAAGAGGTTCGGCGGCATGGCACATCTTCACAAGCTCATTCATGGAAGAGGCGGCTAGCTCCATCGCGAGAGATTTCTCCTCTTCCATCATTATCAGGCCAGTTTCATGAAAAGGAGAAGCTTCTGGAAACATTGGCATTGGCATCATACCACCACCATTAGGCATAGGCTCCGAAAAATGCCTCGAATATATATTCATATCCAAGTCCAAAGAAGGGGGTATTAAAGCAGGAGCAGGAGTCATTGCTTGCACTGGCCGGCCACTATATCGCGAGGCAAGACAACAAACGCGTTCTAACTGGAAGAGTTAGCAACATAAATTCAAGTTATTTTTATATTTGTTGCATCTTTTAAATTTACTAATGAAGAAGTAACATCGTACCTCTTCTCTAAGCCTTGCATTTTCGATGCGAATGTCTTCAAAGGAAATGCCCCCAAGCATGGCAGGACCACCACAATTAGGACAAACGACACTGCGTAGCTCGGCTTGGAGTCTGTAATTCTCACTCTTTAGTGACTCATTCTCAGCTCTAAGTATCGCGTTATCAGCTCGGTCTTGTTGTGCCTAAGCAAGATCAACACAATCCACCTTACATTATTTATTACCTTAGCCCTAAGTTGTAAATAACAATAAATTTGTGTACCCTCTGGGGTAGCAAATGCACCGGTAAGGTTTTTAATGCACAAATTAATGTAACACAGACCGTGTGTAAGAGAAATACCATATGTTCATGATGATAGGTTAAAAACAATACACTTGTTTCTTAGCCGTCTAGGGCTTGAGACTTTTTAATGCAAAAGCAAAGAAACGCGTTTTTTTTTTCTTCTTCTTTTTTTCTTTTGGGGAAACGCGTAAAAGTTTTAGGGTTACACAATACAATGAAAGTGTGCTAACATGCGTACCTTCATCTGAGTACGGCGGTTTTGGAACCAAAACTTGACTTGCCGTGGCTTGAGGCCAAGTTCTTGGCTCAGTCTCATCCTCTGCTTGTCATCTGGGTGTGGACATTCCTTAAACAACCTGCAAAAATGCAATCAATAGAATAAAACAAAATAAAAAATTTTGTATTAAAGACAATGAATTTGTTAATGCATGAGAATTGTTATTCTTTGACAAAAATTCATTTACATACGCTTCCATTTCTTGGATCTGGCGAGCAGTGTGCCTGTGGTAACGTTTCTTTTTATTATTAGGCAGTTGCAGCTGATCACTGCTCTCTAGCTCATTCCCAGATTTCTCTTCAACTTGTTCGCTCCCTGACCCACTCTCCACGTCTTCTCTACTTCGGATCATCAGCAATCCGTTCTCTTCTTTCTGTCAAAAGAAAATAAACAATTAATAATCGACACCAAGTTAATTCTGACGAAAAGGAACAATTAATACGAAGAGTGTATAACAATAAAGAGAAATTGTTACTCACAGGAGCAATGGATGGAAACGAATGGAAAGGCATGAAGTTGAAGTTAGGGTTTTGCACCGGCGGCGACGAGAAAAGGGTTTCTGTTGAAACTATGTTACCTCCCATGTTTGGCATCACTTGGCAATCTCCATACATTTTGCTTATTACCAAAATGATCGACTAGGGTTTCAGTTTTGTCTCTTTTTTTCCAACTTTCTCTCTTCACTCAAGCCAGTTCCTGCACATTATGTGATTAGAAAAATTTTGTGAGGGAAAAAAAAAAAGAAAAAACCCAAAACAAATCTTACAACTCAAGACCTTTATGAAGACGCAAACGAAAGCAAATGCAAGAACTTGTGAAAAATTGTAAATCATTTTATGTGATGTATACATATTTTTCAAAAAAAAAAAAAAAACTAAAACGAGTGTCACAAGTTCATCGCCAAGTCAACAAATTAACACACCATGAAAGCTAGAGAAAAATATGAGAGTCCCAACAAAAAGAATTAAATGGAATGAAGAAATAAGAGGACGAGAGAGCAAATACCAAAAGCGAGTGTGTGTCGGCGATTTTTGGAAATGGAGAAAACAAAATAAAGGGATTGGAAGGAAAAAAAAGAAAAAAATCCCTTCTCCTTCTCTACTGCTTTGTGTTTCTCTTTTTCGTTTTCTTTGCTTTACTTGTGTTCTAAATTCCCCTTCTCACTCGGTAATAAATTGGTAATTTAATGTTATTACACCGTACGGGGTAAATAGAAACGGACCAAGCGCCAGTTTGCGTTTTGTGACACGTGGTATCTCCTTAATGGCCAGTGTGCGTTTCCCGAAGCAGATATAAACCTAAAGTCAAACCTTTTTCTTTCTTCTCTATCACGTCCCACACCCGTGCTCGCAGAGCGTGTCCTAGGTTGCTGTATATTTCTTACGTCGAGTGACGACCACTCGCTAACGGTCGCGTGAGCGTCGACAGCTGTAGAGAGAGAGAGAGAGAGAGAGTTGAAGGGTAGATTTGTGGGGGGAATTTTAAAGGAAAGTCAAAGAAAAGGCGCTGCGATGTCAAAGAGGTCAAAAGTGGACGAATATGGACCGTCCATTTTTGTGATTGGTGATGGCCCCATGATCCTGTTTGATTTTCCTTCCCAAACGAAAGTTTTTTCTTGAGGGTTGGGAGTTGGGACTTGGTGTGGGGATTGGTTTTTAATAGAATTGACTTTTTGACTCTTTCCTCTGAAGTATGACAATTTCAAAGATGGCTTCTCTATGTGACTTGAATTTAGAAGTAAACACCACATGGATTACAAACGAGTTTCTTTTTTTAATAAATAGGACATTAGTTTATGTGCTGAACATAGATGAGATTTATCGTATATAAGATTAATTTCATACTTCATATAAACATAATATAGTTTGAAGGTTTACCAAACATAGTTAATTAAAAAATTTACACTATACAAGGATTAAATTTACCGTATACTTACGAATATAATGTTTACAATTATATAGTAGGAATACTCTCTCACATGAGAACTTTAACTCATTCCTTTCATATTTTTACCATCCACCTAGTGGCATGATGTGGGCTATTATCTCACAATGTGAACAGCTAGTCTAAATAAATAGTACTTATAATGTAATTGTGGATGGTGTATCAACAAGCATTGAGTGCAAGGGCGAGTTTCTCTCAATGCGAATGGCAATCCCATAAGCAATAGCATTTATTATGTGTTTGTTTTACATGGGCAAAAAGTCTTATAATCGCAATCCCCTCTCATTTGTCAAATCAAGAATAGTGAATCACGGAATGCATAAGCTTTGAATCTGCAAAAGAGTATCGCGAATGAGACAGGCAGAATATGTACATAATCTGAGTGTTAATTAAAATGGCAATTATGAGTGGTAGAACAAAGTGTGAGATCCAAAATGAAACGGTGGTCGTTCACCATTTATTTATTTTTCCCTTTTTGAATACATTGAGATCCTATTTTAATATACAAGTGAATCAAGTGATTTTGAAGGAATTTTCTCAAACAAGAAATATTGCACAACACTTTTGGTAAGAGGGTTTTATTTTGTTTTATTTTATTTTTGTATGTTTATTGTTCAGTCTCGTATACGAGTTTTGAATCAGATTGTAGCCATTGAATCAAATAATTAAGGTGATTTTGAACGAAATCAGCATGCAAAAAAAAAATTGTTCCTTACTTTTCATCCTCAAAAAATAATCCGTTTCATTGAATTATATAGTTTAGTTTAGATGTCTCTAATGTTAGTCACAGTTTTAAAATAAATTAAAGTATGCCTTTGTCTATTGGGAAAAGGGATTAAAAACCTCTTTATTCGGTGAAATTAACTATTTTTTCTTCTTAAAATCCACCAAAATCCATGTTAAAATATTAGATAACTCGATCTATTTTTTTAGATAATCCTTGTAAAATATTAATAAATGGGGATCAAATAAATAATCAAATTTGAGAACTATAAATAAATGATTACTTTTCAATAAGATTTTTTCAGCCAATTGTTTAATAAGCTGCTTTGATTACTAATTGATGTCTACTTCTTAAGTTTATTAAACCAAGATTGTTGGAGAAGTTATATGTGTGTTTCTTCTTAAAATCCACCAAAATCCATGTTAAAATATTAAATAACTCGATCTATTTGTTTAGATAATCTTTGTAAAATATTAATAAATGGGGATCGAATTAAATAGTCATATTTGAGAATTATAAATAAATGGTTAATTTTCAATAAGATTGTTTCAGTCAATTGTTTAATAGGCTGCTTTGATTACTAATTGACGTCTACTTCTGAAGTTTCTTAAACCAAGATTATTGGAGAAGTTATGTGTGTGTGTGTGTTTGAACACCCTATTAAATTATATGATTTGATAGAGTTTGTGTTCAATTAACTGCGAAGTCATATCATATAACTTAATAACGTGTTCGTATTAATAAAATGATGGTGTCCACTTGAGAATTTATATATATGATCCGAATTGTAGTGATTGGATTCAAATTTAATGGCTCATAAAATCTACACATGGTTGGGTCTTACCATATACATATTTTAAAATAACAAAATAATGGGTCATTGAATAAATCCAATGACTCAAAATAAATTCTCATACTTTAACTATGTGTGTGTATTCAGTAATTAATAACACAATAATACAACCAACAAAAAAATAACTAAGACGCACTAAAATTATTATACTAGCACTTGCAATAAATTTATTGTCGTACAGTTTTGATCATCCATGCTCGTATAAATGGAGATACCAAGTTATAAATATAAAAAAAAAAGTGCAAAATTCATTAAATTATTTAAGGAGACCATCTGGATTTCACATTTATATGGTAAAGAATATATAAGATAAATTTGAAACGTGACCACGATACAATAACAACTATATTAATTGTAAAGATAAATTTAAGAATTTAATATAAATTTTGAGAAATAAAATATACAACATGTAATAAATGTAATACTTATCTTGTAGTTTGAGGAATTAAATATACATGTAATAAATGTATCACTTATTTTTGTAGAAGGGCCATAATGTCTATTTGAATCATCAAAATGCTCTCTAGAAGTTATTTTTTAATTGAAACTTTTATTACAAAAATCTCTATAAAATACTAGTTACTATTTACTATATATCATTGTGATACATATCCCATATTGTTAGTGAGTGAACTTTTGAATTAGTTTATAAGTCTTGAGTTCAAGACTATTTTATAAATCTTGAGTTCTTTTAATTTTATAGCATTTTGAATTGTAAAGTCTAATAAAGCCTACATACCTAAAGTAGATAATATCTATATATCATTGGATGTGGGCTGTAAAATCTGAGTTCTTTTAATTTTATAGCATTTTGAATTGTAAAGTCTAATAAAGCCTACATACCTAAAGTAGATAATATCTATATATCATTGGATATTAAACAATATCTACTTAGTAACTAAGTCTGGACTATTACAATATTTAACCATGACAAGCTCAATAATAAGATTGTAACGGCATGCATGCGCAAAGTATGCAAAATCTACTTGGGGGTTGAGTTTAGGCTATTATAATATTTAACCATGATGGACTGCAAAGTCTGATAATAAACTGTGACATGATGCATGCCCAAAGTAGGCAGAATCTGCTCGCTAGTTGGGTTTCGGCTATTATCTCAGCCACCCCTTACTTTTTAATTTTTTTTTTACTTTTTAGAATTACCCTTATTAAATCAAAAAATTATTATTCCATTTTATTATTTCTCTACCTCTCCGCACTCTCTAGTATAAGTGTATAACCATGACTCCCATCACTTCATCAACAACAAGTTCATCATCATCACCGTTAATGATGCTCCATAGCCATCACCACCACCTATCTTCTTCACCATCAATCTAGCACTTTTACCAACATTTGATGAGTTTTAATGTTGGGTTTTGTTAAATTTAATGAGTACTAGGTTTTGTTGTTATTGATGATATTGGTTTTGTTTTAAGCGGGAATCTAAGATTTTGTTTAATTTCCATTTCAAATTCGATTAGAAGTTAATATTTAATTCAAATTGTGAATCAATTAAAAAGAGAGAGCAATGAGAAGTTAGTCTATTGAAAACTTGAGAGAGAGGAAAAAATATGTATTTTTTAATTACATTATTTTTCCATAAGGGCAATCCTAGAATAAACAACATTAATTAAAGAATAGGGGTTGAAAGACAATTAATGAATATTGAGAATTAACAAATTAATTAATAATTTATAATTTGATAACTATTTTAATTAAAAAAATGGGTGTTGAAAGAAAATTAATGAGTTCAAAGAGTTTCACGTTTAAATAAATTGAAAGGATCAATTATAACTGCTCTTATAATTAAACAAGATGATATAATCCAATTGATGGATATATAAAGGGTAATTCTAATTATTTAAATGATAGATTAATTTATTGAGAAGATGAATCAAAAATAGAATTTGATAAATTCAAATAGCTACAAACACTATTTAATAAAATTGTATTGCACTATGAAGTATGAGCTCTTATGTGATGGGTGAAGTGCACAAGTGGGAGGTGCAGACGGCGGAAGGCCATAACTGTCATTTTGATGGGCTTTCTCCGATGGCTAGTCTCTGCAAAAATGGTAAAACCACAATTAATTCGCTCTCCATCCTTGAACAAATATATGAATTAAATGCTGAACACACCGGTCATTCGTTGAAGTGGCCGTTCTCTCAAAAATTGTAATATATCAGAGTAATATAATTAATTATTATATTTGTGATATATCTATTTAAATTTAATATAATTACTATTTACATATTATTATTTTTTTAAAAAATAATATATGACATAATATTATTTATTTATACCTCTGATGTATTTAAAAATTTCTATCTAAAGGATGGTGAATTGGCGATGATTCAATTATGTAGTATTTTAATCCGTTAATATACATGCCAAGGCAGCTAACATAATATTCATCTTGGACTATTGTTTACCTAACTACTTATCACAGTTATGCATGTGTGTGTCTACGAAAATAAATTAATAAGACAATAATATTAAGTAAGCGAAAGATTTGAGTATGGGCTCAAATTCTTTTAGTAATATATTTTAAAAACTAATTAATAATTACAAAAAGGACTGCATAGAAGATACAAAAATCCTCTCAAATTCTATTTGTAACATATCCGATCATTTTTCTCATCGGCCGCATTTATCTATCAGGGGCATTTTGTTTTGTTTTGTTTTGTTTGTTTGTTTGTTTTTTTGTTTTTAATTTAAGAAGCACAAGAAAGTGCCGTGAATGAATGCATATATGCGTGCAGGACCTTAAATGCATGTTGTGGCAATAATTTCAATCATCTTTGGGACCTCCTTCCACTCAGGGTCGAGGGAGGTGTTGGCGCTGAGAGCTCGGCTTTTCTATACAACGGACAAGGTCTTTTCACGGGCGTTGCCGATGGTCTAAGAGTGACAAAAAGGTCCAGGTTCTTTCAGTCCGGCCTAGTGTAGAAGGGCTTAGATATGAACTGGGCGCAGACTCGGACTTTCATAAAAAAATGCTCGGGCCCTATCATTACTCTTATAGTTTTTTTTATTTTCTTTTCCCAACCAAATATTAAGAGTTGAACTTTTGGCACTCCTTTATGGTTGGACCGTAGGTGAGATGATTTATTTCACGGGTGAGGCCTTTGGTTCAAATCCAAAATGACCCAATTGAGCCAAGGAAAAGCAAAAAAAAAAAAAAAAAATGAAAATGAAGAAGAAGAAGCTTTAGACTTCTTCATGCATGCTCCACTTGATTGGGGGGATATAGCCTAGTTGGCAATCGAAGTAATTGGATGTCCAAATTGTGGCTTATATAACACGACCGATCACTAAAAAAGTTCCAATCCAACACTTCACCCTTGTCATATATTCTATACATCACACTTGATGATTCATATGAGATTTGAAATTTTTGGACCACGAAATGCCCAATTTCCATGTTGAGGTTGTAGGTTCAACCAACTCGCTATAGCGGAAATTATTAATCAGTTAACTAAAAACTAAGTATTAAAAGTGAGTAAAGTTAGAGATTTTATAGTGAGTTATTAGATGTTCTTAATCTTGCAAAAAAAACATAATCAATAGTAAAGTTTGAAGAGATGATTATTGCTCCTTCATGCACTTTAAGTCACGACTAAAATAATAAATATGAAGAATGGGCTTTGTAAGATGTTTTGAAGGGTGCCAATAGCTCTAATCGGTTTTTAATTCTCGAAACATCCATTTACAACTAAAATACAATTCAAAAGGCCGGGCAAAAGAAGATATTGAAAATTTTGGGCTTAGAGAAAGGACCGGCCCCGACCGGCCGGGGAAAGTATATTCTAAACTTTTCCTGGGCCAAATCGAGACTTCGCCAACCCAATCTTATCTGGCCCATTTGCTATTCCATTGCCTAATTAGGCTTTCAAGTGATAGGACTTACCGGAGGCTTGACCACTCAACTTTTCACTGACGCTCATTCGCTCATGGTCACAGATTCCTCTTCGCTTAACTATTGACATGGACGTTGATCACGATCGAGGTATCATTTGCTTGCACTGATTCAAGCGCGAGTTTACGTAAAAAGTTCAAATTAAAATAAATTGAGTTAAATTTTGAAAGAAAGAAAGAAAGAAAGGAAACAAATCATTTACGTAAAAAGTTCAAATTAAAATAAATTGAGTTAAATTTTGAAAGAAAGAAAGAAAGAAAGGAAACAAATCAAAGTGCTTAAGATTGAATCCACATAATATTCGGATCAAATTAAAGGACAAGATGGAAGTTCACATCTTCTTTCTATTTAAAAATTTTAAAAAAAATTAAATATATAAACAAGAACATTTTTATAAAATCACAGAGCAGAACGCAAAACCAAATCACTAGAGAAAGGGGGAAAAAAAACAACTTACACACACAGTTGACATGGCTATCGTCTTCAGCTTGTCACCTTCTTCGCTTTTCTTCTCCTTCTCTTCCAAAAACCACAAACCTAAGCCTTTACTCTTCTTCTCTGCAAAATCTAAAACCCATTCTTCACTTGCTTTCTCTAAGCCAAACAACAACAGCGGTAAATGCAAAACCCACCTCACACTTCGCCTTCGCTCCTCTTCCCAGCCCGACCCGGTTCCCGAACCCGAATCGGAGCCCTCGGAAACCCCAATTACTATCACCGACGAATGGGGCGAGAAGACGGAGCTGGAGGCGGAGCAGGAGCCCACGAGGTTGGTGGATTCGGATCCTCCTAAGGACGAGGACGAGTGGGAGGAGAAGGAGGAGGAGTACGACGGCGGCGCGGATAATGGGAGCGCTGCCGCTGCTGCGGTGGCGGCGGCAGCGAAGGAGGAGGAGGAGGAGGAGTACGATGATAAACTTGGGGATTTGAAGAAGTGTTTGGTGGATACTGTTTACGGGACGGAGCTTGGATTTCGGGCCGGGTCGGATGTTCGGGCTGAGGTTTTGGAGCTTGTTAATCAGCTAGAGGCGCTAAATCCTACTCCCAATCCTGTGAACGCCGCTGGGGTTCTTGAAGGCAACTGGGTTTTAGTGTGAGTTCTCTTCATTGCGCTCATTTTATTTGATTAGGTTTTGTTCAATTGTCATGTTTTGATGATCAAATTTTCAAGTTAATTGATAAGGGTATGTTTGTAATTATCATGCTGCGCTTACCAGCTACTGAACAATTATTTATACTTGGTAGCTGGCGACTCCATTTCGTAGCAGATTAAAAATAAAACTGCACAATTCCAAAGATCCCTTAAGGATCCTAATTTGAATCGAATGTGAAGTGGTCGTTATTAAGGATTTAGTGAAGTAAATTTGAGAACCCTAATTTACAATGATTAGGTGGATCAGAAGGAGATGCCGAGAGTACTTCCAATCAGCAATGAGAGATGCCCAAGCATTTGGAGTTGACAAATACTTGATAGGTGATATGAAGTGATAAGGTTGTCTTCTCGTATCAGTAGATTGAAGACCTTGTAGTGCAATCCATATTGAAGTTTTACATCTCTTAAACTGTTATTGTAGTCAAATTGACGTTAAGACTGTTATAAATAGTTGCACAATGAAAAAGGTTCTGAGTCGGAGAGAGTGCAGGGTGGGCCAGATTAGGGACATTGTACCAATGGAGCAATTTATCAATTTTATATTTTGGATACTTAATAATTTCATTCAGTCCTTGCTTTGCCTTTATGTTTTTTCTGACTGACCAGGTACACTGCATTTTCTGAGCTGTTGCCGCTGTTGGCAGCTGGTGCAACACCGCTTTTGAAAGTGGAAAAGATATGCCAAAAGATTGACACCAATAGCCTCTCTATTGAGAACTCGACTACATTGTCCAGTCCTTTCGCTTCTTTCTCTTTCAGTGCAACTGCCTCCTTTGAAGTTCGAAGCCCTTGTAGAATACAGGCAATCCTTTAAACAAACTTGAATAGTTGATTAATTACAATTTCTTATGTTTGAATATATCTGTGAACTGTGCAAAATATATGCAGTGTAATTGGCTGACTTTATGCTGTGAAAATGTTTCTTGCAATACAAAACTTCCTCAAAATCTCTGAATTAGAGTACGTGAATAGACTAGTACCAATGTACCTTATGGGTCTTCTTCCAAATTTGTTCAGGTTCAATTTAAGGAAGGTACCCTTCAACCTCCGGAGATAAAGTCAACTGTTGATCTCCCAGGAAATTTAGATATTTTCGGGCAGAATATCAATTTGTCACCGGTGCAGCAAACTCTCTCCCCACTAAAGGAGGCAGTTGGAAGTATTTCAAAAGCCATTTCTGGTCAGCCGCCACTTAAGGTACCAATTCCAGGTGAACGGACCCGGTCTTGGCTTCTTATTACATATCTTGATGAGGATTTTCGTATCTCAAGAGGGGATGGCGGTCTTTTTGTGCTTGTTAAAGAAGGGAGTCCTCTTCTAGATCGGTAGCCAGGTATATTGTGCAGTGTTATACTCTTAATCTTTTATTTGCTTTCGTTCTTTTTCTTTTCTTTCTGGGTTGATTACACTACATAAGTCAAGTCAGAAATATCTTGTTAAATAGTAAAGAAGGTACGTCTATCATCATTCATATGTTGTATTTGATTACCAACAGACTCATTGAAGAAGGAACAATCTGAAAATTGAAACCATTTTGATGAGATACAGTTGTAAGAATCTCATTTTTCTTACTTCATTCAAGTGGAGCAGAATGTGAAAAATTTGGAATGGAATTTTACAGAGGTTAATCATTTCTGTTGATTTTTTTTATGTGATGCAACCAAAGGCAGTTTAAGTCACTGGTTAAGATTGTAAAAGAAAGTGAAAATAGATAGACTGTTAAGCAGATGGAATAATTGTCATTCGTTGGATGCGTGCATGTTTCTTCATGTGCTGACTGCTGAATGCAATGGTTTCGGTTAAGACTGCATGCTTGCCATTTCATTAATGAGTTTTAAGCAGAATTGCTGGAGGTCAACTTAAATTTTTGGTGTCTAATCACAGTTTTTTTTCAAAATTTTCCCCGAATTTTTCATTGCAAGTAATGTTGTAACTGATATGATGATGCTATGTGTCTCAGTATAACTTATCTTCTTCTCATGACATTCTCAAATCATTAGTCATTCTCTTTTTTTTGGGGATGATAGATTTATAGGTCTCAAGTTTAGAATAACTTCAAATAATGCTTGTGGTCGTTTCATAAACGAAGCTTACAATGCTACCATTCACTAGCAAAATTGTTTGTGTAGCCATACAAAGCATGTATCAGCTGGCATAAGAAAGGGTAAGAAAGGAACTGATGCTCAGTATTAACTTCTTCCTCAATCATGGAACAATTGAACTTGGTTTATAAAACTCTTGTTGCTGCTAGTATACAGTATTGTTGCACTATATAATTTTTTTGTACACATGCAAGTCATTTTTGTCATATTTTTTGTTCTATTTTGTAGTAGTTAGTTGAATTAGAAGACTATTGAGTGATAACAACTACGGTTGGCAGATTGTGTGCTTGGACTGAGCTTTTTCAAGTTCAGGTCAAGCCCATATTATTGATAGTAAGCTCAGGCCCTTTGAAAACCTGTCTAAGTTTGGACGGGCGAGTCTTTAAATGTGAAATAACTTTTTAATAAAGTAAAAAAATTTAAATTAAAAATAATTATCAAATACATAATAGAATAACAGTCCAATATATAAAATATTAGTAACACAACATAATAAATCACAAATACTAATATAAAAAAATATAGTACTTTAATATTTTTATTTTTTTTTATTTAAATTTAATTTTTTTATTTATAAATTAAAAGTCTGAGCTAAGCCCATTTTTTTTTTCCTATGCTCTTAGCCCGCCTCAATTTATGCAGACTTAATATTTTTTTGCCCATGTTTAGGCTCAACAAATGCAGGATGCCTTACTTTTTTGCCAATTGTAGTAGCGACACTTCCATAGGTTGGTAAAATAGTCACGAAGACCCTTTTATTTTTAGAAATGGTCACATAGACTCTTTTAGGATAATTATGTCTTTAGTATAGTGACCTTTTTTATTTTTAGAAATGGTCATCTAGACTCCTTTAGGATAATTATGTCTTTAAATATACTGACCCTTGCGTATTCCATTTGTGCATAATTGTCCAAAAAAGAGTTTATGTAACTATTTTTAAGAATAAGAGGGTCTCTGCGACTATTTCATTAAATTACAGGGGTATTATTATCCTTCCATAGTTGTGGTATTTTATAGTATTCTCGCTACTTTTGTTTTTTGAAAAATATTTTTTGGATTAAAAAATCATTTGAAGTACTGCTTTTTAGATAATACAGTACTTATTTGGTTTTTTTTTTTCCATGAAATACTTTTTCAAGTGATCTTACAAGGAACAAATTTTACTCTTTTTTTTTAAATATATTATTCTATCCTAATATCATTCCACTAACTAAATCAATTATTTATTATCATTATTTTTATTTTATTTGATGCCACTCTAACTAAACCAGTTATGAAACAGCTTAATGACAGAGCAACTTGAGAGATGAGCAAAGTCACAAAACAAAGCTCCAATGTTTGACTCTTCACCTAAAATATTCGCTACATATTTCGTGGGTTTGGCCAAGTGAGATGCTCATATTGATTTTTCACCTGTAAATTATTTTTCCAAGAAATAAAAATAAATGTTTGTATTGTATTTGTGGCATGTGAATTGAATTGAATTTGATAGAAGAAGAACATGCACATCCTTCTTGGATTTGAGCACCCTGTCTCAACCACTCTTAGCTTAGCCTTATAGTTGGTGAGTTTTTAACAACTCAAATATTTCTTGGCACTTTATTTTATATTTTTCAAATATTTTCTTAACTTTGTGCTTCTAATTCTTTTCACATTGGAACAAAGAGCTGTTTGATTTATATCATATTTCAAATAAAAAAAAAATTATGAAAAGTTTCTCCATATGAACTTTCAGAGTAATTTTTCTCTTTTTTTTGTAAGAGCATATTTCTGGGCTGAGTTTCTTTTTTGAGCATACTGAAATTATTTTCTTTATTCATGACTTTGTTTTTTCCTTTTCTGTTTTTCCTGTGATGATAAAGCTACCCAAAACACAATAAATCAGATAAATAAAACGAAGAAAAAATCACCTAATAGGACAAACAAACGCACCAAAGCAAACGCCACCCCACTGTCCTGTGCCCGATTGTCCAAATATGTAAATTTAACATTTTCTTAATTAAATGGCAATTTTTTTTTTGATGAAACTGCCACGTGTGTAAAACCTACTCAATCAAATTAACGTACAAACTGTCTTGACTCACACTTGCTTAACGGTTGACGGAGTCAGTAACGGAAACAAAACAGTAGCTGGCGGAAAAAGACGTGCGCCAATCACGCAATTCCCGCCACTTATTTTGCACTTCCCTCTTGTAATTAAATATTCTGGAGAAAATTATGTGTGTGTGTATGCGTATACATAATTGCCGTCAAATACACAATTTTAATAATAATAATAAGAAATAGTGTTTGACTGATTTATCCTTATATTCCATACTCCAAAGCATCTACATAATTGGATGACCCGAATATCAATAAAAATTAATAAAGTCTAATTGATAGCTAAACTGTGGAATATAAATATAATCCTATAATTCACAATCTGAAAATTGTAAAATCATTATAACGTCCAAAAATATCTATCTAATGGTGTCTAAATTGTCGAAAACAGTAAACAACATTCTTAGAATATTATAGCCACAACCTAATAAATAATTAAAACGTCTCTCTCTTTAATTTGGTGTTGACTTCAAGAATAAAATCCAAAAAGCGCTACATACCCGATACACTACGTGTTCATTATTTAAAGACAACGAAAGCACCATCCAAATTTCTCTGTCCGTCTAACTGTCTTCTTATACACACGCATAGACACGCGTTTTTGAATTTTGTTTTTGAGTTTTCATATCGGATCCGATAACCGGGTCTCGGTCGCCGGTAATTCGGAGGACCCAACGATATTGGAGGGATAAATCAAGAACGATTTTCAAGGCAAATCTTGGATCCGTGAACTGCACTTTTTTATAATCAAGAATCTTAACAGATCACCATAGAATAATGACAATGGCTACTGAATCATCAGGTTTTGATCCAAGCCCACGATCTTTTTCTCCTTCATTTTCTTTATTTTCAACCTTTTGCTGATTTTTAGGATTCATTAGATTAGGGTTAGGGTTTAGTTTAATTACGGTGTTTAAAAAATAAACTAATATGAGCAACAAGCAACCGATGAAGCTAGACGACGATCAAATAGCGGAGCTACGTGAAATCTTTCGTTCATTTGATCGGAACAACGACGGGAGCCTCACACAGCTCGAGTTAGGCTCACTGTTGCGTTCATTAGGGCTGAGGCCGAGCCCCGACCAGCTGGAAACCCTCATTCAGAAGGCGGATACTAACAGCAACGGTCTCGTGGAGTTCTCGGAGTTCGTGGCGCTAGTGGCTCCGGAGCTGCTCTCGTCGAAGTCACCGTACAGTGAGGAGCAGCTGAGGCAGCTGTTCAGGATGTTTGATAGGGACGGCAATGGATTCATTACCGCTGCTGAGTTGGCACACTCTATGGCCAAGCTAGGGCACGCGTTGACGGCGGAGGAGTTGACGGGGATGATCAGGGAGGCTGATACAGACGGCGATGGAAGGATAAGTTTTCAGGAGTTTGCACAGGCGATTACTTCTGCTGCTTTTGATAATTCTTGGGCTTAATGTGTTGATGTGTATGTGCATGTATGAAAGTGTTCTCTCTAGACTCTAGCTCTGTCGTATGATCATCATCATCATTTTGTTTATGTTTTCTACTTCTTGATTAATTAGAATAGTCAATTACTCAATGTTGTTAATTGGTAAGATCTTGCTTTTGAGAATCACGAAAGAAAGTATCCGTAGATAAAATCGTAAAAGTATTGAGGGATATATATTTTTGATATTGGCTTAAAGTAGAACTGATACGAAGAAACTCGAACCCTGCTCACGTGGATAGGAAGAGTATTGATTCCCCGTTCATGATAATGTTTAAAACAAAAGTTCAGTGCGAAGCCAATTTCCTATGGAGATATAGATTGCAAACACAAGTATAATGTTGGACTAATTAAGATGGAGTTTGTGGTATATGTGTCTACTCGACTTCGCTGTACTTAACTAGGTATCTAGCAAATAGAGATACAAATGGAAGACTGAATTCTTATACGGGATCATCTAGTTGTTAATTGTGTAAATGTAAGGACAAGCTCTAGATTATTGGGGATTTGGAGCATTTTGCTTTGATGATGTTGCTATTGGTTTTGGTATATTGTTAGTACATGTTGATGTTTGGGATTGAGAACTTTGTTAATCTCGCATTGAATTCTCATCTTCCTTTTGTTATTTTCAAATTGGCCACAAAAATTTTGTAGCAGGAGTGATCCATTTAGTACCAATATTGTCAAATGTACATCTATTGAGTACAGTAATCGAAAGGAAAAAGGAAAAGTCCACTTAGATTGAAATTTTGAATTGATTTGACTGAGACATTTGTTCAAGCAGAACAATTGAATATAATTGACAAATTCAATTATTTTGACTTTCAAGAAACATAATAATTTAGGCTTACAATGGAGAAAAGAGTGTAGAATTTATTGGCTGATATATATAAACATATATAAAAGTATTCTTCTCAAACACCTAATATAATTGGAAACTCAAGCTCAAAACAGATGTTTTATAGACTGGATTTTATGGTCGGATTAAATCCAAGTTATCATTTAGAATTAATCAAATCAAATTTGAAAAGTTTCCTATTCAACACATCGACAAATTAAACTAGAGCAGATGCCAAAATGAACCCATCAACCAGCTATTTGAGAAGCATCTCTACCAAACAAACCAAGAGAACAACCAAAGGACAACATTCAATGTGTAGGACAGCATGTAAAAACCTTGCATCATGCCTTCTTCATTTTGGACTTGAGGATCACGAACCCAATAAATATGCATAAGAAGCAGAGAAGCACCACACCAGCAAATACAGGTATAAATATGGCATATTCTTGAGGCAGGAAATATTGATGGATGAAGTGATCACTGTCTACAAATGGCTGAACAACCCACAATATGAGAATATACAAAAATCAGTCCTATGTGAAGTTTATAAAAAGCCAGTAAGATATATTTAAGGATGTATAGGATACCGACCAGAATGATGACCCAAAATGTGTAGTACGTGAATATTGATAAGCTGATAAATGATAATAAGAACCCAACTACTCTGTCTGCTAATTCCATTTGGATTTTCAGCTTCAACTGTCTGCAAACCACAACAAGGAAAATAAATATCTTCCAATTACAACCTGGAACAAATGGTAACAAGTTTGCAAAACATGCATAGTGATGCATACAAAAAAACCTAGTTATCAAAATAGGAAAATAGTTCAAATTCCCTCTTCAAAAGTAACAAAATTGACAAAATGCATATGCAGAGCACACAGGTGCTGGGTGATGATGCCATTAATGTTCAACTGAGAGAATCAGGGACAGCCAAAAGCAGGTTCCACTCGGGAAGTCTTTCGGGTTCTGATACGAGACTTCCAAAAACTATGAACATTTTCCAACAGCATCACTCCAAACACTAAATATCATCTTCAGTTTCCAGCACACTAGGGAACCAAGAGTTAAATGATTTTCTGCTCTTAATGGAGAGCACCGTTCCAGAAGAATCCTATTCAGACTATAGCTCATACCTAACCAGGCCCAAATGAAAATTATTCCCACTAAACTACAATAGCTTCCTATCAGTAACATTTGAACTTTCACATCACTGGAAACCTATGTTTCAGTACTTGTTCTAAGTTTTGTTTCATTGAAAGTCAACTGGTATTCTCATAGGGGGTTTTTCAGTTTTCAAATTTTCTTTTCATATCTATTCTGGACCTCACCTCCACCTTGTCAAGAGCCACTGCTCCAGTTAAGGCTTGAGAGAATCTCTTAATCAAATTCCTACTAATGACTTTCCAGCTTCTGGCTTTGATTTATTCATCACAATTATCATAATCAAATTCGTAATCATAACCTGTGCTTGCCAAAAGCATTAGTATTCTTTAACAAACCCCATCTCAATATCTGTCATACAAGAAAAACCAATTTTTTTTTTTCAATATAATACAACACAAAAAACGTTTCAGTGACTAGCCTCAGTCTTCAATGCAATCAGTAGACCAAACGGACAAAGAATCCAAAATTATTGCTTCAATCAAGCACAAGGCCATTAAAAAAAACATACAAATTTCAACACAAGTGAAGCGTATATGAAGATATACAAGATTTCTTAGGTATCATTATGAATTTTCTCTGCAGCAGCATTAAAACATATGCAACTGACCATAAAATTAAAAAAATTAAAAAAAAACTCTGTGAGAAATTTTATCAAGCAGGTTGTGCAGTCTTAAAAATTTGAACCTACAGTCAATAAAATCTAACAGATATATTTATCAATGCAGAAGTTTTCATACCTCTTAGTTGTCGGAAGAATTTTCACTATCGCAACTAGGAAAAAGACTTCTGCTTCGGTTCTCTTGCTATTTAAAAACTGGGCTCCATTTAGGCTCCGGAACTGGATCCAGTATCTCAATAGTCCCGATCCAGATCAAGTGAGCAATTTTTCTCCTCCGATTTCCCAATTAAAAAATATTTTGCAATCTACACATGGATTACCATAAGAGAGTGATAAAATAATTAAGGACAACCGGGAATCTAACTTTGTACAATTATAATACCAGTGATGGTAGATTTATAAATTCTTGAATAAATTTATTTTGTAAAAATTGAGATGATATAAATTTTTTAATTGAATAAAAATATAAAAACAAAAATATATTATGTAGGGTAAGAGTATTTAATCGTATCAATTTAATTATGACACATAATTTGTACAAAATAAATTTGTGTAAAAATTTGTAATTTTATTATTTATTCTTATAACAACCTTCAAACCAATTGAGTCGAGCTAAAAGATTTAGGGCCTGTTTGGGATTGCTTTTAGAAAACTTAAAAGTGATTTTGAAAATCTAAAAGTTAATTTTGGTATTTGCTAAAAAATATAAAAATTACTTTTATCAAAATCAACCCCTCTTAGAGTTGATTTTGAACAGTAGGGAAGAAGTAGCTTTTAGATTCTGATTTTCAGAATCAATTTTATCAATTAATATAATTTTATAAATACCCTTACAATTATTAACTAAACCCAAAATTATCTTTATTGAAATTGGAAACAAAATCAACATTTTAATAATTTTTTTATTATAATTCACACATTCCTTTCATTTACCCTATTCCTTTTTTTATATTTTACATTACATCAAAATTTTTCTATGGTAATATAGTCTAAATTTTATTTTTAGTTACAAATATTATAATACACAATTAAAATCAATATAGTATAAATTTTATTTTTAGTTTAAATTATTTTAATACATAATTAAAAAAATTCTATATATATGTTTTTATTTATGTAAGTAAATTTCATTCTGCATTATGTACATTTTAGTCATTTATTTTTCCATAGCAGTTTAACAATAAAATTTACCAAACACTAATAATTGCTTTCAAAACTCAGTACTTTTGAAAACAAATTTTACCAAATACTTAACTGATTCTCTTCACAACTGATTATTTATACAGCACAACTAATAATAATTATTTTAAAAGTTACAACATTCCCAAACTGACCCTTACACTGATATCTAAACCACTACATCATTTGAGATGATGATTCAGAAAAGCTTATAGCGTTTATGATTTACCTATAACTGAATCATTTGGGTGCACTGAGTTTTCGAATTGGTCAAATGATTCTAGTGCTAAGAAAACACACTAATTTCCCCAACTTTTGTTTAAACATTTAATTTTCCTCCACTTCAATAGGTCGACTTCGGCGTCTTGTCCATTTCACTTGAATACTCTCCACTTTGGTATCAATTAGCACAAGACTACAAGAGACTTGCCTGGATTTACAAACTTGCAACAAGAGCAATATTTATTGAATCTAACAATCCGGAGCAATTTGTTTAACAAACAAACAAACAAACACTACCAGAGGCAACCGCGCAGTTACGGGTTTGGAAACCCAAAGCCTAGAGTGACTGAAGATGGACAGAACAATTATTATCTTTTGAGTAAAGAAGCAAAACAACTAAAACCTAGCTTTGCCAGCTTTCACGCCACGCAGCCCTTCAGTAATTAGAGCATCAAGCAACAGGTCCATAACGCGCATGGATGAATTTTAAATTTAGGAGTCCAATAAAGTGCGGGGTTTGTGTGAGATATTATAACTGAATTATTGGCGATTAAAACTTCAGAAAGTAACAGGTGTCTGATATGCTTCTACCTTCACTTTTGCAGCAACCACTGCATAATGTCCTTTCGTAGAACTCCATCAAACCCATTTCTATTGTAGTTCAAACTCAGCATATCAGATCTATTTGTCTGAAGATACCTATACTGGGTTATGGTTCCGGCAGCAGGCCTTGGATGCCGCATCATCATGGCAATGGTAGAAAAGGGTGGTTTAGGCCATATATTTTTTGATGAGCTAAACAGATGTCTATCAGATTCCTTGTTTCTAGATGGTTGGACGCCAGGAGCTTTTGGATTTGAGGACTTCATTCCATGGTTGGTCATGCTCATGCTGGGGCCATGTGGCGATTTCTCAGGGGGACCACGTATCTGGGCAGATGGTTTCATTCGGTCAAGCCAACGTAGAATCCAGTTACCAACATTTCTACCAACTTCTATGTCCCTCTCTTGTATGTTCTTGTGAAACTTGAGTGCAACATCAAAGGCAGCACGTACTCGGCTGTGGAAAAAATCAACAAAGAATGAAGTCAGTCTTCAACAACAATGGCAGTTCCAAGTTGTAGGAGTAATAAATTTGTTATTATTCACAACAATTGTAGAAATAACAGTAGTTCCCAGCTAGTAATTGACATAACAGCAGTAGTTAAACAGTAGAATGGAATCCAATGAGCCAACCAGTGGGACGAATGCAATGCTCAGGCAGTACCGTGGTCAATATCACACTGAGACTGTAAGAGTGGAGGATGTCCAATTATTGGTTTCATAATGTGTACTAAATCAATTTGAAGTCCAAAGTATCGAAACAATTAACTAATTTAGGATTTCCATTTTATGCACAGGGTTTCATGAATAATTACAACTAATTGGAAGGATTCTGGAGTGAAAATATGTGCCCTGTTAACTTACTGTCATGAAGTTAATAACATCCTACAAATAAACAACAAATACAATGGCTCATAAAAGAAAAGCACAGAAGAACTTTTAATCCATCATTTCAAAACAGTCTCTTCGAACTAAACAAGAGTACAGCTATGATCTCCAGATTTGGACGTTAGTACCTGTGCTTCTCCAAAATTTCGGTACCAAATAGAGAGAGAGAGAGAGAGCAATTTAAGAATGTGCCCATAATAATGAAATTAGTTCTGGTATCTGACCATTATAGCTTGATTGGATAACAAGCTACACAGGAATACATATGAGACTCTCTATCAGCTTCACTTGAAGGTACTACAAGAAGCTGGCAAACATGTTGCTTTGACATCAAGTGTTTAACAAGGTGCCAAAGCAACAAAAACGTTCCATAAAATTGCACTTAAAAGTTTTGTATAGCAAATCTAAAAGATAAGTTGGTTCAATTCCCACAATGGGGACACAGACAAAACTGATTGAAGGTCTTGTAAAACTTCATAATAGAAATTATGCACCAATCTAGAACGAAAGAATGCAGGTTGCAGTTGCAGATATTCAAGGATCAAGTGAGTTGATAGTTTTTACCTATTCGGCAAAATCTTCTCTTAATCTTTTAAAGGATTGGCTTTGCTCCATAATTGGTTAAATTACAAATTCAGCAACCTAGCCTATTCAATATGTCATAAGATCACAGATTTAGAAGCTGATTTTATTATGAAATGCACAGGGCCATTCTAAGTCAGTAACCAAATTCTAAATAACACACACTACCATACACTTAAATCAAATTACCAAGATGAATTTTGAAAAATATCATAAAATCGTGAAACACAAGAATATTGCATTGCAATGTATTGTTAATATATCCCATATCAGTGTAATACATATCATATCACCACCAGGAACACCACCATCATCATCATGATCCTCTTTTGACTCCAAAATCACCAGCTCTTATCGTCGTAACCAGCATAGCTACAGAACCCATTACTGAAAATTAACACTTGAAACCACCTAGCTTAATTAAACCCATTTGCTAATAACCCTATTGATTGCTAATCCATCAAGCTACAAATTAATCAAAATCAAACTCCAAACAAATGAAATAATCAGATAATAATAACAACAACAGTAACACAAATATACCGGCGAACAAATTGACGAATCCGGGGGTGCTTAGGCCTGATAACGCGGCGCTGAATCCTCAAAGCAAGCTTGTACGTCCGCTTCAGCCCCAAGAAATACGCTGTTCCCAATGTGATCTCCCACAGCACCATTCTCTCGCTTTCTACAACTCTCTCTCTCTCTGTATTGTTTGCGTATTTATGCACTTTTTTTTTTGTTTTATGTTTTTTTACTTTTGTATATTTTTTATTTTTTGATGTTTCTTTTCTCCCAAGTAAAATCTATGGATTCTTTGATTCAAGCCGCCAGAAATTTCGATCTTGGGTACCCATCAAGCTTGGGTCTTGACTCTTGAGTGTTTAACTGTTTATCGTGCGAGCTTCACACACACATATATATATATATATATATAAAGAGCAATTTTTGAGGAATATGCCATCAACGAAATTAATATTCGATTAACATCACAAATATGTGAGGAAAAGTCTAAAACACCCTTCAATTAGAATGACACTATGCACATCCATTACTTGGTTGCCCGACCTTTTTTAGGTGACAACTATACTGGACCTTTATTTTAGCCAATAGTTACATAATTATGAGACTCATATTCACACTGGATCTATATTTAATTTTATTTAATTAATTTTTTATTTGCTCGAATATTATCGAAAATGTACTAATTTTGATTAAATAATTTGTTAATTATTCCATGATTATCTAACTGTACTTAAGTAATTTATTTATGCATTATAACGAACAAAAAATTAAATTAAAGAAAGTGTGTCACTTTTTTTTTAAAAAAAATTGAGAGGGAGGGGGTTAAAATAGGTTTTTTAGGTGTTTAACTTTTGTTGTTATATTGAATGAACGTATTTTATAGGGCTTTGCGCTAGTCACTTTGTCGTAATGTCGTATAAGTGAACAAACTGAAAGAAGGAATAGTTCTGAAAATTGGCCATTTTTACGGCATATTTAAAATTCAAAAAATAATATTAATAAAAAAGAAAAAACTCTACATCTCTTGAGTTCTCCCGGCCTCGCTCAACAGTTGGGATTTTTTTTTTTTAAATTTTTTATGATGCCACTGTTTTAACGAAAGAGATATTTTAAATACACCTCTTTACTTGAATTAAAAAAAGGGTACAATTGGAGTATAGCTGGAAGCCTGAAATGTTTTCAGCAATTTCATAAACTCACAATGGTGGTGGATCAAATTGGGAACTATTCAGATTATGCATACAAGTATGTCAAACAATAAAAATGGCATGAAGTTAAAAGGAGCAAAATAATAATAAGTAAGTCGATGACAGAATAATTAGTAGAACTTCTTCACGTGTTCACTATTTCATTTCTCAATCTCTTGAAATAATTGATCGATGGGTATTTATAGCCAATAAAGTATATTATTCGGTCGTGCATTTAGCAACACGTTTTTTTGATTCCCAAGGTGTTATGTATATTATAACTCATAAATATGTTTCAAGGAGTATGATGATACACGCATACATCACAAATCATGGAGCTACTTTCGCAACTCATTTCATAAAATTATTAGTGTGAAATACACATTCTTTTTATCAAGAGACCAATAGATATATCTCATAACAACCATAATTTATATGATCACAATGCTTTTGAAATTCCAAGCACAGAAACCTCTGCTTCCACAATGCACACATCATTCACAAGAAAACCACTGCCTGCCTCGTTTAAGTAACTGAGGTCAGCAAATCTTGGCCAACCCCATGAGTAGCTGAGCCATGCTCTTGCTGCATGAAACAACAACAAAGAAAGCCGCAAGTTATTTGTGTTTAGCTATAAAGCTCATTGTTATAGTACTATTGCATTAATTCATGCACCTGCTGTTAAATAAGTTTGAGATAATAATTATTAATTTAATTACTTTTTGCTTCTTTATGCTTTCCCTGCACTTGATCCTGGATTCGCACAGTGAAATGCAGGTATATTTTAAAACCGCTAGTTGTAGTTGACGAATCAGCCAATGCCAAGTACATAGAAAGATGACTACCAGTTCCTTGTCCTTGTCCCTTGGGATAGAGGCGTATCACCCTGAAAAAATCAACAAGGGTTTATTTTCAGGATGAGGCATTTAATTAGATGACATGAGTAAAGATATTACCAAACGAATCACTTCAATATGATAGAATTTCTCTTGCATCAACTATATCACACATGTATATTTTGAACTCTAATTAAATATATGATACAGAAAGAATTAGTCATGCTCAGGTTTGGATGTGTGTCTGATTGTAGGCTAAATCCAAACCTCGTACAATTTGGATGTTTGGACCGGAGCACCATTTCAGAAAGTATATATATACATGCACATACCACTTGTGATCTCCAGCAAAGAATACTTTTGAATCGTAGAACTTTCCCCCTAACTTTGAAAAGTTCTCGATCTCCCAAACATGCTTATTAACGGAAGCATATGTTAATTTCGTCATGGAAAGGCTCTCTCCTTTGCATTTGTTCCTTTCTTTAACCAATACTTCTGCTCCAAAAACACACGTATCGTCCACAAGATATCCATTCGAAGCATCGTAAAATTCTTCGAGCGGGACGAATTGATCAAAACCCCATTCAAGCTTCAATCCATGAAAACGTCTTTCTTTTCCCATGGCATCTACCGCACGATGAAGTGACACCAAATCATGATTAGCTCTTACGTAAATAATTAAGAACAAAATAATCATAAACATTGTTGTGTATAATAATCAACCTTGAAGAATCAAAAACTCGTCTTTGTTCTGATCCAGCATAAAGAGGCGGAAAATTGCATAGACTTCCCAGCCAAAGCCAAGTGAGCTTGTGTCTAACATTGCCAAGTAGAGTGAGATGTGATCGCTCACATTTTTGTTTTCATTTCCATCTGGGTAGACAACAAGTTTCCTGAAACCATCATGAATTCAAAATAACATATTAGATTATGAATTAAAATTTAGGAACAAGGTAATCTAAATATTAATTCACTAAGTTTTAGGTCATACCACTTGTGGCCTCCAGCATCAAATTCCAAAGATTCATAAATTTTCACATCGTTGTCCACAAGAGATGAAAATTCCCGTATTTTGAGTAAGAAATGAGCCGGTGGTACGTGCGAAATGGATCTTGAAATTGCTGTCAAGAGTGATTTTAACATTGATAAGAAGATAACAAGCTAAAAATGTTCAATTAATGCACATATATAAACATACGTAGAGAAGGGAACCCGAGGAAAGAGTCAGACAGCATACCAACTTGGTCTACAAAGTCATTTTCCATTGCAAAAATTTCCTCCAAATTACAATAATTTCTCGAGTATTAAAACTAGCACTGAAGAGAGATTTTTATAATAAGATTTTTCAAGGGTTTGAGTTCTCTCAAGAGTAATATTTCTTCTTTAAAATATCTAAAAGGGACCATGATATGTATAAAGCATCAAGGTTGAGGGTTTTTGCAATTAATAATTAAATTTTCAGAATGAGTCAGATGGATATTCACCAACGTTTAGAAACTGATGGTTGCAAGAATGGAATGGAGATGGTGGAAGGGGGAACGGAATGGGTAAAGGAATATTGATTCTTTAATTTGTTTGGTTTCGTCAAGGAATATTGATTTCTTTGTTGGGTTGCAAGAATGGAGTAGTAAGGGGAAAGAAAACAACTACAATATAAACGAACAAAAATAACTACCCTCCACTAAAAAAATGTATATTTCAACGAGAAGCAATATTTTAGTTGTTCTATTTTAAATTATCAAATATTATATAATTAACTTCCAAAAATTATTCTGAATTTTTTATGTAACACCCTAGGTAAACCTTACATTGGCAAAGCATAGAAGAGATGTTAGATTTATAAGGGATGATTCACAACTTAATTGACAAAACGTGTTGTAGGGTGTGTGGGCATCCCTAAAACAAAATTGTGCGGGCATTGTTAAGGCCCTAAGAGGACAATATTTTATCAAGTCTGGATTGGGTCATGACTTTTAGTGAGATAGATGAGCAGTACTTAAGTCTTCGGTAAATATTTGTTGATGTAATTTAAAAGGTCAGTTAGATTTTATTTCGCACTCATAAGATAGGAACCTATAATGCTTTACCTATCAAGACTACAAGGCAAACTATAAAGAGAAAACAAATAATAATGAATTAGATATTACAGGCTAAACCCATAAGAAGGCACCTCCATGTAAACAACCAATTAACCACCAATTATCAAGTGTCAGCAACTGAATTTCTTCGCCAAAATATATAGATACGATGAGATTAACTCTTATTGTAAGAAATAGAATTATAAATTGGCATCCCAATTTTCTTGCAAGAGTGACAATGCTTATTAGTTATATATTACATGGCTTTGGAAATTCCAAGCACAGTCACTTTTGCTTCCACAATTCACACATCATTCACAAGAAAACCATTGCCTGCCTTGTTCAAGTAACTGAGTTCAACAAATTTTGCCCAACCCCAATCTTCGTTTGAGATCCTGAACCATGTACTGTCTTCAAGAACAACAATAGAAACCTCAAGTTATTTGTATTTAGCTACAAAGCTTATTGATGAACTTCAATACCGTTTAAGGTTTGGGTTATAATAATTTACATTTTTTATGACTATGCTCTGACCGCACTTGGTCCCGGATTCGCAGTGTGACATGGCCGCATATATATTTCAACACCGCGAGTTAAAATTGACAAGTCAGCTAATGCCAGGTGCGTAGAAATATGACTGCCAGTTCCTTCTCTCTGGTCCTTGGGATAGAGGTATATATTCCTGAAAAAATCAACGAGGGTAAAGTTAAAGTCTTTGCAATCAATTGTACGTACTTAATAAGAGGTTCCACTTACAAAATTATCAAAGCATTAACTCTCGGATGTGGCATTTAGAGTATATATATGAATAAAGAAACAAATCCTCATAAACATGACAAATACGTGCCGAAAAGTCTAAAATGCCCTTCGACTAGAGTGACCAGATTGACCGTCAACACTCTACCGTCTATCCACACCCATTCTTTTGGCTTATAGTTAACCGACCATTTTTTAGATGAAAATTACTCGACCTTTAACCAATAGTTACATATTTCACACCTTATGTTTGTGAGCCTCATATTCATACTCGATCTATTTTTTATTTTATTTGATTAATTTTTTAATTACTTGAGTATTATTGAATATCTACTAGTTATGGTTGAATAATTTGTTAATCATTCCACGATTATCTAACTATAATTAAGCAATTTATCCACACATTATGAACAAAAAAATAAATTAAAAAAAACATGTGTTTGAAAAAAGAAAAACAAACAAAAACTTTAGAAAGAGGGCAAAATAAGTTTTCAGGCATTTAAGATGTGTTGTTATATTAAATGAATGTAGCGTATAGTCTTTGCGCCAATCACTTTGTCGTAAAGGCATAGTTTTGGAAATTGGCCATTTTTTGTGGCATATTTTAAATTAAAAAAATAATAATAATAAAAGGAAAAAAATCTACACGTCTCTGACAGTCTCCCTGCCTCATCCCAACTGTTTGGTTTTGTGTTTTTCGAATAATAGCCACTGTTTAGTGAAAGAGATTTTTTAAATACACCTCTTTCATCTCCTTTTACATCTACTTGTATTAAAAAGGCGTGCGATGGGAGTGTAGCTGGAATGTGTTCAGCAATACGATTATTAAAGGCCTGTACATAATCGGAATGCTTTGCAATTTCATAAACTCCCAATTGTTGTAGCTCAAATTGGGAAGTATCCAGCATATACATATAAATGATTAAGAACACTTTGTTTAGTATGAAGCGACTGAAAGCACCTGGGATTGACGGGCTTCACGCTATCTTTTACCAGTCTCAATGGAGAGTTGTTGGCCCGTTCGCATGCTGCTTTGTGAGGGAGATTTTTAGCATTCCTCCAAAGATCAATAAAACATTGCTTGTCCTTATTCTGAAGACGGATAATCCTCTAAATTTATCTATATACCGCCCAATGAGCCTCTGCTCAGTTATCTACAAGACTATAGATGACAAAAGCTTATCGCAAACAGGTTACAATCTATCCTCTCTCACCTAATTGGTCCACAACAAACCAGTTTCGTCCTTGGCAGGCACATTATTGGAAACATTATTATGGCTCAAGAAGTTATTCATTCCATGAGGAATAAGGTGGGGAAGAGGGGTCAAATAGCCATTAAAGTGGATTTAGAGAAAGCGTATGATAGACTCAGTTGGAGTTTCATTCATGATACATTGCTGGAAGAAAAGCTCCCCGATACCGTAGTCCAAATAATTATGGAGTGCATCACCATTGCTTGGATAAATGTTTTGTGGAATGATGAGCTCATTGAAGAGTTTTTCCCATCAAGGGGAATCAGATAAGGGGATCTAATTTCGCCTTATATTTTTGTGCTTTGCATAAGAGATTTAGCCATGGTATTCGGCAAGCTGTGAATATGGGGCAGTGGACTCCAATTTGATAATCCCGCAATGGCATACCATTTACACACCTTTTCTTTATAGATGAGCTCCTTCTATTTGCTAAAGCATCATGTGAACAAGCAAAAGTCGTTAATTCAGTGCTTGATACTTATTGCAATAGCTCAAGAGCTCGGGTAGGCAAAGCTAAAACTCAAATTTTTTTCTCTAAGAATGTTAACTCAGAGGAGGCTAATAAGATTGGTCACACTCTAGGCTTCTCTGTTACTAATGATCTGGGCAAGTATCTTCGTATGCCCCTTTTGCATTCTTGGGTTACCAAGAACACTTATTAGTGCATTATCGATAAAGTGGAAAAGCGGCTCTTGGGTAGGGTTGGCAAAAATCCGGGTCCGGGCCGGGTTTGCGGCTGCCCGGGACCGGCCCGGATGATTTACATGGCTGCCCGGACCCGGCACACTGCCCGGATTTTTCATATGCGGGCCGGGTTAAGCCCTGAACTACCCGGGCACGGGTTTTTTTTCCGGGCTTTCTCTACCCGCATATGACCATATTGAGGAAAAAAAATTGAAATAAATTATTATAACATCTCAATTAAATTATTTCAATAACTTTACAAATTTTACATAATCAACAAATAAAAATTATTTCAATCTACCATCTACTCCCTAAATTCATTCAATTTCTAAAATAAATTCATTCAATCCCTATCAAAAATTCAAATTCAACATAAATAATAACCAAATAAATCTAAATAAATGTAACTTACTAAGTTACTAACATCCAACATATTACACAATACATATCACAAATTCATAACTACAATAATAATAACCAACATAACATATGAAAATCCCAAAATATCATACAAAAATAATTCATAAAAGAGTCTAAAATTTTCTAATGTAAAATATGTAAATAATAACTTCATGTCAAGTAGCTCGACAATTGTACCCCATCATCATCATCATTATCTGAAATTACCTCCGCCCCGGTAAAAATCTCATCTTCTGGAACTCCACCTAATAACAAAAATAACACATTAAAATTTAAAAGCATTTTAAGCAAATAAATAATATCATAGCATAATTCAAATAAATTTATACCTCGAGAAGTAGAAGCCCAAATCCAATTTTGAGCACACATCAAGGATTCCAAAGTGTCAGGGTGAAGTTTGCTACGATGCGGGCTCAAAAACCTACCTCCGGCACTAAAAGTCGACTCAGAAGCAATAGTGGATCCGGGAATGGCTAAGATATCCTTCACCAACTCACCCAAAATAGGATATTGGGCTGTGTGCATGTTCCAAAAAGCTAAAATATCAAAGTTCGGAGTAGTATCCAACAATTTCTCGTCTAAATACCTATCCAACTCTGACTTAGTCACCTTAACACGCTTATTTCGACTTCGAAATGTTTCAAACTTATCCACATCCCAAAACTTATTCGGATTCGAAGAAGATTCCGAATGAACATTTTCCAATTCAACATCTTGTCCACCACTCAAAACCATAACCTTCAATTCATATTCTTTCACTAAATCATCACAAAGCTTACGTGCATGCTCAATATGCCCATCTGCTGTATCACCATAAATCTTTGGGAAATAAAAATCAATCAACAGCATTTTATATCTCGGGTCAAGAACTACGGCCACAACTAATATGAGATGAATTTCATTCCAATATTTTTCAAATTTATTAGCCATTTTATCAGCCATAATTCTAATAGTAAGGTTATCGGAGGTGCGCCACCCATTAATTGATATTTTCATTTTACATATTAACGGAAAAAATAAATTAGCAGTGGGGCATTTTGTACCCGAAAACATCTCCGTTAACATGTAAAATGGTTTCAAATGCTCCACCATTATGGCTACCAAATCCTACTCACTATCACTAGGCAAACTTTTATATTGAGGTTCACGCTGTTGCAACCGAGAAAAAACACTTCTATACATCAATGCTACATCAAGCATGGCATAAGTAGAGTTCCAACGAGTTGGACAGTCTAACTTCAAATTTTTTTTACAATTAATTTGCCATTGTCTAGCAGCTAGCTCAAAGGTTTCAAATCTTTTTGGTGTTTGTGTCCAATAACTCACAGTCTCCCTAATCTTTCCAACCCCATTTTCTATAACTTTCAACCCATCCCGCACAACCAAGATCAATATATGAGCAGTGCATCTCATATGAAAAAATTTACCGTTAGAAATTAAGGTACCAGTATCAAACCTTAACAACAATTTCTTCACCATTGCATCATTAGTGGTACAATTATCCAATGTCACCGAAGATAACTTTCTATCCACGTTCCAATCCAGCAGACATTGAATCAACTCATTAGAAAGGACATCAGTAGTATGGGGGCTTGGAACATAAATAAACCTATCCAATATTCGATTATTAGTAAGTTAATATTAAATAAACAAACTTAAAATATTATAACAATTTAAACTTGAAAAGAAATCAAATATAAGTAATAAAAAAATTAAAAGAGAAATTAAGCAAATAACAAATTACCTTAAGATTTGACTATGCAATTTCCAGGAGTTGTCAATAAAATGTGCTGTGACAACCATGTATCCCTTTTTTTGATTACTCGCTGTCCATAAATCCGTAGTAATGGCCACCCTACCATGATTTTTCTCCAATAAATGCAAAGTTTTAACCTTCTCAATATGATACAACTTTAAAATCTCATTCTTCAAAGTATTTCTGCTCATTGGCTCAACCACAGGATTGGCATGTGCCATCATTTCTCTAAAGCCTTTATATTCCACAAATCTAAGTGGAAGCTCATGCATTATCACCATTCTTGCAATCAAACTCCGCAAGAGATTATGATCGAAACTACCATAGACAATGTCACAAGTTCTATCCTCTTTTTTGAGCACTTTGAGACTTCCTTGAAGTGCTTCCTATATTTTCGGTTGATTCTTCGAAAAACAAGATTCCACGTGTCTGTTCAAACTCGTGGTCCCTGATGTGTATTTAGCTGTCAAAATTGCATTACAGTGCATACACTTTGCCTTTTGTTCTCCGTTAACAATTACTTTTGTGAAGTGATCCCAAGCTTTAGACACTTTCTTTTCCTTCTTATTTTGAGCCTTTTTGGCCACATTCTTTCCTTTCTTATCATTTACGGTTGACAACAAAATTTCCTCAACCTCATTATCATTGCTATCTTCAACATTAAGAGATAAATTTGGAGCATTTGATGAATTTATTTCTATGTTGTCGATTATCATGATCTTTGTTTATTATAGAAAAAATAATAAATGATTATAAATAATCATACAAATTACATAGTTATAATATTATGTAACAAAATTAACTTAAAAGCAACATAAATGCTAAATTCAGCTCTTATTAATAAAAAATTATCATACAAATCACATAATTATAAATATTATTTAACAAATCAACTTAAAGCAACCTAAGTCTAAATTCAACTCATATTAATAAAAATTAATCATACAAATCAATTAATCATACAAATCATTTATAGTTCTGATCTACTTTCACTGCCACTCTTATTTTTTATCGCTCTTTATGTGAGTGGCAATGATCGGTAAAGCATCAAACAAAAATAACGATGGTATGGGTTCTAGTACCAAAAGTACCTTGTGTAGATGAGACAACCCTTGCAACAAAACCAGATATGACAGGATATTGGTGCTTGTTGGGATACAAAAATTGCTTTCCTGGACTTTAGCTCAAGAAGTTTCTTGCAAGCTCAATAAGTTTAAGTTAGTGACAGTAAAAATAAAAGCAGAAACCCATTTGAAAATTGGTTGCTACAAGAACTACTTCAACTAATCAGAGAGCATTATGAGTTAAACTCAAAACTTCCTATCAAAATATGAACTTCCATGCAAAGAATAACTAAAGCAAATTGCTTTTTAAGCAATACTGAATAGTCAAAACATACAATTCTTCTTCAGTTGCATCCTAGGACATTAACGTATCTCAAAGTTCCATAAATTTTTCAGCAACATAATCTGAAATATAGTGCTTTTTCTTTCCTTTGATGACTAGTCCTACAAATCAAATGTTCAATAACCAAGGGAATTAGAAGTGATAACTGATAAATGGTCCATACTTTGAATAGTGTTTATCTGCTGCTGCTCTTATAACAAGCCATCTAATATTCTGCTGAGTGATAACTTCTACAATCCCATCCTCAATGTTGTCCTTCTCTATCCATACTGAATCTCCCTGTACCTACAGAAACAAAGCCATTACTTAAATAAAAAATGAAATCGCATTATCTGATCAACTAACTATTTTGCTGGCTCCATCTATCAGAAAGGGCTCTAATATTTAACAAGAAGTTACAAAATTCTACTCATTGAAAATAGAATAGAAGATTTTGTTAACACCCACCAGCAATTCCACTCCACTCAGAACATTTATGAATTGAATGTTGCAACATCTCAATTGCAAATGTGCCTTTTATTATTAGAAAATTCGAATAACAAATTGCTTTACAAGTAAGAATATAAAACATTCAACAGTGTAGTATGCCACCCAACGGGCAAATATTCTTCTGAATCCATCAATAAAATAAAAGCATAACAATCAATAATCAACACTAACAAATCTGATTAAAACTATGAGACGAAACAATACCCAGCTTGACTCAGTAGCTGACTGCTCACGGTGGCTGTGACTAGCTGACTGCTCACGGTGGTGACTGGCTGCTACCAAAGAGACACAGGCTGAGAGACGCAGACCGCGCGGTGGTGACTGGGTTGACTAGCTGCCGAGACTGGTGCGAACTGTGCGATGGCAAATCGTTGTAGTGCTTTAGTCATGAACGGAATGGGTGAATCAGTGAATGGTTGGCTGCTAGGGTTGGGCTGCATAATGTGGAAAATGTTTAATTCCTTTTTTATATTTTTCTTTTTTTTTACTTAATTAAAAATCGGGTACGGGCCGGGTTCTGGGTCATTGGTGCTGTGACCGGACCCGTGCCCGGAAACATCCGGGTGCTAAAAACTAATACCCGGACCCATTTTTTCTATGCATGCGGGCCGGGTAAAACCCGGACCTCATTGACCTGGTCCGGGCCGGTTCCGGGCCGGTTGGGCTTTTTTGCCACCCCTACTCTTGGGCTGGAATGTTGCTCACTTATCCTTGGTAGGGAGAATCACGCTTGCACAATATGTGATCCAATATATCCCTATTTATACTATACAATCTATACAATCTGTGAACCTCCTAGTGAGTGCCAAGGCTAACATAGATAAAATTTACAAAAGGTTTATTTGGAGTGGCATAAACCATCTGCGAAAACTAAGCATTGTTAATTGAGAGATGGTCTGCCAACCAAAAGACTTTGGAGGTTTGGGACTAAAAAAATTTGATTTAATAAACAAAGCAATGTTGATGAAAGTTTGATAGAACTTTATGGCTTCGCCAAATAAATTGTGGTCTTAGGTGTACTTACCAAATATGGCATCAACCATTGTCGAGTATTGGAGAATGTATATTTATAAAGAGTAAAATTATCATTTTGTGCTGTAAGTCTTACTAACATTTTTACTTTTATATATTTAAATCCTTTAAGTGTTTATTATGTGTGTTTTATTAAAATTTAAGTATTTTATGTATTTTAAGGATATTTTGACCATTTTATATTTAAGGAGAAGTCGGACAGTAAAATGTATGGCAATTTTAAACTTGGAACGGTTGAAAACCTTAGGAGGAGCATACATGGATATTCGGTACTGTTCACGTATATAGTATTGTTTATGTATATGATACTATTTACAAGTATAACATTGTTCATATATATGGTACAATGATGTGGCATTGATTGATGTGGCAGCATCTTATTGGACCAATGATGTGGCATTGATTGATTATGTGGTGTTGATTGATGTTGTGTTGTTGACCGATGATGTGACATTATGCTATTGGACCGAAATTCTGATGTGGTGTTGATTAATAATGTGTTCCAACCAATCAAAGCTTGCTACATGGCGCAATCCTAAATGTCCGAATTGTTTTCATTCGATGAGCATAATTTATCCATTGTATCTGTAAAAAGATACATTCCAAAATGAGAGCCAAATTTGTTGACAAATTGGTGCAATTTAGATGCCGAATTTTGTTGACAAAATTGTTGGAGTTGGTGTAATAGTGCAACTCATTTTCTTATATATAGAAGGCAATGCTTTATTTGTTATCCATCCCAAAATTGAGAGATTAGAGAGCAATTGCAAGTGAAGCAATTTGAAAATTTGAGAGAGCTTCTACTTGAGTGCTCTAGTGAGGATACAATTAGGTGTATTGGGGTTTTGGGTTTTGTGAGTTTTTTCCACTTTTGTAAATTTTCATTTATTAGTAAAATTATCTTCTAGTCTTTGCTTGTGGATATAGGTTTTACGTCAAACCACATAAATTACTGAGTCTTATTTTCTTTGTATTTGTTTATCACTACATTTATATTTCTCCAGAAGTTGTAGTCACAGTAATATTGGTAATTTCTAAACCCGCACTTCCGCAATCGTTATGATGGGCAACATTGCGCACTAGATTGACCTCATAGTGTAAATATGACTTTTAAATAATTATTTTGACAAAAATAATAAAAATATTATAATTTTTCATCATACAATAAGTGTAGGACAAAATTAACATAACTTCTAAACTATGTAAGTGGTTATTATCGAACACTTTAGAGCTGCAACTTAAAGATACAGTTTAGCATACGTTATGCTGAATCTAACTACCGAGGGAACCCGACTGTTGGCAAGCTGGGCTTGACGGCTGAGAAAAGCTGCTCTGTCCGTTGTAGCCATCAATAGCTAAAAGAGTGGAGCATGTCAATTTGAAAATTCTAGATGAATCTATACAAGCAAGCATTCCATTAGAAATTAACTGGTACTCCAGGGTTTGTTGGCGGATTGTTTTGCTGCATAGTTGGTTGAAGAGCTCAGGTACTTCACATCCCAGATGTAGGATTAAACTCTTCACGTATATGTTATTTTTAGTCAAAATCCAAAAGAGCAGAGGTGAATTTGTGGATGATATAGTACATCTAATGTATTCTAAAATTTTTTCTATTCGTGGGCTGACTTTTTAAAGTGCTTTTGAAAAATGTGTGCAAGAGTCTTTAATTTGTGGGAAAGAAATTTCGAATCTCTTAATTGTTTCAACTTTCGTTGGAAAATTCAACCATTTTAACATTTCAATGCACGAGGATTGACGAAGAAATTTAATACGGGTTATATATGTTAAATTCTTTTGTAACGAGTGACATGCTCCATTTTAAAAAAAAGAAAACAAAAGAATACATTGATTGACCAATAATTAATATTTTAAATGAGAAAAAAAATTCAAAAGAGAATTACATTTTTCTTAATAGTTTTTAGAATATGTATTTTAAAGTGGGAAAATCTTTTTACATACTCTAAATTAGTAATCTTTACAAAGGGTAAATTAATAAGAAATTTACAAAAATAGCCATATAAACCAGTCAACTTACAAAAATAACCAACATTCCATTAACCATACTATTTTTTTTTTTTACCAAATCCAATATTTTCGGACTATTTTATCCTTCTTCCTTAACAAAATAATATTTAATCTAATTAAAGAACTACTAATTAATTTTATGCTCTATGTAGGGATGGCGTTTATATCCAGATCCGGAAGATCCGGATCGGGTTGCTCAATCTTTAAATCCGCACGGATCTAGATTCGGATGCAAGTGCATCCGGAAAACTGGATATCCGAATCCGGTTAAATTTTATTTTAAATTAAAAATATATATTAAAAATTAAATTTTATTTATGAATTTATGATGTTGTTGTATATTATTCATTTTGAATTATTAGTTGTTGAATTATGATTGAATTTTGTTTGATATTATTAAGTAAATTATTGAATTTTATTTTAAATTAAGAATATATATATTAAAAATTAAAATTTATTTGATATTATTAAGTAAATTTTATTTGATATAATGTTGAATTATTAATTGTTGAATTATAATCAAATAAATCATTAAGTAAATTATTAAGTTTTATTTTAAATTAAGAATATATATATTAAAAATTAAATTAAAAATTAAAAATTAAATTTTATTTTGTGAATTTGTGATGTTGTTGCATGTTATTTATGTTGAATTATTAATTTTTGAATTATAATTAAATTTTATTTAATATTATTAGGTGAATTATTAAATTATTAAATTATTAAATTATTAAATTATATATTAAATTATTTAGTTTTGATTTTTGCGGATCCGGATATCCGAAATATCTGCCCACATCCATTGCAGATATTACCCGCATTCGGATCTATATATTTTTTTTTGTAGATTCGGATATAAATATGTAAATCCGGATTTGGATCCCGATTTTGCCGTCCCTAGCTCTACGCTCCACTTTTATCAGCAAACAACTAACATTGCATATAAATAATAACTTAAAAATTATACAAAACATCAATTTTGTTATCGATATAGTAGTTGGATCTAATTTTTTAATGTTTACAATAATTATTTTTTATATAAGTTAAAGTTTAAACAAATCATATTTATTTGCGTCAGTGAAGAATATAGAATAATTAATAGATTTTAACAAAACAAATATATAGAAAACATGTTTTGCATAATTTTTTAAAATATATTAATTAATTGAGTAAATGAATTTAACCCTAAAAATTAAGGAAAAACATACAAATTACAAGTATTCGATAGAGATATATGATCTGTGTCGTCGATTTTGTATTCTATGTCACAGGTTGTTTGTTAAAACTTGCTGCTCAATTTATTTTTTTTCAAATGGAACGAGTCATTCATTACATTAATATTAATTTAACATAACTAACCCGTATTAAATTTCTTCGTCAGTCCCCGTGCATTGAATTTTATACAACTAATGTCGGCATTTTGTAATTAATGTCATAGGCTTGGTAGATAGTGGTTGAAGCTAAAAGAAGCATATAATTCTAGGTCTGATATGATAGAACAATTATATTATTACCCCCTTTAATTAGTTAAGCAATATAAAATCCAATATTATGAGTCAACAAATGAATAATTATTGATGTATAATTTTGTTTTTTCCCGAACTATAAAAAACGCATACGTTGGTTCATCAATCAATTTTTTAAATAGCAATCAAATTAAAAAATTTGAATAAGAAAATAATTTTTTAATCTTTTTTAATATTTCTTAGAATTTTTATTTTACAGTATGCAAATCTTTTCCATTATTTATAAGTTTCCAATACAAGTATATGGCCTGCCGATGCCACGGTTTATGTGTTTTACATCACAAGTTTGTTTGTGGTTTTATGTACATAACTTGTCAATCACTCAGTCTTTCACATAATATAAATTTTAGTTATTATCTAATAAGATTCTCTATGTTATTAAGTTAAAGGATAAACCAAAAGATATGTAAAACACAAACTCTAATACAGTGCAATAGAATATATGCTTTTCTTGTAATTTAATTTAATTTGTAAAACACAAACTCAAATTTTTTTAATTTGATTGCTATTTAAAAAATTGATTGATGAATCAATGTATGCCTTTTTTATAGTTCGGGAAAAAACAAAATTATACATCAATAATTGTTCATTTGTTGACTCATAATATTGGATTTTATATTGCTTAACTAATTAAAGGGGGTAATAATATAATTGTTCTATCATATCAGACCTAGAATTATATGCTTCTTTTAGCTTCAACCACTATCTACCAAGACTATGACATTAATTACAAAATGCCGACATTAGTTGTATAAAATTCAATGCACGGGGACTGACGAAGAAATTTAATACGGGTTAGTTATGTTAAATTAATATTAATGTAATGAATGACTCGTTCCATTTAAAAAAAAAAAAATTGAGCGGCATGTTGTAACAAACAACCTGTGACATAGAATAAATAATATATCCCTATCGAATACTTGTAATTTGTATGTCGTTCTTTAAATTTTAGGGTTAAATTCATTTACTCAAATAATCAATATATTTTAAAAAATTATACAAAACATCTTTGTTGTCTATTTGTTTTGTTAAAATCTATTAATTATTCTATATTCTTCACCGTTGCAAATAAATATGATTTGTTTAAACTTTAAATTATATAAAAAATAATTATTGTAAACATTAAAAAATTAGATCCAATCTGCTGCCCTTTACAGTTTGCTCCCTAAGACTAACAAGCGATATGAATACATATGGATAATTTGAAACTTACGTAAAGTGACGTATACAAAGATTGCTAACATCAAACGGAGTTTAAACAAGTAGCCTATAATTATCTTTTCAAGCATTAGTATATATTATGTTAAACATTGGCTTAAAAAAATTGTTTCTATTTAATTTATTTCAAAATATATGTCAGATTGCATGCTGAGATGAGAATCTACAGTCTAGATCAATGGTGCATATAGAAATAAATTTAGCCAGTTATTATGAATATAAATTTTGTGAACTGTTGTTTATAAATAGTTATTTTATACAATCTTTTCTTTTGCTTTTTCTGATAAATTAATAAATTTTTATCTACGGAAAATAACAAAAATGGCACTAATGAAATATACGTATAAGGCCAATATAACATTTGACTAATTTTATTAGGTGCATTTTCTTTTCATTTTTCTACTTATGAAATCTCACACCCATTTTAAAAGTTTAATTTTTAATTTATTCTGATATACTTTAAGATGCTTAGTTCGCCTTTAACTATACATCTCAATTTAATTAGATCCAAAGTTTGCTAAAATGGTTACTATTTATATATTTATCATCTTCATCAAAGTCAATAATAGTTATTATAACAAAAGGATACAGGAAGGCACAGAGTGTTGCTTTGATTTTTCTATTTTTCAACTAACACGGACATAATCTTTCGAGAGACAAATGCCCAGCAAACAATTTTGCTAGTCAGGATCCAGAAAAGCAGATGTCCATTTTACCCATTAAAGGAAAAACTTTTGAGAGTTGACTCCATTGACCTCCCTTTGTTCCAACTTTGGAAACTCCAAAAAGCATGAGTTAGCCGTCAACCACGAAGCAAAAGCAGTATCTCATTCCAATTAGTGATTTTTTCTTTTTTAACAAGCACGAATCAGTCAACACCATGAAAACCAAATGACCATGAAAGAAAAGAGTCCATTTTCCATCTTCATATAAAAAAAATGATGAAAAACTTAATAGAATCTTTGGCTGGCAAAACATCGTCCCCAATAAAGTTCTCTGACTTTTCCAAGAGGATAAAATACATGTAATGGTTATTTGAATTTTCAGATTCTTGAGCCCCATCAGCAAGAGCAAAAAGTTATTGAGCCTCATATAACATGCAGAGTAATTTTTCCTTTATTTATAACAGCAATTGAATACTACCTGATAAGCGGTGTTGTATTTTGGGAGCAGAATATTTTTCGGAGGTTATAATTTAGGTTATATGTGTTCGTTTTTAGCGTATAATATATTATTTTAAAACTTATGATAAGACGAACAAAATTATTTTTGGTGTATAATATAATATTTTGAAGCTTAGGATAAGAAGAACAAAACTAAAAACTATCTAAGCTGTTTTATCCTGTGGTCAAGCTGAAAATTTAGCTTCTTTTCTAGTCGTTTTCTAATTTTAAGATTTTTTCCTACTTTTTCTAATTTTTGTAGAATTTTTATCTTTTTTTTAGAACTCATATTTAAGCACCATTTGTTTTTCTTTTCTTGTTTTAATTAGAAAAATTTAACTATCATATTATATTTCAGATTTGCCTATTTTGATAAATTCACGATATTTAAGCTTGTTATAAAAAGGCCTCAAAATTTTAATTTTATTCATTTAGACTTTCAATAAAATTTATTATTATTTAGAAACTTAGTTTCTTTTATCAAGCAAACTCAATAACGTTCCTGTTTCACCACTGCCTAAGTTCAAGAATTGAAAGAAGAGAAACGATTTTACAATAAAATCAGCTACTTGTCCATGAGTAAGTCCAAAATCAGCTACTTCAACTAACTGGTTTACCTGAACAGCTGATCCAGCTTCAAATAAAAATCTAATAAATTAATATATATTCTTATGAACATTAAGCCTAAAATTTTAGCTTAATAAATATCAGAGGAGGCGGTACTGTTATCATACAAATTGAACATTAAACTCTCCAAATCAGTAAAGCAAAAACTTTAAGCTTGCGTTAATTTGAAACAAATATTAGGAGAAAATTTAAAAATTATGTAATAATAAAATGAAAACAAAACGATTAAAGAATTTGAAATTTTGCCTTCTTTCATCTGTATGAGAAAGGAGTAGAGACAAATTGTTAATGTAATTATTATTGGCGACGTCATCCACCGATACGGTGCCGGATAGGATTCTTATAATTGAATTGATTCATTTGTACCTTTAATATTAACCGAGTTTTTTTTTAATATCAAATATTTTGAATCGTATAGAGAAGCTTGCCAATTCAACCATGCATCCGAACTCGAAGAGATATCTCAGTTTTAGGATACAACACAGTGTGGCCTTGATAGATAAACTCAATGCCTTAATCCCACGTTCTTTAAGTAATTAATTTCACCAACTTAATTACCTTGTATTTTTGTAAAAATTTACATTTTGATTCAATTTTAAATGAAATAAAATTTTTTTAGAAATGATAAACATCTCAAATTTCATTTTAAATGATATGTTATTCATTAAGTGATTAATAATTCTTTACAAGAATCAAGAGAATTAATTAGAATCAAGAGAATTAATTATGTTACATCATTAACCAATTGATAAATGCTACAATATTTGAGATAATTTTTTGGTAGCACTACTCAATTTTTGTTAACATGTCGCCACTTAGTACAATAGACTTAATTTAACAAATTAACATAACCAATACTAAATTTCTTGGTCAATCGTCGTGCATTGATTTTTAGAACCAACGTTGACATTTTCGAATTAATACTGTGACGATTCATGCTCTCGGTAGATATTTGTGAAAGGTAAAAGAAGACTATAATTAAGGGTCTGATTGGACAGAAAAGTACTGTTTAGTCCCCACTAATTAGTTAAGATATATAAAATCTAAATGGCAACACATAATGGACCAATTAATGTTGTTCGCCCACCTAACGGCCATTAACACATGCTGCCCTGCATTGACTTTTCGACCTCTCGGTGGACAACTCGTCTGCCATTGATTGCAGAGAAGCATATGCACGATTAATGAGTTTGCAATTGACAGTTAACAAACAAAATTAATGAAAGCCTTTTTCTCTAACAACAACTAGTCTACTTTAGAGGCGTTTTGGCTCATGTCATTGATTCTATTAACTCATTTGCTCTCTTGTATAGTTACTATAAATTTGGTTTCCAGTCTGTTTCTTTGTAGACTTGATTATTCTTAGATGTTTATTTCTATCGGCCTTGTCTAGCTAATCTTCAATTCTTATTGTTCTCATCTTTAATTGGTCTTCACTGTTTCTACAATTATCAAGTCGTAGTTGATCTTCCATTACGCAATGGTGTTACCAAACTTGAAAATTGATTTAGTAATTTTCTCACTCTTTTTCCTGGTCCTATTTCCTGTTTTAGATTTCCCACTCATTGTTTATTCTAATTCCACGGAAGAAGCCCACGCTCTTCTCAAATGGAAAACTAGCCTAAAAAATCGTAATAAAGGATCTCTCCTGCCTTCATGGACTCTTAATAATGCCACCAAAATAAGCCCGTGTGCTTGGTTTGGAATTCATTGCAACCATGCCGGAAAAGTCAATAGTATTAACCTCACAAGTGTAGGTTTAAAAGGTACGCTTTATGATTTTTCATTCTCATCATTTCCTCATCTTGCGTATCTCGATCTTAAGGTCAATCAAATCTTTGGAATTATCACTCCTCAAATTGGTAACATTTCGAAACTTAAGCACCTTGATTTATCATCCAATTCATTTTCTGGTAATATTCCACCTCAAATTGGTAACCTTTCCATGCTCAAGTTCCTTTATTTATCCGCCAATCAATTTTCTGGAAGAATACCACCACAAATTGGCCGCCTAAGTTATCTCAAGACCCTTCACTTGTTTGAGAATCAACTAAGTGGCTCAATTCCTCATGAAGTAGGGGGATTAAGCTCTCTAAACGAACTTTCTCTGTACTCAAACTTTTTGAAAGATTCAATCCCTCCTTCTTTGGGTAACTTGACCAACTTAGCTATCTTGTTTCTTCATAATAATTCACTTTCTGGTTCAATCCCAAGTGAAATAGGAAACTTGAAGTCTCTTTCCGCTCTAGCATTGGGCTATAATAAAATCAGTGGCTCAATCCCTCTTTTCTTGGGTAATTTGACCAATTTAGATACCTTGTATCTTCGTAACAATTCATTTACTAGTTCAATTCCAAGTGAAATAGGAAAGTTAAAATCTCTTTCCATTTTAGAATTAGGTGAAAATAGACTTAATGGTTCAATCCCTTTTTCCGTAGGTAACTTGACCAACTTGACTACCTTGTATCTTTATAACAATTTACTTTCTGGTTCAATTCCAATTGAAATAGGAAACTTAAAGTCTCTTTCTAGTATAGAATTGGCATACAATAAACTCAGTGGCTCAATCCCTCACTCTATGGGTAACTTGACCAACTTGGCTACTTTGTATTTTTATAAAAATTCACTTTCTGGTTTAATTCCAAATGAAATAGGAAACTTGAAGCAACTTTCCAATCTAGATTTAAGTGAAAATAAACTTATTGGCTCGATCCCTCATTCTTTGGGTAACTTGACCAACTTGGCTATCTTGTATCTTTATAACAATTCACTTTCTGGTTTAATTCCAAGTGAAATAGGAAACTTAAAGTCTCTTTTTGATCTAGAATTGAGTGAAAATAGACTCAATGGCTCAATCCCTCCTTCTTTAGGTAACTTGACCAATTTGGGTAGCTTGTATCTTCATAGCAATACACTTTCAGATTCAATCCCAAGTGAAATAGGAAACTTAAAGTCTCTTTTTGATCTAGAATTGGGTGGCAATAAACTCAGTAACTCAATTCCTCATACTTTGGGTAATTTGACTCACATGACTGTCTTGGCTCTTTACGATAATGCACTTTCTGGTGTTATTCCCAAAGAATTAGGAAACCTTGTGAAATTAACTATGTTAACTTTAAACAATAACCAATTACGAGGTTTAATTCCTAATTTGAGAAATTTGACAAGTGTAATAAGACTACGTCTTGATAGAAACCATCTCACTGGTAATATATCTAAATCTTTCAGTATTCATCCAAACTTGACTTTCATAGATCTCAGCCACAATAACTTTTATGGTGAAATCTCATCTGATTGGGGAAAATGCACAAATTTAGGCACTTTAGATGTTTCTGTAAATAATATTACTGGCAGCCTACCTCCTGAGATTGGAGAATCATCTCAATTACATGTCATTGATCTTTCTTCAAATAATATTATTGGCAAGATTCCATCAAAACTTGGCAAGCTTAGTTCTCTTATCAAGCTTACTTTAAGTAGGAATCAACTTTCTGGACAGTTACCTTCGGAACTCGGGTCACTCATTCAACTCGAATACCTTGACCTATCTTCGAATAGGTTAAACAATTCAATTCCAAGGAGTTTTGGTAACTTGGTTAAATTGCATTACTTGAATTTAAGCAGCAATCGGTTCATTGGAGAAATTCCAATCAAACTGGAAAAGCTCATTCAACTTTCAGAGTTAGATTTGAGTCATAACTTTCTCAGAAAAGAAATACCATCTCAAATCTGCAATATGAGAAGCCTAGAAAACCTGAATCTCTCCCATAATAACATTTCTGGTTTCATTCCAAGATGTTTTGAGGAAATGAATGGTCTTTCGCATATTGACATATCTTACAATGAGTTACATGGACCAATTCCTAATAGCATCGCATTCAGCGATGCTCCGATGGAAGCATTACAAGGGAATAAAGGATTGTGCGGAGATATCAAAGGATTTCAATCTTGTAAAGCATCCAAGTCACACAAACAAGCTTCGACAAAGATTTGGGTTGTTATTGTATTCCCTATCTTAGGGATTGTTGCTCTTTTGATTTCTTTGATTGGATTGTTCTTTATGTTCCAAAGAAGGAAAAATGCCTTACAAACACGACGGAATAACCCTAGAGGTACTCAAGGATTGCTTTCAGTGTTAACCTTCGAAGGAAAAATCATGTACGAAGAAATCATTATGGCAACAAATGACTTTGATGATGAGCACTGCATTGGAAAAGGTGGACAAGGAAGTGTATACAAAGCTAAGCTACCTTCTGGAGAAATCATTGCAGTCAAGAAATTTCATTCACCACCAGGTGAGATGACATTTCAGCAAGAATTCTTGAATGAAGTCAAGGCATTGACTGAGATACGGCATCGTAATATTGTGAAATTTTATGGCTTTTGTTCACATGTCCAACACTCATTTTTAGTTTATGAATATCTTGAAATGGGTAGCTTGGCCATGGTCCTTAGCAATGACACAACAGCAGAGGAATTGGGCTGGACACAAAGAATGAATGTGATAAAAGGTGTAGCTGATGCATTGTCTTACTTGCACAACGATTGCTTTCTCCAATTGTTCATCGAGACATATCAAGCAAAAATGTGTTGTTAGATTTAGAGTATGAAGCTCATGTTTCAGATTTCGGAATTGCCAAGTTTCTCAAGCCAGACTCATCCAATTGGACAGAACTTGTTGGCACATTAGGATATGTTGCACCAGGTACATATATTATTGTTCAAACATACACAATATACTAACTGATATCTGTTAACTAGATTTCAAGTAAAAAAAAAAATAATTACTTTTATTTTTCCCCTTCAGACATACACAATACACAAAATAGATTTCAAGTAAAAAAAAATTACTTTTATTTTTCCCCTTGAAAAGTCACATACACAATGAAAGTGTATAGCTTTAGCTTTGGAATTTTAGCATTGGAAGTGATAAAAGGAAAGCATCCAAGAGATTTCATTTCCTCAATTTGCTATTCATCTTCAAACTTGGACATAGAACTTGATGAAATATTAGATCTTCGGCTTCCAACCCCATCATCCAATATTCGGGACAAATTGATATCAATCATAGAAGTCGCCATTTCATGTTTAGATCAGAGTCCAGAATCCAGACCAACCATGCAGAAAGTATCTCAATTGTTAAAGATTTAGTCTAGTTTGTAAAATTTGCTATTGAATTGTTTATTTTTTGAAGTAATTGGTCTTGTCCTTTTCAATCATTTTCTACTTTCACCACATCACAATCTTGTTCGAGATTTTATCAAATCAAAAGGGATAAGGCTTGTAAGTCCCCTTGACTAGATGTATCTTCTTCATGTTATGAATAAACTCTTTCTCACCTTACGTAGTCTGTGATTTAATTATCTAACAGTATTTTTGATATGTCACTCCAAAACTATTGCCTGCTTTCGAAATTTCACCCTCAATTTCTCTCCCCAGTTCGGTTAAAACCATCAGTCTACTATCATGACCTCGATGAAGATATGCTCTATAACAATATTCAAAACTTCTCTTTAAAGGAATTTCAAGTACGTGGTATTAATTAGGCATTTGGCAATATGTTACCATATCTTTAAATTTCTTATTACATATTCTAAGTTGTCTGATAATGCTCCTGACTTAACAATTGAATGCCACGACTTGGGAATTTTAACAAAAAAACTGGAGAAGTATAACTTGAGAGAAAAAAAAATCGTGCAATGGAACTGAAATCCATAACCCAAGAAAATACCAATTGAGAAACCAAAACACCTTAATACCTTCATTTCGCATCCCAGATGCTCTATACGTTTTTGAACTGCATAACGTCTTCGGTTAATCATCTTCCACAGCTAAATAATTTAAGAAAGCATTAGATAACATTCAGATATACATCTCTCAAAGAAATATGCATTTGGAAGTTTCCGAGGAGCTCAGACAACTACCTAAATGAAGTTTTCCTCATTAAAATAGTGAGTTTATTCATAATTTGGTTTGGGGAAGATGAATAAGTTTAGTTCGAACCACCCAGGTGCTAGGTGCTGACTGGAAGCTTGTCAATCATAGCAAGCTAACCATGCGAGCTCGCTCTTAACATTTCCATCCCAAAAAAGTATAATAATAACAGGTGGCTCAGCGTAAACTACTGGCCCTACCACATGCTGTTATTGAGATGGCTAGGGGAAAAGAGTGATCAACCATCACACTGTCGTTATCCTAGGCATTTACCAATGTGCTGCCCTTCACAGTTAGCTCCAAAAGTCGAACAAGTGACATAAATATTTCCAACTTGTTACATCCCGTTTTCCTGTTTACGAAGCGTACAGTACGTAAGTGACATGAACAAAGATTGCTAACATGGAATAGAGTTTAAACAAACAGCCCAAAATTTATTTTTGAAGCATACAACATAGACTAACATGTGGTTGCAAACTTAGGACAGACTGCATCATTGACGTACAGGAGCATGACAAAAGGTTACTTCCAAATCAAATTAAGGTAGGTTTCAAATTCACGGAAGCCATTCATATTAACTTCTCTTGTTTTGTTGTGCACAGGTCACTCCTGTTCTTATTGCAGCTAGTATACTTCTAGATAACAGGTTTGATGTATAAGATTTGAAGGGGATTTTCCTAGTCTATGCCTGCCAAAAGAAAATTTTAAATATTATATAAAAAATTCAGAATAAAACAAAATAACTATGCAGCTTGCTGCATTTTGATAATATATTTATAGACGCTGAATCCCAGGCATATGAACAAGAACCACCCATTTAAAAAGAAGGAAAGTTTTTGAATTGTTGACTTACAGATTGTTTTTAGTTTCTAAGAGAAAAACTCCTAAAGAAATTGACAAACATCATCACATATTTAAACTGCTCTAATAACCACTGCATGAATGCATTTTATTGCTGAGTGAAAACCATCAAACTGGAATGTAACCAGACCACAGAGTAATTTGACTACTCAACCAGGGCCGTCTCACATTTAAAAGAAATCTAGTAGGAAATTATAATTAATTTGATATAGCTACAATGCCTTTAAATGGTACCTCTACAGCAAACCATGCCCAGATCCTATTATTCCTAGCTTCCATCACTCTCTTCAAGACAGCTAACCCCAATTCCCTGATTAAGTCAGATATTTCCAAAAAGAAATCCCGCTTCTCGCAAAGAATCTGTCAACAAGCCCAGATATGTGAACATTTATTCATACCAAAGTTATCTTTTAAATGTCCATAGTAAGAATAGAGAAGATACTGATTCGTGTAACGTTCTCTGCAAGAGACAGTATCATCTGTGTTCGGAAAAAGAAACAATCATATCATGAAAAGGAAAAAATCTCCATGATTTTTATGAATCACCAAGATCACGACTCTAGAATCCTTAAGATATGTGTGCATCATTGTATTTATTATTTATATAATTTCTTTCCTATAATTGTATTATTTCTTTCTGATAAAAGCTCTTTGTAGAGCCTGTCTAACGGCCCTGCATTGTACATACAAGCATAGTGAAATATAGATTTTCTATTTATTCTCTCACATGTTATCAGGTTGATCTATCTCTCTAGTTTGTTCCTTTTTTGATTTCTTGTTTCTTTTCCATTCATTGGTTGTTATTATGGAAAAATCAGATGTCCCAGCCTCTTCAAGTCATATTAGAAGGCCTTGATTATGTTTTATGGGCACATGCTAGGCATAGTTTTCTCAAGGGACAAAAACTTTGGCGTTATGTTACTAGAGATATTGTAAAACCTGTTGACAGTGAAGATGAAACTGATGAGAAATTTGTTGATCGTCTTGAAGATTGAAGCAACCGAAACCATCAGGTAATCACTTGGTTTCGAGACACATCTGTGCTAACTATCAATTTGTAGTTTGGATGATTTGATACAACTAAGTCTTTGTAGGATTTTCTTGCTTATCAATATACAGCTACTGATCTGCCACACTAGTTTAAATTGTTATATAGTCTGAATCAAATGCATCAAGAACCTGAACAAAGTATTTCTAATTTCCATTCACAGATGCAATTTATATAGGATCAATAGGCTTTTTATGAACTTTGTTGGAAAAATAGTGTTCATACAGAAAAATTTATGGCCTATAGAGATCAACAGAGGCTAATTCAGTTCCTCATGGCCTACCATAACAGTTTTGAGCCCACTTGTATTTCCTTGCTCCATCAGAACCCATTGCCGAACTTGGATTCCACTATAGATAAACTTATCTCAGAAGAAACACACTACTCTGCCATCAAGATGTATATCACAGATACCGTTCTTGTTACTCTCCAGTCTAATCAATGTAATGTTTCCTCTTTCATTTCTCAGAAAAAAAATGTAACTATTGCCACTTGCATGGTCATCTTGTATTACATTGCCTAACAAGACGTTGTACAATTTGTTGCAAAATTTGCGGTGGACAATTTGGCAAAGATTGTCCTAGTAAAGGGAAACAATCTCAGGGTGACACGGATAAGTGTCTTACTTCTTCATGAAAATCCCTACATAATTTAGCATCTCTGTCACAATCACTTATCTCTCAATCTGGTAATATTTTTGCATCTTCAATTTCATCAAGTACATCCTCTTGGTATTTTGATTATGCTTGTTGTAATTACATGACTGCAGATTCTAGTATTTTTTTCCTCAATATCAATTTCCCCTTTTTACCTCTTGTACAATCACTTATCTTTTAGTATTTTTACTGTTGATGGTTCCTTTATGAAACCTAATCACCTAGGGAATGTTTCACTTCCACTTCATTATCGAACACATTGTTTGTTCCTAAACTTACTTTAAATCTCTTATTTGTTGGCCAATTATGTGACCTTGGTCGGCCAAACACTTGGGATAAGTGTAAAGTTGGGCGCCGGTTTGAACTCATTAGTCATCATCTCCCTCAAGATATTTCATGACGCAACTAAGAAGCGATCCCTTAAGATATTTCATGACGCAACTAAGAAGCGATACTAAATTTCATTCTAGCGTATGTTGTTGAAAAGTCAAGAAGGAGGGCTCTCATGAAGGAGAAAATAACTCAATTAAGAAATATTGAATATCATTGATGAGAAGCTTGTGTAAAAAAACACGCATAACAAGCCTATTTATACTAATTAAGATTATCCTATTCCTAATAAAATAAGATAAATAATCTAAAATCCTAATTAGACTAGAATTACAAATATAACTTAAATAAGATTAATAAAATAAGATAATCCTAATAAAATACTAAATACTAAATTGCTTCAAAATCTAAAATTGCTAATATGTTCTTTCACATACGCTTCCTACATCATCTCACCACCTCAATCCACAGCCTCCACCTCCCCAGTTTCATCTCTCAGCCTCTGGCATTCACGGTTAGGACTTGCCTCTCTTGGTTGTTTACATTTGTTAAAGTCTAGTGGCAATTTAGATACCGTTTACTACAAACAATTTGATTGTACGTCTTGTCACTTAGGCAAATATACTACTTTGTCTTTTAATAGTAGTAATTTAGTTTCTTCTCCTCCTTTTGATCTTTTTCATTTTAATAGTTGGGAACTATCTTGTAACATATGACCTAAAAAAAAAAAAATTCTACTTAAGGAAAGAGTAGAGAGAGAAGCATTTTTTTTCCTAAAGTAGAAAGAGAGAGAGAGAGAGCGATAGAGAGAGAGAAAGAGAAAGAGAGAGAAAGACTCGTTGACCCGGATCTCAGGATTTCGGCCACCCCACCGGTCAAGCTTGGTACCGATCTAAAGCTTGTGAGCCACCGGTTGTATCCCTACCGTCCTCGTCACTGAAAACCAGCCAGAACGTTGGCGATCTAGCTCGAAAAGCCGTGGCCAAACCCATTTCTCCTTGCCGCCGATCTAGCTGGAATTAGGTCGATCCACCACTTGGATCTTGTTTCTCAGCTTTCCCTTATTGTTTTCCAACCAACCCCGTCACCTGAAATGGTCGGATTGCCGCCGATCAACCGCCAGAAAGCTCACAGTTTTGGGGAGCTCAATCCGCCCGTGGGAAGGCCGCCCGTGGGAAGTCACCGCCGACACCATTGCACTCACTGAGGTCAGATCTAGCAGACTTGAGCTTCTCGTCACCGTTGACTAACTTCTAGTCACCGTTGATTGTTAGGGGTAATTCGGTAATTTCATAAACTTTTGGGGTAATTTTGTAATTTTAAAATTTATGGACATTTTGGTAATTTCAGATTAGGGCAGTTAGGTAATTTGAGATTTCAGGGGTAATTAAGTAATTTATGTCGTTAGGGGCATTTTGATAATTTTATATTTTACTGGGGGTAATTTTATAAATTCAAAACTTGTGGATATCTTTGTAATCGGAATTGAGGATAGTTTGATAATATGTAATTCTGAGGATAATTTGATGAATTTTGACGTCGAGGGTATTTTGATAATTTTATGAATTCGAGAATATTTTATTACAGATAAATGTATTTTCAAGCATATTAGTTATAATTCGCGATTATAGTTAGTAATTATGTTATTTCCTCAAATTAGGAGGATTCGCGAATGAGAATCAACCAGCGGACGTTGTCGATACCGAGTTCGGACACCGTCACTATGAGTGAAATATACGAAACCTATTTTCATTGTAGTTTATTATAATTTTAAAATATGGTAAAGCTAATTTACGATATTGGTTTTAAAGGCTTCGATTTAATGATTTTATAGAAATGGATTTTATCTGTGTTTTGGTATTTATTATGAGAAATGTGTTTGATTAATAATTTTGGTTACCGAGTTTGAATATGCATGATAATATTTTTACAGAAAAGGAAAGCAGATTTAAGATATGTTAATGAAAAAGGAAATGAGATTTCGAATGAGATTTCAGATGAGATTTTCAGATAAGATTATATGTTTATATATGTGTATAAAGGTTGTTTGCAAAATCATTAGCCAGTACCCTTCCCTTTCAGATACACTGATACAGATGAGATGACATATGCATGCAGTATAATGAATACCGAGATACTCATATTGAGATATGGATGATACAGATGAGATGATATTTTTCGATCTATCCGTGTAGCTCTGTGGTGTGGCGGTACTCAGATAGTACGTCATTGCCCGTCTGTTGAGGTCTGAATATGATGAGATATGAGATTGTACTTCCCTATCTATCCGTGTAGCTTCGGGGTGTGATTGTACCCAGATAGTACGTTATTGCCCGTCCGTCGAGGTACGGATATGATGACATTATTTCCCCTGGGTATTTGTTTGGTGATAGTTTTCGGTATTTCAGTATTGATGTTATAAGTATTATGAATTTCCATTGATTTATACCGTATATTTGTAATATCGTTATTTGAGTACATGATTTGGATTTAATAAGTTATTTAAATTGTTATGATATTTTAATGAGATGATGTTTTGATCTGGTTAATTATTTTAGAATAAAGTTAGGTTGAAAAACTACTATCCACTCACTAAGCTCACTGAGTTTTATACTCATCCCGTTTTATTATATTCCCCCCCTCCCCCCCCAACAGGAGATTCGCAGGTACAACAGTCGACCTAGCAACAATAATTATTTTTGGAATTATGGCCACGTTATGATGTTAGGAGTTATCGATTAATTTATTGAGATAATTTGGGATTGTATAATTTGTTACTTTTCGGAGATTACGGATAACATATGTATTTTATTGATATTGGATACTAAATAATTTGGTATTTTGTTGAGGAGATTGGTTGCTCGGAGATAATTATATTTGAAATTCTTTTAGGAGTGCTTGATTTATAATCTTTTAGATTATATTAGAAAGATTATATAGAATTAGGCCGATTCGCCCTTGGAGTTCGGGGCGGGTTGTGTCATATCCAACTCCAACTATGGGTGGCTCTATATCTGTTGTAATTTTCATTGATGATTATTTCAATTACATATGGTTATATCTCATGAAAAATAAATATGAGTTTTCTTCAATTTATCAAGAGTTTGCTAATATGGTTAAACATAATGCTCTCACGCTAGTGAAGTTTTTCGTACTGATAATACCATGGAATATAGGGATTTTGATTTCTTAAATTTTCTAAATCAGAATGGAACTATATGTCATTGCTCTTGCCTAGGAACATCCTAATAAAATGGAAGAATTGAACGTAAACATAGACATATCTTAGACATTGTTCGTGCTCTTCTCATTTATTACTCTTGTCCTAAACATTTCCGGGCCGAGGCTGCTCTTACTACAGTCTATACGATATTGCATATACAGACCATATTGTCAATCAGTTTATGGGAGCACCTCACTCCACTCATTATGAAGTTGTTCTTCATCTCTTCTGCTTCATCAAGGGTACTTTATTTCTTAGTCTTTATTTTTCATCTCATTCTTCCCTCGAACTTTGGGCCTATTCTAATGCCAGTTGTTTGATGATCATACTGATCCTCGCTCTACAACTGGTCTATGTATTTTTTTTGAAGATTCGCTTATTTTTTGGCATGGCAAGACACAAACTATTGTAGCACGATCCACCACCGAATCTGAATGTAGAGTCGTTGCTAATACTACCTAAGAGATTATTTGGCTTTGCTAGTTGCTCAATAACATGGGTTTCTCACAATCCTATGAGACATTGCTATATTGTGATAAAAAAAGTGCTGTCTATATTGCTCATAATGATGTCTTCATGAATGCACCAAACACATTGAGACCGACCGTCTTTTTAGTCGCCAACTTATAGCTCAAGGAATTTTCCAACTACATAAAGCTTCATCTGAAGATCAATCGGCAGATCTTTTTACCAAACCTCAACTTCCAGATCAATTTTGTCAATTGCTTTTCAAACTCCAGCTTACTTCGATTCCACCAGCTTGAGTTTGAGGGGCTGTTATAAAAAAGAAGCAATCATTTTACGAAAAGGAAAAAATCTCCATGATTTTTGTGAATCCCTAGGATCATGACTCTAAAATTCTCAAGATATATGTGCATCATTGTATTCATTATTTATATAATTTCTTTTCTATAATTGTATTATTTCTTTCATATAAAAGATCCCTGTGAAACCTATATAAAGGCCCTGCATTATACATACAAGCATAGTGAAATATAGATTAGATTTTCCATCCATTCTCTCACAATCTGAGATCTACTTCAAGATATAGGTAGCTTTAGAGACCCCAGCTTCAAAAAAGAAAAAAAAATGCTCGATAAGCATCCAAGAGAATGAACTGCTGTCTACTTTACATTAACTCAATAGAAACCATAACTCGCATTAGGAGCATTCATAAACATTGAACTACCCTTACCCATATATTGTCCATTTATTCCAGTCGGCATTAAGCAGCCTATTCTTAAAATCACACACAAAATACCAAAGAAGTCATCCCCTGAAGGTAGTCGAATGCTTCTAACTTCAGATTTAACGTAACTAGATTTTGAAGCCACATTTCCACAGTCACAAGTTTGGCAGTCATTAATAAAATCAGGCATTTGCCCACTCATCATAAGTTGATCAAGATGAGTCAGTGGTTTGTTAAGGGCTTGAAAGAAATCACCATCTAATCTTCCCTTCCACGAGCATAAATTTTTTGCAGTCTGATTACTATCTAACTTTGTCCTTCAGCACAGTCTCTTGAAAGCAAGTGACTAGTGGCTGTATCCACCAGACTATACAAAGGAACCTCCTTTGTAGATGAATTTTCATTTTAAGCACACTACCAACCGAGTGTGTGAATACACATTTAAGTCTGTTGAATTATGTGGATTTTGACGATAGCATGGAATTGATAGTGGACATGTCTGTTACTCATCCCACAATATAGGTCACCATTTTCAAGATTTTTGTACAAAACGAACCTCTGAGCAAGGCCATTGTTGAAATGATAAATGTCAAGAAAAACTGCTAGCACCGAATACACAATATAAAGAGAAATGAAGCATTTGACGCAAAGCAGATAAACGAACAATTTTGAAAACTAATGGAGAGAAAGTTCAAGCTTTAAAGGATATAAATTTTGGAAACAATGGACTATTCTTAATATAAACCATTAACCTAACTAATAAGATAATGAATTGCAAGCACCCATCACCAATTGGAAGATGCTAAAAGCTATTGTTCTAGTGAACATGAAAATCTGAAGACAATTATTATCAATACACATGTTGTAGCTATCTCCAATTAGAGCAGAAAATCAAATATAAAAGAGATGAAATGGAAAAAAAATGACCACTTTAAGAAGAAGCCTCCTTGACTGAAGTTTCTGAGCAACTATGTCACGGATTACTGACAGCACTCCAACAACTATTGCCTGCATAAGGTAATAAATATTCAAGGTTTTCTCAACCTTCTCAAATACCAAACAGAAAACTTATACCAAACAATAAAAAAATAAAAAAGACCTTTTTTCTCAGAAGGTGTTGCTGAAGCAGTATCAAATATTGTTGCAATCCTTTATTTGCAAGTGAATCCATTTTCTGACTGAAATTTCTCCTTAACGCAACCTTAAAGATAGAGAGATTCTTAATAAATGTTTTGTTTTACAACATTTCAATCTCCCTCTTTGTACTTACTGAAGTTCAGCATTTTGCACAGATGGCAATAAAATATATTCCATAAAGTTTTGGCAAATTTTGGCAAAACCATTATACGAAACGAAGCATAAAATAGGATGTCATTGCTAGCAGAAAAATAAAGACCTGCCCTCATTAGTCTTTGAGATCTCATATAACTATTCACCTGTGACAGATTCTTAATCAAATATAAAACATGTCTAGCAGAAAGATGAACAAATAGCCAACATCAAAAAATGCATAAGATAATAAGCATCTAGAAAGACTAAGGACATCCAATTTTATATAGGAAGGAACAGTAGATAAAAGCAAATATTTCTCAATTTGAAATAAAAAAGATACCTTTAAAAAAACTTTTGTTCCAACTTTGAAAAGGCAAAAGACGATCAGCTAGCCTTCTACCACGAAGCATAGAACAATTTCTGTAACGACCCGCCCCAACAACAAAGGGCGAACTTAACTAAAACTCACATTTAAACTTAAATATCTCTTTACAGTCATTAATAGTTCAAGCCTTAGCACAATATTAAACTGCAGCGAAAGAATTTAAAATCTTGCCAACCCATCTACCGTCCTCAGTTCAAGTCCTCCTCATTCATCATGAATCAATCCTGATTTATGGAAATTGAATCAAAATAAACTATAGTAAGTATAAAACGCAGTTAGCAAACTAGTTTTTCTTATACTAAAATACATATGTACTTATATATAATGCAAACAAATGACATGCCATGATCTTTTGAAAACATTCTAAAAAAATTATTAAAATCTCTTTCTATCACTTTCAAACTCTCACATTTTCTTTCAAAAAAATACATATCCTACATGTGTCACTTTGCACTATGCATGGCACTTTATGGCATATTGGCCCTCGAGAGGTGGCTTCCACATAGTTTCAAGCGGCGACCACCACACAACTTCAAGATATGCCCCCCCCCCCAATGCTAAAATCTACTTTCTCATTTCATAGAAAACATAATGTGTAACACTCCAAATTCACCCAAAAATCTTAAGAGGATTTTGAAATGAAACTTTTAAACATTAATCTCACTTCCCAAATAAGGTCGATATTGTTTATTTGCAAAGCATATGAAATACTAATTAGGCTACCTAAGAGGGGGGGGGTGAATTGGGTTCTTAAAACTTAAGCAAATAAAACCACATAACAATTTAAACTAATGTCTTAATAAAATCAAAAGCAATAATTTGAATAATACTCGAAATTAAAAGGATAAGGGAAGAGAGATCAAACATGTAATTTTTAAGTGGTTCGGCCAACCGTACGTACGTCCATGCCTCCAAGCTGACCGGGCTTGGGGATTCCTCTAAGCAAGTCTCCAAGGCTTCAACAACACTTACAATTGAATTCGAAGGTGTCAATGAACCTTTATAACAACAGATTATTCCCAATCTCTTAACTCAAGTGTATCCCAACACTTATAATCACTCAAAAATAGAAGTTATAAATAAATAATTTCTCACATAATGTGTATTGTAATCAATGAAATCTAAAAGTGTGAATTAATGTAGTAAAAAAAAATTTTGAAGCTCAATGAAGATTGTTTTCTCAATAGCAAACTCAATGACAACTCATGGATCACCTTTGACTTGAATTTGATTGAGCTATTTTATAGTTGGAGCAGAAAACTAGCCGTTGTTGACTTTTTAAGAATAATTGGATTGTCGTTTGCTGCTGTTGGTTAATCGTTTTGACTTGTCCAAATAGCCGTTGTGCTTAGATTTTAAATAAACGGTTTATCGTCTACTGTTGTGCAAATTTTATTGAACTCGCAAGTGCACGAATCTATTGTAGAATAGATTAATGGTGACGAGTGTCGATCCCACGAGGAGGTGGATTTTAATTGCTTGTAGAATTAATTTTCTAGGAGGGTGATTGGATTTATAATGAAAATGATGTAGGCTATCAATTAATTTAAATTAAAGCAGTGGGAATAAACTATTAAGATGAAAGGCTTGGATCTCCGGATCTGTCTCAACATGCACCATCGGCTTAATATTCATTATTAGTACCAATTAAATCATGAAGGGGGAACTTCCACTCATCATGAACCACACTCTAATAGATATGGTGCTAAGGGCTTCCCGTGCCAAATAGTAATAACCTTGCCTAGGGAGGCGGTTATTCCAGCCGATATCCAGACAAGATTATTACTATCTGTCTACGAAAAGTCAAAACAACCACACAAATTAAAGGGGAAGGAAAAGTAAATTTACCAAATTAAGCCCATGGAGCATGTTGAGACTTCACCTTCAACCCAAGCTTGAAAGGAAATTAGCCACTCATATTTGAACTAGGGGTAAAATGGGAATTTTATTAAAATACGTAGAAAATACAAGATGGAGATGGAATTAGAGAAAATGGAGTCCAAAAATGGATTCAGGGGTGTCAAATTAGGGGAGCCCCCTTTTATAGATACACCGAGTAAATCATGGCCATCGGATTAAAACAATTTGGACGCTCGAGGATTGCGCCACGTGGCAAGTTCCTATTGGATGGAACACATCATCGTGGGCTGTTATTCTGTGTATATGCATGTACCGTACACACGCGTTTTTTCGATCCACTAATATTCTGCCACGCCACCGTCAACATTTTTGGTTCAATAGGATCATGACACGCCATCGTGATCAACGCCACATCATCATCAATGCCACATAAGCGGTCAATGCCACATCATTCGTCCAATCAAATGCCGCCACGTCATCGTATAGTGCCACGTCATCGCATGCAGTGCCACGTCGGCATCTACGATACAGACAGAATAAAGTCTGTGAAGCGTCGTAAATGCATCAAGATCATATATCAACCGCATCAGTATGTGTGAACGATCTGTATATGTGAACAATACCATTTTTCTTTTTATGCTCCTCCTAAGGTTTTCGACTGTCCTGAGTTCAAAAGTGTTGTCCGTTTTTCCATCTGATCTCTCGTTTATTGTGAAATGACCATGATATCCCCTAAAATACATAAAATACTTAATTAAAATAAAACATACATAATCAAATTACAAATGACTTAAAGACATAAAAATAGGGATGTTAGTGAGACTTGGAGTGTAAAATGATGATTTTCTCCATTATAAATATACACTTTCTAATACTCAACACACCCCAAACTACTTGTTGCTAGTCCCTAGCAATTTGAGCGAAAACAAAGCTGAAATTTTTTTTTTTTTTTTTTTATACTGTGGTATTTATTCAATCAGACTAATGATAACAATCAAATAAAAGTATAAGCATTATCTACAGTCTAAAGAAATATCATTCCCACATCAACTCTCCACATGAATCAGTTTAGAAAACTTTGTCACAACTTTAGTAATCGAGTCACTTTTAAGAATGACATGCAAACCCCAAAATCTCACTGGTAGTAGTAGTACGCTCACAAAGAAATTAAACCAAAAAATAATCACTCCAGTGAATGGTAGCTTGAGTGAAAATAATAAAGAAATAATATCACACACTTTCACCAAGGTGACAAAAATATGCCCTCGAACTTAGAAATAAGACGATTTCAATGCTAATCAAACCAATAAATTCATCATCTTTTTTTTTTTTTTTTTTTTTTTTTTTCTAGATGCATTGCCACATCTTTTCAACCAATATAACTAGTTTATTTCAGACTATAGTTCCCTAAAATCAAGAAGGACTTTTATTGGACGTAACGTAGGCTAGACGCGTGGCTAACAACGAAAGGATAATAGAAAAAATAAAATATATGTTTGAAAAATAGAGAACTTTGGAGATTGTAAGGTGCTTTTCACTTGATTTTTTTTTTTATTTTTTTTTATTTTTTATTTATTTATTTATTTTTTTTTTGTAAACATTTTTTTTCTTTTGTTTCTTTTTCTCTTTTTTTTTTTTTTTAGCACTTTTTTTTTTTATGCAAAATTATCTATATTTTAAAAAATAAATGGGTGGTGAGAAATACAAAATATAAGGTTATACTCCACATTGGAGTGGGACTAGTTAATAGGTTCTTAAAAGAAAAGTCTTTATTTTTATTATTTTATTATTATTACTATTATTTTTTTTTTAAGGCTCAAAAGGGTTAACTATGGATACATATTAATAGGGTTGGCTAGAAAGGCTCAAACGGACCAAAGATGGCCTTTCTGTCATCTTTTAGGGTTCTAAATAATCTTCCATATCTACTAGTTAGATGGACCTTCGGATGTGGCAACACACACTTTAGTTTTTTTTTTTTTTTTTTTTTTTTTTTTTTTTAAAATTTGGAGATAATGTATAAAGAAATAAACTCATGCTAAATTTGAATGAAGAATGGGCAAAAAGGGTTACTTTCCAAGAAAAATAACAGGCTCAAAACTCACTTGGAAATTATTATGACATGTGCATTCTTTCAAGAAACTTATATTTGTCTCAAACATCAACATGTAGAACACAAACATGGTGTAACATAACTAAAGACCAAAGATAATACAAATACTAAAATTTGAAAGTTATCATGTCATCTAATTATGAAAAGATCACACAAAACGTTTTTTTTTTTTTTTTTTTTTTTTTTTTTTTTTTTAAGAAGATGCGTTTCTAGAGTCACTGCACTCCATATTCAGCCATCTTCGACTAAAAAAATTTAACCACAGTTAGTTTCTAAAATAAAAATTAGTAAAAACTACACCAAGATTGAGATATTCCACAATTGTCAACTATTCCCTCCCCCCAACCAGAACGAAACATTGTCCTCAATGTTGAAAGAAAATAGGGTTTAGAAGACATCACCGAGTCTTTGGATCACGAAAGAAAATATTTACAAGCGGAGAGTTAAATCTAATTTGCACTTCTTATTACGCCATCTTTATTACCATCATTAGTTGGCCATTCCAAAGACAAGGGTCTTGGGATCCGGCTCGTCATAAGCTTGTAGAATGAGATCAATTAACTCGTTAGCGATGAGCACAAATAAAGATTTTTTCATTTGTGAAAGGGATGAAATGGTTTTTTATTGCATGGTTAAGAAATGCGATGAAGCCATCATAAAAGTTATTGACATTTAACAAACCGATGGGTTTCGATGAATGTTCGAGATGGGCCCAATGCTAATGTGATTAGTGCCTCTAGAGTTGCAAGATCTCCTGGTAGGAAAATAAAAGCATCAGCATGATTTAGCATTTCAGTTATTCTTTCTTGCATACCTGAGACAACTAACTCTTCTCCAATTGGTGAGTCAGACATACAGGCCAATGGTTTGAGGCTTCTTGGGATGATGCCTAACACTTGGCTCCTCCGAGATAAACGACTTTCGAGACTAGTTTTGATAACCCTCGGTCACCTCCTCCATAAATCAGATGCAAATTTCTTTCTGCTATGCGTTGACCAAGATCGATGGCTGCCTCAACGAACTCTTTATGCTTGCCATAGTTAAATCCAGAGAGCACACAAATGTTCTTGAATTGTTTATTGGGAGTAGCTGCCATTGGTATGCTTCTCAAAAACAATTTGTGAGTCTAAAAGAAAATGATCATATATCAAGGATCTTGGTGACAATGATTTACAGCTGTATAGGAGGTAGCATGTCTATGTCAATTAACGCGTAAAGCACATGGCTCGAGAGTCAAAAAGGAAATGGTAAAAGAAAAAGCACTCAATTATTAAAGACAATAATGCAATTGATAAAACAACAGTGAAATAAAACAACAGTAAAGTAAAACAACAGTAAAAGGATATTTACAAGTAGTTGTGATTGTGGCTCACATCTTCCTCTAGGTTTACGTCCAGAAACGGCTTGAACGCCCTCTATGGGTCGAGGATAGGCTTCCCATCCAGTTTTCTTATAAACTGGCAAACAGGGTCGTTTATAGTCAGATTCCCAAGACTATATCGTGCATGCTCTTTTTGAAATAATGGCCATAACTGGAGAATTGCTCTTTGTACGTATCCACTGGGATGCGTTTCAAGAGACAAAAGGACATCATCCAATGACTCTTTATTCAAGCCATCCCTAATGAATTGAATCTTATCTTCCCTATTATCAGACATCATTCCTAAAGAACAAGGATTTTTATCGCATTTCATCCTGGCACACTTATGGCAATCAACATGAAGTTTTTCAGCTCTTCGTTTTCTTGAGTAATTTCCTTTACCACAACCAGGCATGTAGGCAATAAATTTAGGAGGTAACTCACCTGTCAAACGTACCTTGGCCTCGATTAACCAACGGATGTCAGCAGGGACGTTATTTCTCATCAGCACTCGCATGCGTTGGACCGAGCTTTATAGATCGTAAGGAGGGCATTCGAGGAAGTGAAGGAAATCGCTTGTGAAGCTTTGCTAGAATCGTGTTTCTGTCCATACCTTCTTCTCAGAATATTAGTTATTATGGGAAACTAAAGTAACCGACTTTGATTGTCACGGAGTACCGTTATCCGCCACTTAACCGGGGTAACAAACTAGAGAACACACAAAAAAGAAAAGAAAAGAAAAGAAAAGAAAAGAAAAATAATAATCTCACAATTGTCCTCTTATTGAGTTTTCCTCAAGTTCGATTTGGGTTTCGTTGATGCCTCCCTCAATTTCTTTGAGTTGTCTTTCTAGATCTTCAACGTGGGATACCAACTCTGGAGGTTGTAGCTTCCAAATACGATTCGTTTTACAAAATCGTATCTGGCTTCTCAGATGAGATTGTACACGTTGAAGTTGTCTGAGAATGTTCAAGAGGAACTGTCTAGTTGAGGAACACATAATTAGAAGTGATAAAAGAAAACTGAATGATTAAATAAACACACTTTCACAATAATTTAAATCACCGAAAAGAAGAAATAAATAAGAAAAATTCTTAATTTAAATTTGGTGGGTCACTCAAATCTATTTCGGTGCCTTTTTTCACGTGGTTGGTACTCTAGATATGGCTTCAATCTTTGACCATTAACTTTAAAAATTACACCGTTCTTTGGATCCTTAATTTTAACTCTGCTCCATATGAAAAAAAGATGGACTATAAAGGGACCATTCCATCGATAGCGTAACTTACCTGGGAATAGGCGCAAGCGAGAATTGAATAAAAGTACTTTCTGACCTGGTGTGAAAGATTTTCTCATAATTTGCTTGTCATGAAAGACTTTCATTCATTTTGTAAATATTGGCATTTTTGTATACATCATTACGACTTTCTTCAAGTTCGCCGGTTGTGATTTTCTTTCTAAGTTAGCTTGCTGCGTGTCAAAGTTGAATTTCTTGGCGGCCCGATATGCACAATGCTCAAGTTTTGGTGGTGATTGTAATGATGGACTCGGTTTCTTCTCGATGGTGCTAGTTGTTCCACTCTTGACTTCCATTTGTTAATGTCCATGGATGGTCTTGAATCAAGTAAGGCGTTAACCTCATCTATTGATCTGTCAATATCAAAATTCAAACCAAAGTGAGTTAAACATGTTTGTAAAGGGTCATCACTAAGATTTGAAAGAAAAGTATTATCAACTAATTCTTCGATTAAATCCACATCAACAATTTCATCATCTGCATTGGGAGGTTGTTTGGCAATGTTGAAGATATTTAGCTCCATCGTCATATTGCCAAAGGACAACTGCATATTTCGATCTGCGCATTGAATGTGAGCATCGGCAGTTGCCAAGAAAGGTCGTCCTAAGATAATGGGGATCTGCTTCCTTGAATCCTGGACTGGTTGAGTGTCAATTACAATGAAATCAACAGGAAAATAAAACTTATCTACCTGTATAAGCACGTCCTCCACAATACCACGAGGTTTTTTCATGGACCGATCTGCAAGCTGTAACACCACTGGAGTTGGGTGTAATTCTCCCAGTCCAAGTTTCACAAATACTGAGTAAGGCAACAGATTTACACTAGCTCCTAAGTCCAACAAAGCATTCTCAATTGTGTGGTTCCCTATACTACATGAGATAGTGGGGGAGCCTGGGTCTTTATATTTTAGAGGAAGTTTGTGTTGGAGTATAGAGCTCACGTTTTCTGTTAAAAATGCCTTCTTTTGAACATGAATGTTTCTCTTTTTAGTACAAAGGTCTTTAAGAAACTTGGCATAAGATGACACTTGTTTTATAGCATCAAGCAAAGGGATGTTAACACTTACCTGTTTAAAGATTTCAAAAATCTCACTTGTAGATTTTCCCTTTTTTGCTTTAGCTAACCTCTGGGGAAATGGAGCTTTTGGAACGTATTCTCGTGGGTTGGTTTCTTCTTTCTCCTCTAAGGATGAGTCTCTGCATTCACCAGTACAATTTGAGTTGTTTTTGTCACCGGCATCTCTACTTTGTTGTCAACTTCTTTTCCTTTTCGCAAGGTCATGACGGCTTTGACCTCTCCATGCTGCTGAGGTGAACTGGTACTTGCTTCACACACTCCTTTAGGATTTGGCACTGGTTGACTTGGAAATTTACCTTTCTCAACAGTCATTGCCAAGGTCTGAACTGAAGAAGCAAGTTGTCCCACCATTTTCTCAAGGTTTGAAATTGATTGGGTTTGTGAGTTGAAACCCGCTCTCATCTCATTTCGTAGTTCATCAATGGTGCGGTTTTGTTGCTCGATTTTGGAGTGAATAAGATTCTTGAAATTCTGAAATGCATCATCCCATGGTCTAGGCTGAGAATGGTTTGGGTTCTGATTATATGGTCTAAATGGTGGTTGAGAGGCTTGAGGATTTTGAGGAATTGGTTGCATTGGTGGAGTGAGAGTCTTTGGTCCATTCTGTTGGAATCCTTGAGACCATGAAAAATTAGGGTGGTCTCTCCATCCAGGATTATATGTGTTGGAGTAAGGGTTGTAGTTTGATGGCTTTCTCATTACATCTATGACATTGGCTTGATCTGAGTATGAGTCCTGGTCATGTGGCTCCGTCAATTTAGCAGCTGTTAACGATGCTATTTGTCGGGAAAGACCTTCAACTATGTCTTTGACTTCTTTAATTTCTGAACTTGACTCGCCAATGTGAACCTCATTCACTCCCTTAACTCTTCTAGTACTCCTGAGCGAACGACTCCGTTGTTGGGAATTATCCGCTTGTCGCTGGAAAAAATCCCAAATCTCTGATGCACTTTTTGACATTAGCTCTCCTCCACTTGTTGCCATTAGCCATTCTTGCACATTCGGCAATAATCCCTCTAAAAAGTATTGGCATTGGTGCCATTTTTCGTACCCATGATGTGGACACTTTAGGAGTAGCCCATTGAATCGCTCCCATGCTTCGAAAAATTGCTCGTCTTCTCTTTGGGTAAACTCTGAAATTTCCCTGCGAATAGCATTGGTTTTATGTACTGGGAAATATTTATTCAAAAATTTTGTTACCATTTGTTCCCATGATGTAATGCTATTAGCAGGCAATGCATTGAACCATGAACGAGCTCTATCCTTTAAAGAAAATGGAAATAATTTAAGCTTAACATCATCATCTGAAAAATTCTCATATTTAAAAGTTTGACAAATAGCATGAAAATCATTCAGATGATTATATGGATCTTCATTTTCTAGGCCATAGAATGTTGGGAGACAATTTAGCACACTAGGTTTTAATTCAAAACTCCTAGCAGCTACATTTGGGTATCGTATGCATGATGTGCTCAAGTTAGCTAAGGGACTGAAGTAGTCCTTAAATGGCCTCTCTTGTGGTGCTGGTTGCAAATCCATCCCAATTTTACTTTTAATTTCAACGTGTTTGTGTGTGCGAAGTGTTTTTTCTAATTCAAAGTCTATAGGCTCAAGATTAGGTAATTTTGACCTACGACCATGCATGCAAATAAAAAAATGATAACAAAATTAATAAAGATAAATAAGAGGGAGAAATTACAATACTAACCTTATCACGCTGTTACAATTTTGTTATGAAAATAACTCAAGCGCTAGATATAGAAAAGAAAATGCGTGAAACAAATTAAAATAAATTAAGAGGCGGTTGAACCTGCAGATTTCACAAAATAAAAAAAAAATAACAGGAAAATTAAATTACAGAAATTTAAAGAAGAGAAAAAAACAAAAAAAAAAAAATATTACAAGGAAACAAATAAAATAAATAAATAAAGAAGAAAAAAAAATTCTACAAATTAAAATACTTACCTCCCCGGCAACGGCGCCAAAAACTTGTTGTGCAAATTTTATTGAACTCGCAAGTGCACGAATCTATTGTAGAATAGATTAATGGTGACGAGTGTCGATCCCACGAGGAGGTGGATTTTAATTGCTTGTAGAATTAATTTTCTAGGAGGGTGATTGGATTTATAATGAAAATGATGTAGGCTATCAATTAATTTAAATTAAAGCAGTGGGAATAAACTATTAAGATGAAAGGCTTGGATCTCCGGATCTGTCTCAACATGCACCATCGGCTTAATATTCATTATTAGTACCAATTAAATCATGAAGGGGGAACTTCCACTCATCATGAACCACACTCTAATAGATATGGTGCTAAGGGCTTCCCGTGCAAAATAGTAATAACCTTGCTGGGGGAGGCGGTTATTCCAGATATCCAGACAAGATTATTACTATCTGTCTACGAAAAGTCAAAACAACCACATAAATTAAAGGGGAAGGAAAAGTAAATTTACCAAATTAAGCCCATGGAGCATGTTGAGACTTCACCTTCAACCCAAGCTTGAAAGGAAATTAGCCACTCATATTTGAACTAGGGGTAAAATGGGAATTTTATTAAAATACGTAGAAAATACAAGATGGAGATGGAATTAGAGAAAATGGAGTCCAAAAATGGATTCAGGGGTGTCAAATTAGGGGGGGGGATCTCCCTTTTTATAGATACACTGAGTAAATCATGGCCATCGGATTAAAACAATTTGGACGCTCAGGATTGCGCCACGTGGCAAGTTCCTATTGGATGGAACACATCATCAGGGCTGTTATTCTGTGTATATGCATGTACCGTACACACGTTTTTTCGATCCACTAATATTCTACCACGTCACCGGTCAACATTTTTGGTTCAATAGGATCATGACACGTCATCAGTCAATGCCACATAAGCGGTCAATGCCACATCATTCGTCCAATCAAATGCTGCCACGTCATCGTATAGTGCCACGTCATCGTACAGTGCCACGTCGATACATACAATGCAGGTGAACATCGTGAGCGAATGTAGGTATGCGATCAAGCATCAGTATATATCAACCGTCACAGACGTATGTGTGAATAACGATCTGAGTATATGTGAACAATACCATTTTTCTTTTTATGCTCCTCCTAAGGTTTTCGACTGTCCTGAGTTCAAAAGTGTTGTCCGTTTTTCCATCTGATCTCTCGTTTATTGTGAAATGACCATGATATCCCCTAAAATACATAAAATACTTAATTAAAATAAAACATACATAATCAAATTACAAATGACTTAAAGACATAAAAATAGGGATGTTAGTGAGACTTGGAGTGTAAAATGATGATTTTCTCCATTATAAATATACACTTTCTAATACTCAACATCTACCATTATCGGATCACCGTTTATTTCCAGAAACCTACAAAACAAACTTAGGTCTCCGTTTTTTCTAAACAGCTTAAGATTAGAAAACTTTTCCTTTCTTGTAAATTATCGGTTCGCCGTTTTTTAATAAACGGTTCACAGTTAATTTTCAAAAACTTGTCAAAGCAAGTCTAGCTGAGATTAGAAAAACTCACCTTTTTTGTAAATTATCGGTTTACCGTTTGTAATAAACAGTTCACCGTTAATTTTCAGAATCTTGTTAGATAAGCGGTTCAGGATTAAGAAGATAATTTCCTGTCTGTAAATTATCGATTCACCGTTTGTAAAATAAACGGTCTACCGTTAGTAAAATAAACGGTCTACCGTTAATTTTCAGACTCTATATTTTGACAACTTTTGTTTAGAAAAGATTTTCGGACTCAAGTTAACAATCATTAAGCTTCTTTAAACATGCTATGGCTTTAAGAAATTCATTTTAATAGCCCCAATATTTTAATCAAGAACATATAAGTTTTGTTATCATCAAAATCAATATTATAAGATTAACAGCATAGTTTCTAAAATAATAAATAACTCAGACATCCTCCAAAAAAATTCAGTTCTAAACAATAATCATAGTAACTACAATTAATTTATCTAAAAAGCACCAAGGGTTTTTAGCTAACAAATCCTCTTTGCCAGACCCAAAGCCCACATCTCTAAAATCAATCTACAAAATATTGGAGACGAGAGGTGAGTCATCAACTCAATAAGCAAACCCATGCATAAGGTTACTAATAACAAAAAGTATATAAGCATTATTATTATGTACCATAACTTGCCAATCCATTTTAACAATATTATTCTATTCATAAATATTTACATATATACTTATAATAAACATTATGCATGAATTCACTTACCTTGATCCAAAGTACTCAACAATAACCCTAATCACACGAGCTCACTCTTGGTCTATAATTATTAAGACAAGATTTTTATCAATATCTTATTCAATTCTAACCTTGATAAGACCACCCAAAAAATTTCTTAAACCATAAACTCCTACTTAAGTACATCAATTCACTAACTACACTAAACAATCATAGAGGAGCTGATTTTCAACAAGCTATAACTATGTCGGAAAAATCTCAAATATCACAAAAAGCCTCTGTAAACATGTTGACAACCAATATAAAATTTAAAAAGACTAATTAGAGTTCATAATCATCTCTGAAATTTAATTTTATCAATACAACACATACAAAGTCATTTAATCAATCACATAAAATCACAATCAAAACCAAAAGTTCCAAGGAATATAATTTTTTTTAACCTACCTTCAAAACAAAATTAAAACTCAAGAACTCCTTCAATGGGAAACAGGAACACAATTAAAATCTTCCTCTCTTTTTCAAAAACATGAATTTACTAAACGGATGTTAAGCCAAGCATTTAACATCCATACCTATTAGGGATTTTATTTCTTGATTTAAAAAGGTATCAAATGAATTAGTAGAATAGAATAAAATCAAATCAATTAAAGATGCCCTTAAAAATATTATCCTAAAATACTATATTTTCAATATATATATATATATATATATAATAAAAACAAAATAAACGGTTGTTACATATTGCATGTTCATACTTATGCTAATGAGCTCCTACACATACTTATGCCTATGTTCATAATCACACTTATCACATAACAACAAATCATATAAACATAGAGGCAAAACATATAAATCCAAACTATACATGTCAAAATACGCTTTTCAAACACGACAAATATATACATTTTTTATTGTGATTCATTTTAGAAGTATATTTCACTTACCTCTTGGCATTCACATGTAATAAATGCGTATTAATATCATCAACGTAAAGTCATTAATAAAACTCTCAGAAAAATATAATCAAGTCATAATCATAAATTAATAAATTACCCTTCAAATCATAAATTATCGAATTGTCCTCGAAATCATAAATCACAAAATTACTATCCAATTTAGAAATTACCAAAATATCCACAAAGTGAGAAATTAAAAAATTACCCTCGAAGTCTTAAAATTACTAAAATGTCCCCCACCAAAAAATGGTCACTAGGAAGGTCGAGATAGAAGATTCATGCCATGCTGAGTCCAATGGCAGTGATGGTGGGGGTGAGCTCCGATGCTCGATGGTGATATCAATATTGGATTGAGCTCGACAGTCGAGCTTTGAATCAATCGTTGATCTATGACGATTTGGCTGCTTTTGGTAATAGTTATTGGTCAAGTTTTGAAGATGCTGCTGTGAGGGACAAAACACAGGTGACAGCGTATCTTAAATTTAGTGGAATTACGTTGATCAAAGGCAACAATTACTGTAAATTTTCGTACTTCATACGACAAGCTTTGGGATTTTTTCGTTAACAACGATGGCTGGGGAATGACCATTGAATCTTGGGGGTCCAATTGGTACCCTTTATTTCTAGTGAGGTGGTTGGAATCGAGCTTGGGTTGCGAGTTTCATTTTCAAGTTTCAAGTTGACCCAACCTAACCCGATCTCAAACTCTCTCACTCTTTTTCTCTCTAATCCTTGATTTGCTTCTTTTTATCTATACTTATGCTTCTAATACCTTGATTTATTTATAATCTCTCACTATCAAGGCTTGGAATTGGCTAAAATATCCTTATGAGAATTAGGGTATTATAATTTCTCATTCAAATTAGTTCTTTTCTTTTCTTTTTGTTTTTTCTTCTTGCAAGCACGAATTAATCAGCACCACAAAGACCAAAAGAGTTCATTTTCCATCTTCACGGAAACAAAAAGATGAAAAACATAATAGAACCTTTAACAGCCTCTATATCATTCTGAATACAATTTCAATTTCCATAAGAATAAACTACAAGCAATGGTTACTTGAATTTTCATATTCTTAAACCCCGGTTAATATGCACAATAAATTTTTCCCTTATGTACAACAAAAATTCAATTTTGAATTTGAATACTATCTAATTTTAAGAACTGAAAGAGAAGTAGAAATTTAAGTAGAAAAAAGTGTAAAGAGAAGGTTGTAAATGGAGAAGAGCCGACTACAACTGCCCTTTGTTAATAAGTATGTGCAAAATTAACAACTTAAAACTAATTGGTCTATTTGAACAACAGCTGAACCAACTTCAAATTAAAATCCAACGAGATATATTCTTATGAAGATTAAGCTAAAAATTTTAGTGTAATAAATATGATAGGATCCTGTGCTTGTGATCATATAAATTGAACATTAAGCTCAGTAAAGTAAAAATTTAAAACATGCTAGCTAATTTGAAACAAGAATTAGGTAAGCATTTAAAACTTATGCAATAATAAACACAAAAAAAAGAAAGAAAAACAATTAGAAATTTTGCCATTTTCCATATGTTTGAGAAAGGAGTAAAGATAAATTATAAAATGCGCCAGCATCCACCACGGCTAGTACGACAAATTTGAACCCACAAGCGAACCTTCCAAGCATAGTAGCTGAGTGCACCATAATATTTTTAATAGTCTTATCATTTTAATTATCATTGGAGATGTCAGCTGCCAATATGGTGTCCAATAGGATTATAACATATGGTATTCGAAAAAAAAAAGTTTCTATAAAAGGAAAGAATAAGAGAGAGAAGCATTACATTTGCTTTCTAAAATTAGAAAGTGAGGAGAGAGAGAGAGAGAGAGAGAGAGAGAGAGAGAGAGAGAGAGAGAGAGAGAGAAAAGAAGAAGAAGCTGTTGTTGACCCAGGTTGACCGTCCCGACCCGACTCGTGCGACCCACGACCAAAACCCAGCCATTTCTCCCATTTTTGGCTACCCCACTGGCCACGCTTGGTACCGATCTGAAGCCTGATTACCGGGCCGACATATTTCTGCCACCACCGACACCAAAAAATGGCCAGAACGCCGGCGATCAAGCTTTACAACCCGTAGCTCAACCAGTTTCGTCGCCGTTGATTTCGCTGGTTTTAGGCCACACCACCACTTGGATCTTGTTCCTCAGCTTCCCCTCATCATTTTCTAACCAACCCCGTCACCAAACAAAATAAAGATTGCTACCGATTGACTGCTGAAAAGCTCATGATTTTGGGGAGCTTGATCCGCCGTCGCTGCCACACATGGGGGTCACCGGCGGTATCATTGGACTCACCGAGGTCAGAACTAGCAGACCTAAGCTTCCCGTCATCGTTGTCTGAGTTTCGATCACTGTTGACCATTAGGGACAATTCAATAATTTTACAAAACCTTAAGGGTAGTTCTGTAATTTTAAAATTGGTGCACATTTTGGTAATTTCAGATCAGTGTAGTTAGGCAATTTGAGATTGCGGGAGTAATTCAGTGATTTACGTTGTTAGGGGAATTTTGGTAATTTTACATTTTTCTAGGGACAATTTTATAAATTCAAAACTTGTGGATATCTTTGTAAACAGAATTGAGGACAGCTTAATAATATGTGATTATGAGGTTAATTTGATGAATTTTGATGTCGAGGGCATTTTAGTTATTTTACGAATTGGAGAATATTTTATTACGGATAAATGTCGAGGGCATTTTAGTTATAATTCGCAATTATGGTTAGTAATTATGCTATTTTCGTAAATTAGGAGGATCCGCGAATGAGAATCAACTCGCGGACGTTGTCGATTCCGAGTTTGAACATCGTCACTGTGAGTGGAATATATAAAACCTATTTTCATTATAGTTTATTATGATTTTAAAATATGGTAAAACCTGTTTACGAGATTGATTTTAATGGCTTCGATTTAATGATTTTATAGAAATGGATTTTATTTGTGTTTTGGTATTTATTACGAGAAATATGTTTGATTAATGATTTTGGTTACCAATTTTGAATATGCATGATAATATTTTAAAGAAAAGAAAATCATATTTAAGACATGTTAAATGAAAAAGGAAATAAGATTTTGAATGAGATTTTGGATGAGATTTCGAATGAGATTTTAGATGAGATTATATGTTTATATAGATATTGAGATACAGATGAATATAGAGATACAGAAAATACAAATATTGAGATACCAATGATACATATGATACAGATATAGAGATACAAATGAACACATAGATATAGATGATACAATTATTGATATACAGATGATACAGATAAGATACCGACTTTTGGGGTCACCTGAGTACACACAGAGGCTTTGGGGCATGTACTAAGGCGACTTTATCCTTTGGGGACTAGATTATGTATGCACAGATATAATGAGATATGAGATGATATTTTCAGATCTATCTGTGTAGTTTTGGGGCATGATTATACCCATATAGTACGTCATTGCCCATTCGTTATGGTCTGGATATGATGTGATTTGATATGGTTTTTTTCAATCTATCCGTGTAGCTCAAGGACATGATTGTACCCAAATTGTACGTCATTGCCTGTTCGTTGAGGTCCGGATATGATGAGATATGAGATGACATTTCCCAATCTATCCGTGTAGCTCTGGGGTGTGATTGTACCCAAATAGTACGTCATTGCCCATCCGTCGAGGTCCCAATATGATGACATTATTTCCCTGGGTACTTGTTTTATGATAGTTTTCAGTATTTCAATATTGATGTTATAAGTATTATGAATTTTCATTGATTTTATGTGATACTATGTGATATCGTTATTTGAGTACATGATTTGAATCTAACAAGTTTATTTAAGTTTTTGTGATATTTTGATGAGATGGTGTTTTGATCTGATTAATTACTTTAGAATAAAATTATGTTTAAAAACTATTATCCACTCACTGAGCTCACTGAGTTTTATATTAATCTTGTTTTATATTTTCGCCCCCTTCCACAGGAGAATCGCAGGTACAACAGTTAACCCAACAATGATAATTATTTTGGAGTTATGGCCACGTGATAGAGTTAGAAGTCGTATATGTTTTATTGAGATATGTCAGATTATATAATTTATTACATTTCGGTGATTGTGGATAACATTTGTATTTTCTCTGATATTGGATATTGAATAATTTTGTATTTTGTTGAGGAGATTGATTGGCGAAGATAGTTGTATTTGAAATTTATTTGGGAGTGCTTGATTTATAATTTTGTAGATTTAATTATGTAGTAATTTTAGCGGAGACTCCGCTAAATTTTCTGCATAATACTCATTAATTAGATTATTATGATAGATTTATTAGAAACCAGGCCGATTTGCCTTGGGAGTTCGGGGCAGGCCGTGTCAAGGATTCTGGTGATTGTTGTGAATTCTTTTTTTTTTTTTTTAAGAGTGGTGGTTAAGATTTGTTGTTGGCGTATAATTTGTTTTGTTAAGAAATTCTTCTAATATAGTATAGTGTCTGTTTTTTATGACTTATCTAATGCTTATAAGTGCTCGATTTAAAATAGTTTTGCAGTGGAAATATTAGGATCGCGTTTCTTATACAATCTATAGAGTTACTATAACCTAGAAATTGTACTTTTGCTTTCTTGCAGAAGTAATTAGGCTCTTAACCCAAATAGTTAGTTATCTTGCTTATAAATCTAATAGTGGTACAATCAATTAAATGAGCTAACCAAAGGATCATATGGGTATATACAATAATGGCTACAATAATTAGGCTTGTAATTAAATTAGCCTGATTATTTAATTCCAAATCTACTTCACTAAAAGATTGAAACCGACCTTTAAAATTATATGCTATCTAGGGTAGTGTTCTTAAATAATAATTCGATCCATGTCACATTGATTTCTTTATTGAACAATCCTTTGTATCACATCGCTAATTAAATCGATACCTCAACTGTTTTTTCTTGACACTTACTAGTTTTTTGTAATGATCATTTTCAACATATTAATTATGTTGACACACTCTTGCCATTATATCAAAAGTGTTGCATAGATATAAAGCAAAGGCAAGTTTAGCTAGAGAATTTTATGATCAAGCATTGAAAACCCATCAAGAGACATATTATACAAATTTTATATTGTTAATCTAAAATCTTACTACTCATAATTGCTTTTACTAAAATATCGGGTAATCTTGACTACAAATGTATTTCACACCCATTGGTAACTCAAATGAAATGACAATCACGAACATGAAACTATAACTAACTCAAGATTGAGATTGCAATAAAATTAATGCCTATGAATTTAATCAGTCTGACAGTCACTTTAAGGTTAATTAAATCTCATATGTGATCTAATTCAATGCAGTCAAACTACATCAATAAATTCATACATGATCAAGACAAATCATTCAATGAATTTACTACAGTCTAAACATAAATAGAGTGCCTAACTCTATGTATCAACTGTGAACTTAATTTATTTAATCATAAGATAACTTATGTTTATGCCTTCTGTGAATCCATATAATGATTACATAAATACATATAATATGATTAAAAACCTTATTCAAAATATTTATGTAATTAGGATGTTTAAAAATATTTCAAATATTTTATTAATAAAAAATTATATTTATTACACGTAAATTAATATTCTTTAAAGAACACATGATCCCAACAATAAGTACTTTATTTAATATCATAAGCTCTTTTCATTTTTTTTTTCTTTTGGTTGTTTGGTTATTTTTTTAGTAGAGCTTTAAAAGATTACATAAGCTATTTTACACATGCTAGTAAAAGCTTCAATTTTGTGCTTTTAAGAGTAGAAGTTGAAAAGCTTTTTTAAAATATTAAAATGTCTAAAATCTTCTACTTATTTGACAATTTTATTTTATTTCTCTTATAACATAACTTTTAAAAGCTTACCTACTAAGTAATTTTATAATTTTTAATAAAAGTTTTCGTTGTCAACCTGACAACTTTTTTTTTTTTTGGTGAAATCTTTGCTTGTGAAAGGTTTATTAACAAAAGTTCTATTTAAATAAACTCAAGGTTTAAGAAGGAACAAAATATTATTTTCAAAGCTGTTTAAGACAATGGTTTATATAATGCATACTATTTATGGAATTTATATTCAGAGAAAAATATTTAAGAGAATGCAAGCATTTAAACTTTAAAATGGCTTTGCATAACGCTATATAAACATATGTACTAGCATTTTTAAAATTATATTTATCTTGTTTATTAATGTATATACATTAGATTTGACATGTTCCTTTGATTAATTATTAATGTAGTGCATACTTTATCTCTATATTATTTGCACTAAGGATGATTAAGTCAAAACATTAATTTGTGTAACTATATTTGTATTAAGTTATTACTTCCGCACAATAATAAAAAATAATTGTCCCCAACAATATGGATATAGAGAGGTTTTTGCTTACTATTATTGTAATTTGAAGCCTTATAAATAATGATTTCAATGTGAATTTCACAATCACTCTAAACTCAACATGAATTAATATCTTGAATCCTAAGATAATCAAGTTCCTAAGAGGAATTTTGTTACAATTTACCCCACTTGAAACAAGGGAGGAGCTTGGAAGATCTAGAAAAATGTAATTGGGCCAAAATTCATATTGAGTAACTTTTAGAAGCCAAAGTCTAGAATGAGTATGAAAAGGCACAGGGATAATATGTAAAATTGGAAAAGTTGTAAGGCAAAATGATAAAGGGTGAGGATATTTTCACCTTACTAATTTTTTAAGTCAACCCCAATTTTAGAAAATAACTAAAAAAAATTCGCATTATTCCAAGAAAATATAAATCAACAGGAATTTTGAATAGTTAATTAATAAAAGGAATATTATTCACTGACCACCTATTTTTCAGGCTTTTTTAAAAATACACAATTTTTTTTGGTTGAATTCTACCTAAAGTTATATTTTTTTGTACTTTTCCACTTCCGTCTGTTGACTGTTACGATTCCATTAGTTCTCTTAACAAAATGACAGTTTTTCCCCCAAATGTAAAATTAGCAAATGACGTCATTTAGGGGTTGTGTGGTTGAAATGACCAATTTGCCCCTACGACGTCAGTAATATCTTAATGGTTAGCAGACAGAAGTGGAAAGTGTAAAGAAATATAACTTCAGGCGGAATGCAACAAAAAAAAAAGAATTGTGTATTTTTGAAAAAGTACGAAAAAATAGGTAGTCGGTGGATAAATTTCCTTAATAAAATCATCTTATATATCTACAAGCAAATTGCTTTTACCTTTCTTTCTTTCTTTTTTGGGAACACCAGAGGAAGGAGTGAAGTTCATTATCATCATTATTATTATTTTAAAAACGAATGAAGTTTCCTAATTGAAGAAAAAAGAAAGTGATGGGTTTATTCCTTAAAATATGCATACATAAAAGTAGTAGAGGGAAAAAGGACGAAAGAAGAGGCATTAAAAAAATTTATGCATACAAAACATGTGAAATATAGACAAGGCTAGCTTTAACCAATTGGTGGCCTTAGGCGAAATGTTATGTTAAGCCTTCTGATGTTAAAATATCAATTCTTACAAGAACATTAAATAGCTCAAAAAACTCTCACAATAACATCAAGTAGCTCAAAATTCAACCATATTAAATAATATCTTGAATTACAATAATTATTAACAAGATCTTCAAAAAAAATAATAGTAGGAAAGATATATATTTATTACTAGTTATGATAAATTTATCAAAAGTTCCTTTTTGAGAGTCAACTAACATGTCTATTCTCCTCTTTGTTTTTTTAATTTTTTCATATTCTGATGCATATTTTCTAGTTGACACGCTTTCAAATCTAAAAAGCAAACAAATAAATAAACACAATTTTTTTTCTAGATTATTCAAGCCAAAATCAATACAAAAAAAAATAAATTTAAAAAGGATAAGAAAAGTAATAATAAGTCAATTGACTAGTTGAGATGAAGATGAGGATGGCAATGTATTTTGTAGAGAAAGAGAAGAGAGCACGAAAGCTTTTTGCTATAAGTATCTTTGATTCAATGTGTATCGGTTTATAGATAATGAGTTTTTAAATACATTTTAATAGAATGCTAAAAGTTAGCTTTAAAAATCTAACGTTACTAAATTTAATAAGATTTATTTTTGGAATGGGAAAGCATTATTTTTTTTGGGAAATAGTAAAAAAAATAAAGAAGTATCGTCCAAAATAATTATTATACCAGAAAAATATATCATATATTTAAGGTAAAGATTATCAAATAAGAGAGATAATTATGAATGAGAGTAATAATAGTGTAAACCCTAAAATTTAGGTTTTTTTACTGTATATATATATATATATATATATATATATATATAAGAATCAAGGTAGCAACAGCATCCTGAATCGGGCTATTAAATTCATCGCAGATAGGTGTTCCATCCCCATCTGTTTGAATTGCGTTAAAGATATCTAATTGTTGCTGTTTGGTGAGAAGATGATCCCACCAACCTTTAAGTTAACCAGTAAAACCAGCAATGAGAATTTTTGCAATGGCTTTGTCAGAAGTTCCTAACTGGGTTTTATAAGCATTAGCTACCATGGTCATCTGTTGCAACAATCCAAGAATGTTATATTCAGACATACCATCAATATTCCACTCATAGACAGAGGAGGCATTAAATCGTGATTGGTTTAATGCACTTGGTCTGTTGTCTATGGCTAAATCAGGTAAAGAATTGATAGTAAGAAGGGCTAATTCCCAGTGAATTTTATTGGCTTTAGGAATAGGTTCATCTCTAAAGGCTTCTATATCTGAAGAGGCTATAGAAGATTGGTCTTGATCAAGTACCCCAATTTTGCTAGATTGGGCACTATCAGGAGCTATTTGAACTTTACTAGATGAAGAAGAAGCTTCTATACGATCTAGTAGGTCTCTAATTGCTTTAGCAAAATCTGATTTTGACTCGTGAATAAGCTTTTGACTAGTTTTCGAAACATGGAAGGGTTTGAAAATAGGTTCTTTAAGCTTTTTGTCAAAATCTGATTTTGATGATGTAGTAGGAGAAACAACTATTGTTGATTTTGGAATTGGTTTTATATCCTAATCAGCTGTTTTCCTATTGTATTTAGGTTAGCATTACAAAAATTATTCTGTTGGATAATGCTTCCTAAATTTGTCTCTATATCGTTTGTTTTATGGATTTTATAAGGTGAGGCTTTAATCTGGACAGGAGGTACACCATGGTCGATGGTTAAACTCCTAAGAGGTGGATGCTCAGATTCGACAGTCCTATCACTATCAGAAAGATTCCATTCAGTAATCTTTTTTCGAACTGTAATAGGATTAGATTCTTTAAAGGGATAAGCAATGTTGTTATTAAGAGCATGCATCTCGAACCAATCAAAGAACACTATGTGGACTTTATGCAAATTCACAAATTCATAGTAAATCTGTTGTATTTCTTTTCTTTGATTTAAGAAATTTTTGAAAAACCAAAGTCTTTTTTCTTTGTTGTTTTCAAAATAAAAATCTCTATGAAGAAGAGTTTTATTGGGTTCAAAATCTTTTTCGAGGACACTAATTCATTTTCTGTGACAACAGAAAATGTAGGAGAAGTTGGAGGAGAAGGTTCTTTCTCTTCCTGGCTTTGTTCCTGTCGACTGCTAGTGTAAATAGGATGTGGAACACTAGTGGTATAGTCAACAGAGTGTATAGAAGAGCTAGGTATATCCGATGTGGAAAACCTAGGTTGACTTTTTACAGGTTGGAAAGGAAGATTTATTATAGAAGGGATTTTTGAAAATCTCATTTTTATTTCCGGAATACTAGAGCTTGAATCTTTATCGGAAAATCTAGAAGATGTAGAAAATCAAGATGATGTAGATCTTCTAAAAGACAATTTGACTTTACCGTCGGAATACTGAGTTACATTTTGTAACTCTGTATTAGGCTTTAGTTGCTTTGGAATCACTAGTTTAGTGGCTCCTTCTAAAATCCATTCCTCAGGAAGATTGACATCTTTCCATTGGATTGGTCTTTGAATAACAGTATTGGCTTTAGACAGATCAGTCTGCAAGAGAAGAGTTTCATCTCTTTTTGACTGAAATTTATGTTGCGTATTGAATGCTGAAATCATAGCTTTATAGGATATTTTGAAAATTAAGGCAATCGGAACAGATCCTTCAATCATATGATAATTATGAGTTTTGATCTGTAAAATCATGCTTTTCAAAATATTTTTGTCTTTTAAAGAAACTGTTATGTTTGGGTAACAGCTAAAAGAAATTGGGCCTTTACAGAGTCTGGATTCAATACTACTTAGTAAAGAATCATCAAAAGAGATGAATCTCCCATCTCTTAGGACGGTTAAAATTGAGGTATTTAGTCATTCTTTAGTCAAGGGTTTTATACCGACTTGTATTAGGCCGATGTGAACATAATTAAAATTCTTTTCTTTTAATCTTTTTAGAGAATGTTCTGAAAACAGGTGAATCGTTTCAAATGGCTTTGAGAGTGTTATATCTTTTTCTTTGGTTTTTATAACGTAATCAGTCTTTAAAAAATCAAGCTTTTTTGTTTTGTAAATCATGTCTTTAGAAATCTTTGGTAATTCCTAATTATCAATTGCTTTATTAAAGTCTTCAATAATGAATTCTTCTGAATTCACAACATTCTTTGAGTCACTAGTTTTCCCAGAAGAAGAGCTAGAGAGAGATGATGCTCTATAGAGTAGGGAATCCATACATGCAAAATTATAAATGACCAAATTCTACAGAAATGGTAAATCAATCCTAGGCTAAGAATTGGTTTTACTGCCCTTCAACCAAATCGGGACTTACGACCAAATACTACCAAGGCACCCAAAGGTCACACCTTCACCACTTAAGCAAAATATAAATCAAACACAACTTCAACATACACAAAATCTCTAATCTATAAAACACTACTCTCCCATGGCTCTGATACCAGAACGACCAGGATCTAAGTGTGTGTGTGTTCAAGAGAATAAATAAATTAAAGACAGATAAATAAAGCAATAAATGGTACGTGGCGTTGTTTTACCAAACCGATGCAGAACTTAATCTGCCTTAGGGACCATATCTAACTTAGAACAGATCAATATCCCGCACGGTTAGGTTTCCAGCCGATATACCAGATTAAAACAAGCAGGGGCTCAAAAATAATACTAGATCTGGATCTCAGAAATAGTATTCTGATGGAATGGAGGGAGAAGAGAAATACAACTAAGGGCAGAGATTTAGTCTCAATGCCTTAGAAGATCCTTAACAGTTTGATATTATCTTGAAATAAATTGCTGGAATTTAAACATACAAACGAACTTTAAATTACAAACTTTAAACAAACTTTAAATTAAATTACATACAAGCTTTAAAATTAAAATACAAATCTTACATTTAAACTTTGCTTGTATCCAAGAAACTTTAGAAAGTAAAATGTGTTTATAGATTGGTTTTACAGATAGAAAAGATGAGAAAATTCTAAGACAGGAAAATTTCCTCAAAGTCTCTGATTTTTCTCCAGAGGATAAGAAGAGAATGGTAGAAGAGAAGTGGAAAAGAAGTCCCCCTTTGAAGTCCAGGGTCTTCCCTTTTATGCTTGTGAATTCTGATTTTGTCTGCCTTTTTCTCTGTTTATTCATGTGCGGTGTCAGTAGCACATGATTCTTTCAAGAGGTGGTTCCATGGGGACAACATATTTAAAGGTGTGGTGGTGGAGACAGCGTCTTTAACTTTTTTGTTTGCTGGTGGAGACAGCATCTTTAGCTTTTTTAAAAGTTGCTAAGAATTTGAAAATTTGAAAACTTATCTTCACAGCTTTTTTCTCGTAAAGAGAATAGTGAGTGAAGGAAGACGGTTTTCCAAAATTCAAATATTACAAAGGAAAATTGCATAAATATCAATGATTTACAAGGAAATGTAAAGATTACAAGCAAAACTTACTCAAAGAAACATAAAATTACTCTTTTTTTTTTCACAAACAGATAATAACTTTAAAAGTGCTTTATTGGAGAAAGAATCCCGAAGCAGTCATCTTCATTGTCGTCTCTAAGAGAAATGAATGGTTCAGCGTCTTCATCAGTAGAGCCTGTAGCAAATGGCTAAGATCTTGAGGCAAGAAGCTATTCCATTACTTTAAAATATTCGTCTTCAGTCTTTGCACTGGCCAAAAGAGATTGGGCTTTTGACCGTTGGGCTAAGAAAGTACTCTGGGCTTTAACATCTTGAATGCTTGGTGTAAGGAGGCCTTTTGAAGAAAGCCATGCTTAGACTGTGGCTTCAGACAGTTTTGATTGTTTATCAAATTTAGACCACCATTTGACTTTGAAGCTTTTTTGTAGAATTAATTGGGCTTCTTGTTTGTGGTATTGGAAATTCCACATCCAGACCCAAAGAAGAAAGAAATTTTTACAGAAACAAAGAAAAGGAGGAAACCTTTTCTCGGACTCTGAAAGGACATAATGGGTCTTAAAGATGTTTAAACAGTTAGTGGCATTTGGAGTTAAAATGTCTGGACTTGGGCCGAAATAGTTCCACCATTGTTGGAACCAATTTGGAAGGCTTTGTACGGTTATTTTTGAATTAAAGAAAAATAACCAAGAATGGGTCTTTTTTGGGTTTTGTATGAAGAATTTGTTAAACCAGGCCTGCTGATAATCCCAGTAGGAAAAAGACAAGCAGTGGTTTAGACACATATGAAAATTGGCTGGGAAAGTCTTTAATTTGTGACGTTGGTCACCCTACTGTTTTGGGCTCAAGACTTGTAATATGGTAGCCATTGAATAGGCGGGCTCTGTATGGGATTCACTAAGGAAAAAGTGTTTGAACTTAACAGACTCAGTGAATTCTAATATACTCGGTAGAAAGACTTGGGTTTTGATAAATCCCATGGTTTGAAGAACCAGCCTTTTGGGAAAATCTTTGAAATGGCTTGAAAAGGATCAGAGTGATAAAAACCATCTTCCATAGATAAAACATTTTGAAGATGAGTTTTATTAATCCAATCCAAAGATTTTTTAGAAAGCTTTGGTTGTGAAACAACAATTTGAGAATTGGAGCTTTCACCAGAAAGAACTATATTAGAAGAAGTCTTTGTAATGTCTTTTGAAACAGATTTTTCCTGTTCAAGATCTTTAGAAAGAGCTTTAGATTGAGAAAAACTTTGAAGAGCTAGCATAAGCTCTGGGAATTTAAAAATGGAGTTCATCCACTCTTTTACTTGTAAATTGGAGGCAATTGCTTTAGACTGAGCTTCTTGCTTATCGATCATGTCAATCTAGGATTTGGCTGGCATGGCTGAAGAAAGTAGTTTTTCTTTAGGTGGTGTTGAAGGGGTTTCTTTAGAAGTGGTCAGGGGCTGAGGGTCTTTAAGGACACCTTTGCCTTTGTTCTTCTGCCTTGGCGGCACTATCTGTTTTGGAGAAATTCTCTAGTTAGAAAATCAGGAATAGAATTTTTATCTCCTTTGATAAATTCAATGTCAAAATCAAAAACACTTAAAATAGCTTGCCATCTTGCAAAAGTTTGTTTAGATACAATGTTTTGAACATCCTTTTCTAAAACATGTTTTGCAGCTTTGCAATCAATTCTAAGCAAATATTTTTTATTTAACAGAACACTTTGAAATTTAGAAATACATAATACAATAGATAAAATTTCTTTTTTAATAGTAGAGTAATTCTTCTGACATTCATTCCAGTGAGCAGAAACATACTGTACTATTTGTTCTTTATTATTATCAATTTTTTTTAATATTCCACCATAGCCTAAATCATAAGCATCAGTTTCAATAATTTTAGGTAAGGCAGGATTAGTAAGAAACAGGCAAGGAATTACTTTAACATAATTCTTTATTTGTTTAACTACCTTAGTATGTTCATTAGTCCAAATAACAAGATTTTTCTTTAATCTATCGTGCAATGGTTTTGAAATCCTATTAATGTTAGGACAGAAATCAAGAACATAATTTAAACTACCTAAAAATCTCTGCAATTGGGTTTTGTCTAAGATTTTATCAGGGAATTTGTCAGCAAATGCAAGAGATCTTTCTATAGGTGTTATGGTTCCTTTGGAAATATAATGCCCAAGAAACCTGATTTTAGTCTGAAATAAAGAGATTTTAGAACTAGAAATGGCTAATCCAGCTTTTCTAGTTGTTAAGTAAAAAGTCTTTAAATGTTTGAAATGTTGATCAATTGTTTGGGAAAAAATCAATACATCATCAATATAAACTATACAGAATTCGGAAAAAGGATTATAAATATCATTCATTATCCGTTGGAATTCAGAAGGTGCATTCTTTAAACCAAATGACATTACTGTCCACTCTTACTGTCCAAATGGAACAGTAAAAGCAGTTTTGTATCTATCTTTAGGATGAATTTGAGTCTGCCAAAATCCTGATTTCATATCAAATTTTGAAAAAATGAAAGTAGAATGCAGTTTTTGTATATATATATATATATGTGTGTGTGTGTGTGTGTGTGTGTGTGTGTGTGTAAGTTAATTTTTTTGAATCTCAAAAAAATATTAATTATACTAATTAATAAATAGATACCTAAAAATTAGGGCCTTCTTAAATACGGGGCCCTAAGTAACTGTCTAATTTGCCTAGTACTAAAGCTGCCACTGAATACACACACACACATAGAAGTTTTCCAATCTAGGAATTTAAAGAGTGGGAAAATTAGAAAAAAACTTTAAAACCATGCAGTTTTAACACATAATTTTATAATGTTATTAAACTCAATTGTTTTAAAACTTTTCCAAATTTTTCTGGTCTTTAAAATTATATATATATATATATATATATATATATATATATATATATATATATATATTTCTCCTCAGTTGTGTGAGCGAGTTCAAACCCAAACTTTATGGAAACCTATAGTGAATATTTTCATAAATTTTGGTAAGAGAAGCTATCTCAATTTAGATCCACAATTTGCTAAATGTTTACCATTTATAAAATAAATATCAAAGCAGTTGTGCCTTTATCAAAGTGCAAATATGACAACAATAATCATATTTGTTTATCATATAAGAGTTTGTACAATAATATTTATACGACTTTTGTGACTATACTATTATCGTTATTACAAAAAGATATTGAAAGGCAGTGTGTGCTGCTTTAATTGGAATTGGATAGACTTTTCTATTCACTAACAGACGTAATCTTTCGGGGAAGAGAATGCCCGGTAAAATATGGATTTTTGATGAGTTTTTATATAACAGAGGGGCTACGATTATTTTCTTAAAATTATATACTCATAAATGCAAACGTCAATATTTTTTAGAATATGGCTTTCCGTTAATACATTAACTAACGATATTTTAATACTAAATCATAGACATCTTGGTAATTAACTAGCTATATTTTGCAGTTATTTACCATGGCCCAGTTCAAACCTGTATTTTCCAAAATGCAAAAATTATTCACAGCTAATAAATTTTTTATACGAATCATCTTAATCTATGGTTTTCTTAAAATATAAAATGTGTCAAAAAAATATTGAAAATGAAACGAAACACTTGAGATGTGTAATGAAAATCTTGAGAAATTTAACAAAGAGGTCGGTGCCAACGGACTCAAAGCACCGTAGTCTCTAACAGACTAGGACTCTTAACTCCAGGAACATAAAATTACAATTATCAAGCAGTAATGCCCGTGATCAATTTCTCTGCCGATTTCACTTAAAAGCTAGAGGTACCCCATCAATCTACTGTCACCTGGATGATGAAGTGCTCCATAAGAATATGAAAAACTTCTCTTTAACAGAATTTTAAGTGCATGATATTGGCAAATATATGTTACAACATTTTCAAATTTTTTATGACACGTTTAGAGTTGTTTGATATATTATGATCCTAACGTATCGGTTAATTATCCTAATGCAGAATACTAATAATATTTAATACTCCAACTTATCTCATCAGTCCCCAATGTTTTAAACAATCCATTTATTTCCACAATTACTTGTCAAAAAAATTAGTTTTCTATTTATTTTTTTTTTCCTCTATGGAGCGTCAGCATTACCAACACCATCAAGTCAATCACCATCATAGCCAGCACATATCGTCATCACTACCGATACATCTCCTCTGCAACACATGACGGTTTCTATTACGGGGTTTTGTAAAATTTTGTAAGTAGTGTATTTTGTTGCGATAGATGCTTGGAATTGATTTTGATTTTTAGTGATAATAATTCAAGATTTTCAAATTTTCGATTAAGGTTTGAATTAGGAGATAATATTTGATTCAGACTGTGAATCAGTTCAAGAAAGCGAAAGGCATGTGAGAGAGAAACAAAATATAAATATTATTTATTTTTAACTATTTTTTAATAAAGATAAATCTAAAAATAAATAGAGTTAACCGAAAAGTGGAGGGCAGTCAAATAAATTGAGGAGGTCACCAAACACGTGAGATGACTGCTGAAGTCACCAAATAGAATTAAAGCCCATAACAGAAGAAAATACCAATTAAGAAAACGAAAAACAACTGTCTCACGCTGAAAAAAATCACCTTATAATACCTTCATTTCACATCCTAGATGCTCTACACATTTGTTATCCGCAAACCCATCATTATGCAACCAACGTACATGGCAAATAACCTATTCAACAATCAATTAATCATCTTAACATTCATATCTACATCTCTAAAAGAAGCATACACTTGAAAGTTGTTAATAAAGAGCTCACACTAACTGGAATTTTCTCTCTGCTAGTAAAAAAGAGAGATTAGACATAATTTGTTTCGGGGGAGACGAGCAATAACGAGCGTGCTGTCATTAACCTGTCCGGATTGTACTGCGGGCAGTCACTCAGGAGGGAATGGGGAAGATAATAATCAAGTGAATACTGCTTCGTCGGTGCCGGAGGGGTTAGGCGAGGCTGCTCAAAATAACCCCAAGTTTGGACCTTGGATGGTTGTTTCTCGAAAGGGAAAGGAGATTATACGTGACTCAAGGCATGAACCAGCTGGAAATTTTGGTAATGAATCACGTTACGGGATTCTTGCCAATGATATTGAAGGGGACTATAATAAGGGCTTTAATAATGAAGATTCCGTCCCTACCCTGAATAATCATGTGGCCGTCAACACGTCATTAAACCGACCGAAAAATCCCAAACAGATCCCACCAGAGAAGAAAAATGTTAAACTCAATTCATCCGTGGACACTACTAGAAAAATGGTCTTTACTAACGTTAGAATTGTGTCAGTAATTATTTGCAGTGACACTATCTAATTATGTAAGTAATCTGGTAGTCAGAAAAATAGTGACACTTGTTTGTGGTGTCAACAATTACTATTACTATAGCATTACAAGATTTATGACACTATAGTATTAGTAATTACTGATAATGATTACGTGTTTAGTTACTTTCACTATAGTATCACGAACATTACAACACTATAGTGATAGTGTTTACTAACAATTATTACATGTCAATGGTTTGTTTTACACCACAAAGATGACATGATATAATGACTGGATACTAATATTTTAGTGTCAGTAATTAGTATTACTATAGCATCACTGGTATTATGACACAATATTACTCTTACTTGCTGATGCATTTTTTAGCACTAATGGCTTCTAATTGAATTTATTTTTTAGCACTAATGGCTTCTAATTGAATTTATAGTTTGGCATTTATGTTGTTACTCTACTGTTTTCATTGTTCTTTAGTATTGCCAATCAAATGATGGTATCCAAAGAAATAGTACAATTAAATTGAAGCACTAAACTAAACAATTAAATATAAGTATATAACATTCCCAATAAAATCTAAACAATTAAATATAAGCACATAACATTCCCAATAAAATTTAAATAAGTATCAAATAAAATACTAATACAAATATCTCAAATATAGTTAAAAACATCTCAACTATAGTTTGGAAATAACACAATGACAATTTACAGAAACCAAGCAATTATCCTCAATACATCTACTCCTTGACGTTGACCTTTCCCTTCACCTTTTCCACCTACAAGTGCAGTATATAGAATTAGCTAGTATGCTATAAAAACCATTACTTTGATATTTACAAGGAAAAATATACTTCAGGTGTACAATTTACCTAATTATTGTATGCTACAATTAACTTTGCAAAATACATGGCCCACTCATCGCAAAGTTGTGAAAGATCGTCTGTAGTGTACTCATCACAGCCCTTGAACTTCAAAAATAAAGCAACAAAATGTATACACATATTTTAAAATTGTATTAAAAGAAAACAGAAAAATAAAAACATATATTTTTTAATTTGCTATGATTAACATAAAAAATGAAGTACATGAAAATAAATTGTATCACCATAGTAAATAATAGTTACCAAAATTGTCTAAGAAGCTGATAATTTATAATATATCATTTTGGTTTACTCAATATTACTTTACCACTTGACACTGGGCTTCATATGACTTACATTTCTACATGCAATAACTCCAGCCATTTTGGTTTGCACTAAAGAGCCTTAAGTATAATAGAACACACTAAAATTTAGCATCAATTTTGCCAAACATCTTGAATGCATTCAGCAAAATATTGATCGGTTTTGTTCAAGTACTGAATCTTTACACTAGATTTAAAAGAATAGTAGGATAAAATCTAGATATATATAGTGTTGTAGCTTTTACCTATATATAATAAATATGCCAAATAAAGTGTATGTAATTATCCTAAACATACACAGTACTTCCTCTCAAGCATTGATTATATTGCTATTTTCAAGCATCAAGCAGCAAACAATTCACCCATTAAACATCCTCACCATTCATATAATTGACAAGTAGTATTTCATAAACAGTGGCAATTGATTGATTAAACACAAAAAACAATTCACCCATTAAACATCCTCACCATTCATATAATTGACAAGTAGTATTTCATAAACAGTGGCAATTGATTGATTAAACACTGTTCTTAAGAAAATTCATCCCACAATGCATTGTTCAAGGAAATATTAAAAAAATATTATAAAGGAACTTACATTGTTTTTAAGAATGCACAAATCTCGAACAAGATTTTAGAGGTACTTCATCATATAATAACCGCACTCAAAGGTTCCAGGTTGTTTCAGACACTAAGAAAGTAAAAGACTTAGATTCAAATGTACTGATAAAAGTAACAATGAAAGTTATAACTTTGTTTTATTAATACCTTTACAGAGACCCATTGCACAACCTTCTTTTTATTGGTCTTCACTTGATGCATTGTTATCCCACTATAAGAAATTTTAACGGATGCCAACAAATTAATCAACAACATAAAAAAAATAAAAAAAATTAAGTAAACCAATCAAACTTACTCATTCACCATCTTCCTCAACTCATCATCAGGACTATCACCTAATGGATCAAGTTAATATATTTTTTGTCTCACCATATTAATTGCTACTAGCACCCAGTGGCCACTAAACAAACAATTAAAAAGATAACAAACAAATTAGAAGATAAATTTAAATCAGGCATGTAAAAAAAATGGACAAAAAATAAATAAACTATACCTTGGATTATATGGGAACACAATGAACTGGGCTATTTGTATCTTGTTCAGAAGGTCTAAAATATAGGAACACCTATTTGGGTAGCTTGCTTGAGTTGAATGCAACTTAGCTATACATCTAAATTGGATTGGAATAACATCACCACCATTATCCATCTTCTCAAACAAGTGTCTATTAAAAAAAAAAAAAGACTTGTATGACATATAAGTATAACAAATAAATTAATAACAGTTTACAAAATAAAAAAAAAAAAAAATAGAAATCAAGCTTTTATTTCTTACTTGATCTATATCTCAATAATAGAATTTGAGAGCTCTATAAAAATTTAATGACTTCTTTGCAAGTCTCCTTGTTCAATTTGCTTTACTAGTAGATACCAAAAGTTTCCAGATCATGCGCAATCATAATCGATTGTGGCAAGGAGCTCTCAATAAAAAAAAAAAAGATGTTAATCTCTGAACTCTTGTCCTCCTTTCTTGCTTTCATAGCTCCACAAATATTCTTTCACAGAATAAGTTTCCTTGCTGTCACTGGTTTCACAACTACAGGTTCCTTTGTTGTTCTTTTTTGTTCATATAGATATGCCACACCATTTGTAGGAGACTTTCGGCCATTGACTTTTTCTTTGAAGGAGTTAATCTTAGAGATCTTCTTGGGGTGATTTTTGAAGTGGCTTCACAAACTTCTTGGGGTGGATTCTGTGTAGGGGCTGGCAGGGGAGGCGTGTTGATGTTTTTGTCAGATTTTGGACAAACAGTGGGGTCATTAGACACTGACTTTGGAGTAGCTTTAGGGTTATTCTAACACAACCCGCCCCGAACTCCTAGGGTAAATCGGCCTAATTCTATATAATCTTTTTGACGTAATCTGAATAATCAGGATTTTGCCAAAAAATTCGGCAAAGTCTTTAATATATTTATTGTAAAACTAAATCTGTAAAATTATAAATCAAGCACTCCCAAAAGAATTTAAATATAATTATCTCCGAATAACCAATCTACTCAGCAAAATTTCAAATTATTCAATATCCAATATCAAATAAAATACATATGTTATCCACAATCCCCGAAATACAATAAATTATACAATATCAAATTATCTCAATAAGTCAATCGATAACTCCTAACATTATAATGTGGCCATAATTTCAAAAATAACTATTATTGCTGGGTCAACTGTTGTACCTGCGAATCTCCTGTTGGGGGCGAGGGGAATATAATAAAACGGAATGAGTATAAAACTTAGTGAGCTCAGTGAGTGAATAGTAGTTTTTGAACATAACTTTATTCTAAAATAATTAATCATATCAAAATACCAACTCATCAAAATATCACAAAAACTTAAATAACTTATTAAATCCAATTCATGTACTTAAATAACGATATCACAAATATACTGCATAAATCAATGGAAATTCATAATACTTATAACATCAATACTGAAATACCGAAAACTATCACCAAACAAGTACCCAGGGGAAATAATCTCATCATAACCAGACCTTGACGGATGGGCAATGACATACTATCTGGGTACAATCACGCCCCGGAGCTACACGGATAGACAGGGAAAAGCCATATCATATCACATCATATCCAGACCTCAATGGACAGGCAATGACGTACTGTCTGAGTACAATCACGCTCTGGAGCTGCACGGATAAACTAAAGAAATATCATCTCATATGTCATCATATCTGTGCATGCATAATCTAGTTCCCAAAAGACAAAGTTGCTCGAGTACATGGCCCAAAGCCTTTGTGTGTACTTAGACGGGCCCCAAAAGCCTGTATCTCATCTGTATCATCTATATCTCATTATCAGTATCTCTGTATTCATCATACCACATCCATATGTCATTTCATCTGTATCACTGTATCTAGAGGGGAAGGGTACTGTCTAATGATTTAAAACTATCATTATGCTCATATTCATATACCTTTATACACATATACATAAACATATAATCTCATCCGAAATCTCATTTCCTTTTTCATTTAACATCTCTTAAATCTGCTTTTCTTTTCTTTAAAATATTATCATGCATATTCAAAATCGGTAACCAAATCATTAATCAAACCCATTCTCGTGATAAATACCAAAACACAGATAAAATCCATTTATATAAAATCGTTAAATCGAAGCCCTTAAAATCAATCTCGCAAACATGCTTCGCCATATTTGAAAATCATAATAAACTACAATGAAAATAGGTTTTGTATATTCTACTCACAGTGACGGTGTCTGAACTCGGTATCGACAACATCTACGGGTTGATTCTCGTTTGCAGATCCTCCTAACTTGAGGAAATAACATAATTACTAACTATAATTACAAATTATAACTAATATGCTCGAAATGACATTTATCCGCAATAAAATTTCTCGAATTCATAAAATTACCAAAATACAATCGACATCAAAATTCATCAAATTATCCTTAGAATTACATATTATCAAACTATCCTCAATTTTGATTACAAAGATATCCATGATTTTGAATTTATAAAATTACCCCTGAAAAAATAAAATTATCAAAATACCCCTAGCGACGTAAATGACCGAATTACTCATGAAATCTCAAATTACCCAACTGCCCTGATCTAAAATTACCAAAATATCCATAAATTTTAAAATTACAAAATTAACCCTAAAGTTAGTGAAATTACCAAATTACCCCTAACGGTCAAAGGTGACTGGAACTCAGTCAACGGAGACGGGAAGCTTAGGTATGCTAGATCTGACCTCGGTGAGTCCAATGCTATCGGCAATGACCTCCCACGCGCGTCGGCGATGGCGGATTGAGCTCTCCAAAACCATGAGCTTTCCCGCGGTCGATCGGTGGCAATCCGAACGTTTCAAGTGACGGGGTTGGTCAGAAAACGATGAGTGAAGTTAAAGAGCAAGATCCAAGTGGTGGATCGGCCTAAAACTGGCGAAATCAACGGCGAGGAAAATGGGTTTGGTTGTGACTTTTCGTGCTAGATCACCGGCATTCTGGCCGATTTCCGGTGACGAGGACGGCAGGGATACAACTGGCGGCTCACAATCTTTAGATCAGTACCAAGCTCAATCAGAGGGGTGGCCAGAATCTCGAGATCCGGCTGGGTCAACACCGCGGCTCGAGTTACGGATTCGGGTCAACTTGTCTTCTCTCTCTTTCTATTTTAGGAAAGCCAAATGTCTCCCTCTCTCATCACTTTCCATTTATAGTGACATATATATATATATTTAAGCTTAATACAAATTAAGTTAATTCCGAACCTAAGTGCCAAAATAAAATTCGATTACACGGGCATTGAATTGTGTCTGAAATGTCTCGATTTTGTGTCGCGACAAATTTAAATCATTTTGAGCGTGATAAATTTTTAATAATTGCGTCCGATTACTTGTAATGATTTACAACAATCCGACGATTTTAAAAATTTTCGACAAAGATAAAAATAACATGACACTCAATTAAATAAATTTTGGTGCATATGTTACATATTCAGCACTAACTTTGGAGTAACTTTGCTGGGTGATCGACGATCTATCTCCATCTTAACACTGCAACCACCTTTGGAGTTAGGAAAGTTGGAACTGCCAACTTCAGTGTTGTTGTAAGCATTTATCCTTGCATTCATTTGATCTAACTGAGCTTGCATAAACTGAAAACTCTCCTAATACATTCTTCATTCTCGTGCCAGCTCAGTAGGATCAAGAATATTGAAATACATGGATGGAGTGATGAATTAGCCCAATCTTTGCACTCGACTTCCATTAGGCTTCTTCTAAAAGGCTTCACCTAAGACATCATTCTGTCCTTAGGATTGGAATATTCCTTACTGAACTTGGCTCCTTAGCTCACTTTATAAAATAAATAGAAAAAGATTTTATCAAAATTAGGAATAAAAATAAGTAAGTTAAATGATGACAGTTGAAACGTACATCGCATTACTAACATTTTTCAAAAGAAACAAAGCACTAATTTGTTAGTTTGCATGAACTTGGATTATAAAATAATTCAGGCAGCTTTCAGTTTCAAGCACTTTGCATTAGTGCACACTTTTCAGTGGTGGTGCAAACTTACAATTCTCTCAGCCACTTGCTGTACTTTAGGTGTATAACTTCCATCTTTTTTCTTTTGAGCCAATAACTAGGCTTCACTGTGGTCAATCTCACACTCAAAAACTCCGATGTCTAACTTCTGTAATAATTTGATGAAAACTAAATTCAAAACTAGTATGAATCATCTTATTATTTGTATTAAAAATGTCATAAGTTTGTATAGAGTGGTTATTGTACTTACCCTTTTATGCAGCAGCCCAACATATCCTGTGCTGCCCAAATGATGATAGTACACATTCCTTGCTCTTTTATCCTTTCCTGCCTTACTTTTTTCCTGTACAAAGTGGATATTAATTAAAATGGTTACAAGCACTCAATAATATTATCCAATTAACAGAATTTTAAACATACCTGAAAGTCTTCGGATAAAACTTTATCAACAAAGCTCTTCCAATCATCTTTTCTAATGCCCTCATACTCAAGAAGAGGCTTTTTCAGTGAATTTAAGTTGTTTCCATTGGGCATAATATATTCATTTGCCAACTCACATCTAAAGCCCATTAATGCAACTCCTATCCATTTGAACACTTGTGTTTTGGCCTTAAGACTTAACTTGAACTTTTCTTGCAAATGAATCCATAGCGCCTCTTTAATGTCTAGTGGCACTTTCCTCCAATCATCATATATAATTAGAACTCTTTCTTGTACAATCATCCCAATGTAGTTCCTCATATCGTTTCTTTTTTTTCCAACTGGAACTCCATACGAATTGTACATGACCTCAGTCTCGTCACTAACTCTCTTCTGCAACTCTTTCTTTTTTGTAAGGTTTTGTCTTAGTCTCCTTTCTAGATCTGGATCATATGTGTGCTCCTCATTTTCTGCCATGTCTCCAACAAATTTACAAATATATAAAATGGATCAATGCTCCAGATATCAATATAATATCCTAATATAATAATAAATAATAAAAACAAATTAATTGTTGACTTATGAGAAATAGTGCTCGCAAGGTATAGTACTTGATTCATCCATTTTTTCCCATCAATATCCACATGAAAAACATCAACAACTGATCTTACACAAATTCCTCAACGCTTATATCCAACTTACATTCTGGAAAATTATTGAATAATGGTGCATAGATATCCATGTCATCACACCCAACCCTATTTGAATAATTACATTTTTCACTCACTAAACAAACAATTGATTTACTATTATCTAGTTGATCTTTCATATAATACACTTGCTTTGCATGACCAGCTACAATGAAACAATCATATTTGTAGTCTACCCGATTTAAATTGACTACAGTGAACCCTAACTCATCAATGTTGACTCCTCTATCATCTACCCAATCACATTTGGAAAGTACCTTCTTCACCCCTAAATAATCAAGTTGCCAAATTTCATTGACTACCCCGTAAAAAGGCATATCCCCAAAATGAGGCTTTTTATATTTTGAACTCGAAATCTGTAAAGTGTTAGTAATAACATAAACACCACTATTTTGTGTTACACAGCTGTTATCCTAATCTTTTGTAGCAAAATTAAAACCATTAATACGGTAGCCTTTATACGTAACCACGCTTTAGCGTGGTTTATTTGCTAGCCACCATACTATTTCGTCAATTGCTACATTATTTGCTTTATCAGTTGTTACCTATTGTTTCAATTAATAAAACCACAGTAATTAGTTAAAATAGAAAAATTTCTTTACCTTTACTTGGATACTTTTATTACACCTAATGAAGCTAATCTAACCTTTTATCAGCTAATCAACATTTTTTAATTGACGAGGGTGTTTCGATTGCAACAAGCCCAAATGCTCCCTAAAATTATACCAACAGAATTAATAAAATTGAAAAAAATCTGAACATAAATTAAAAAAATTTTCAATCACATACTTAATGTATGGTTGAATCTCAGGGGTGTTCACCAAAACACATCGGTGTGCTTGGGCCAATGTAGGTGAGTCAACCACCTTAACATTTGCAGCTCCGAGTGGTCTTTCCACATGATTCACAATTTGAAAGGTATTCAGCATAAAATTCAAGTGCTTCTTCAGCAACATAGCACTCCGCAATGCAACCTTCAAGACAGTTTCGGTTGCGAACATAACCCTTTATAGGTTTCATTTCTCTTTTAAATGGATACATCTATCAAAGGTCTACTAGGCCACAGAGCCTAACTTCTTCCACTAGATGGACTATTAAATGGACCATTATATTGAAGAAGGCAGGTGGGAAATATTGTTCTAAATTGTATAAGGTGATTTTAAGTTCCTTTTGTAATTGGTTTAAAGAATTAGGCTCTACTACCTTAGAACACAAAGAATTAAAAAAGAGGCATAATCAGATTATGATAGATCTAACATTTTAAGGAAAAACAATTTTGAATTGCCAATAATAGTAGTTGTTGTATCAAGGTATGACAATCATGAGACTTAAGCCTGTGAAGATGAAAATCATCCATTGAAACAAGATTTCTAAAGTTAGAACAGTAACCATCAGGAACTTTGACACCTTGTAAGGTTTCACAGAATTTTTTTTTTCTTTCTTACTTAAAGTGTATGGGCCAGAGGGTAAGACTTTGTTTTGTTCATTAAGAGTTAATGCAATAAATGCATTGTTAATTTTCTCTCTAAGCTTTGGATGTGTAAGATCTTTTCTCACATTAATTCCATCTTTTGTTTTCTTTGGTTGATGGAGCAATGTGTCATAGATGCTCTTATATATATTTTTCTCAATATGCATCACATCCAATTGATGGCGAACTAACAAGTGTTTCTAATATTCTAAATCAAAGAAGATTGATTTTTTTTTTGTACAACAATTAAAGTTACATCCACACTACCCTTACCCTCACTCTCATCTTCAACCTTACTCTCACCCTCACCCTCAACTTCACCTTGACCCTTACACTCACCCTCACCCTCACCTTCACCCTTACCCTTACTGTTATCATCACCCTCACCTTCATTTTCACTCTTGCTGCCACCCTTAACCTCACCCCGTTTTCACTTTTTTTGGACCTTTTTTCCAAACTTGGTGTCAATGTTATCTACCAAGTTTAAAATCTTTGTACCAGACAAAGGCCTAGGGGTATTTTCAAGAAATTGCGTATGGCCCATAAATGACATTTTTCAACTATGCGGCAGCCAACATGCACATGTGTGTATCCCACAAACTGGACAACCATAGTATCCCTTAGCAGAACACCCAGACAAGTTCCCATATGCTGGGAAATCACTAATTGTCCACATCAATATAGCCCGTAAAATAAAAGTTTGTTTCCTATATACATCAAAACACATCGACTTCTACATCCCATAGGATTTTCAAGTCCTTAATCAACGGTGCTAGGTACACATCTATATCATTTTCAGGCTGTTTAGGGCTAGATATCAGTAGAGACAATATCATAAACTTCCTCTTCATACATAGCCATAGAGGAAGATTATATGTTATCAATGTAACAGGCCAACAACTATAAGTAATGCTAAGTGTGTTATGTGGGTTAATCCCATCAGATGATAAAGCCAATGGAAGATTTCTTGGCTCTTGGGCAAAATTAGGCCATTTCTTGTCAATTAGTTGCCAAGCCGATAAATTTGCCAGGTGGCAAAGCTTGCCATCTCTAATTCTTTTATTTTCATGCCATGTTAAGTTCTCAACAGTTTTTGGTGATTGAAATATTCTTTTGAACCTAGGAATTATATAGGAAAATACCATAACAACTTTTAGGGACCCCATTTCTAATTTTTTTGGATCTATATTTTCTTATTTGCCACCTAGAGGATCCACAGCTTGGGCATTCACTAAGATTCTTAAACTTATTCCTCTAAAGAATGCAATTATTTGGATATGCATCTATTTTCTCATAATCTAAGCCTAATAACTTCATTGTTTTTTTGAACTTATACATAGACTTAGGCATATTATTATCATTTGACAATATCTCATTCAACACTTCAAATAAAGCTGAAAACCCACTATCACTCCAGCTATAAAGTAATTTTTTATTGTACAGTTTCATTAAACCTGATAGCTTTGAATGCTTTGAACCCGGATATAAGGGCTTTTCAACATCTTCAAGTGTATCCTTAAAAGAACTAGGATCTTTATCATAATGCTCAAAAGCATCATGAACCATGTCACCTATATTACTATAATCTGAACATTTAAAATGCTAATTTTGTGGTTGGTCTTGGCACTTTATAGAGGTAGGTTTTAGGTCCACCTCATCGTGCTAATTCCAAACTAAATATTTTTCTAAAAAACCTTTTAAAAACAAATGTAGCCTCATTTGTTCAAGAGTTCAAAACTCCATATTACAACAAAAGGTACAAGGACATCTAATTGACATTCTATTTTCAGAATTAAGAATGGCAAACTTTAAAAAGTCATCAACCCATCATAATACTCATCAGATAATCTATAACAGAATATCCAAGGTTTGTCCATAACATGTATTTTTACTTGTTCATTTATTAAATGTTGTTAGCTTAATAAGTTTAATTAAATTGCACAAATTATTCAAACATTTTGGTTTAAATTGAAAATACAATTTGCAAAATAAATCTAAGTTTTATTTGTTTAAAGTAACTTAAATAGATGTAAGCATTCAGCAACCCAACAAAGCAAACATGTGCACATTTAGCGATCCAACAGAGCATACATGTGCACATTCAGCAAGCCAACAGAACATACATGTACACATTTAGCCAACAGAACATACATGAACACATTCAGCAAGCCAACAAAACATGCCACATCCCTATTTTTCAAAACTTTAGTTTCATATTAGAACAAATAAACAAGCAATTTAATTCCAGAAGAGTCTATGCAACAAAAATGAAATTAAAATCGTGGTCAATATTTAAACATGTCAATACAAGTAAAACATAGAACACAACAATAATAGAAATTGAAAAAAGTGAGTGATTTAAAAGAATTACCAAATGAAGACAACTGTTACACCATATACTTTTGTGATTCTTCAAAAGCAATAGATTAAACTGAACATATTGATTCAACTGATTAGAGCTACTCAATTGAAAGAAACATGCAAGATGTGAGAAAAAGTAATAATAAAATAATCATTTAGGTCAAAAGTCAATAATTCACTATTAAGATGCAAACAAAAGTTTCCTATACAACAAACAAAAGTTTCCTATACAACAAACAAAAGTTCCCTTTTAAAAGTTTATTAATTTAAAGATTATGCAAAAAAATAGAAAAAAAAAACAAACAAGCTACATGCAGTTATGGCACTGAAATGGCCAAAGATATTGTACCCATTAATATATGACTAAAGATTTCATTATATTGTTAATTATTATATGACCAATACAGCTTTATAAGGGAAATCACATATAAAAAATAAAAAAACGACAATGGTTGTTGTCGTTGAAGGGTTTGCATGGTCACATGTTGCATTTATACTAAAGCTAGCAAAGTGCATTATTGGAAAAGGATTGATGAATTGACCCAAATTGAATCTGTATCTTTTTCAATGGCTAATTAAATGAAAAATTTAGGCTTAAAATTGAAATCAGGCTCAAAATTCAAATCATCATGCAAAATTTAAATGCAATATTCATAAATGGGGAAAAAGAGAAAAACCCATATCTGAATTGACATTATAATCCATCAATTCTAGTGACAATGCATATGAAAATCAAAGTTAAGTGACATGGAAAATAAAGAAAGTGAGGAAAAAGATGATTTGAATGAGGCACTTATAAAACCACATTTGAATCAGTCACTCATAACTCTTAATTAAAAGCTCTAGTACAATAGTTTAGCTTCAATTACCTTTACCTCTCTGCTATGTTTTCTTAGGACCCAAATTATGAACAATCACGATTACAAAAAAAAAAAAAAGAATTTTAAAACCCATTTTATAGTTAAACCGCAACCAAACAACATGCACGAGCAAAACATAAACTATAAATTGGAAACATAATAATAAAAAACAAATAAATGGTATCTTCATAAACGAATTGATCGAATTGGAGAGAGAGAACCAAATAGTGATAGAAACGAATTGCTTTGCTTCGAGCTTAGCTGGGGTTGATGTGGAGTTTGATTACAATGTGCAATATCAATGGTGGGGAATAGGATTTTAGTGTTTTATTTACTTAGCTTGGACAAAGGAGGAGAACTGAAAGGTGAAGACTGATGAGTGAATGACTTAGAAAAAAATTGGCTTCGATTTTGGTTTTAGGGTTAAGATAAGACGATGCATTTTAGCTATCTTTATTTTTTCTAAGTGAAATAACATTGTTTGTACCTAAAAATAATAAATTTGTTTATGAAAATAATAAATTTGTTTGTAAAAACCAAAACCCGCTAAAATTTTCATTCAAGTGTGCTTAATACATTTCATGTTCTTTATATCACAAAAACCTTATTTTAGTGATACCTGATGGGTGTCGAAGCCAGCAAATATAAATATCTACTCTAACAAAATTGTGTATAGTGATTGAGCAGGGTCGTCTCCACAGAGATTGGTAATTATTAAATCTTTTTTAAAATAAAAATGTAAAATTTGGGGATTGTTGACAATAATGAAAATCAATTTAAATTAATAAGAATGTAAATTAAAGGTGTAATTCAAAATGGAAAAACTCTGGTTGAAGGAATTAATTCAGCTTTGATTCGACTACTGATCATCGATACAACTATAAATCATTACTTCTTATGAATAGACCGGTTATAGCTACTGAGACACTCTAATAGCCAATCTCTCCTTAATTAGTCGATAACCAAGGTACGACCATTAGTTATTTCCCTAATCAATAGACAATCCTAGATACGATCATAAGATTTAATCAATTAACAGCCTGAAAAATTAGAGAAACCCAAATCCTAATTAACAAACGCATACGATGGTTTATTTAAATTAGATTGTTTATTCCCATAACACAACGCACTGCTATGTTATTTGCCACAAATATCAAAATCTTCATACGATGAATCTTTCAATTGGCAATAGATTAAATTGATAATTAAATAGTGGCCAATTATCTAATTAACAAAGATAATCATGACAATAATTCAGAGAATAAACAAATACCCAAAAAGCAATAAAACAATTAAAAGCACAAGAAAGATCTCACAGTAATGGTGAATCAAAGCTTCATTAACCTTCAACCAGAAATATGAGTTTAGTTCCTCATGGAGAAAAAGAGAAAACCCTAAAAAAGATGAAAACAATTAATAATCTAATTCTAATTCTCTCAATCCCTCTTTATCTCCCCTTTTTATAGTTTTCTTAAAAAGGATAAAGATAAAAATATCTAAAATATTATCTAAAATTACAAGAGTCATGAAAAGATAAAACACGTTAAAAGAAATAAAAACGTCAAGTCCGCAATTGATAGCACGCGCCCACGCCTTATCAACAAACTTCTTCTGAGATCGACTGTCATGCGCCCACGCCTTATTGACAAACTTCTTCTGAAATCGACTGTCACGCGCCCACGCCTTATTGACAAACTTCTTCTGAAATTAAGAATTTCTCCAAGAAGTCATTTTATCCTCAAACATCATCTTGTAGCTCAATTTAGCACTAATCAATAGAATTGCACCTACAAAAATAAAACACAAGTAAATCACAACTATTAAGTGCAAAACATTGATATTAAAGGGAGTAAACAATACAAAACTAGTGCATGAAATGCACTATAACAATACCTTACTGTGAGTAACAAAAAGTCACAATGGTTGTAATTCAAAACTTAAAAGCTTTGGCCTTGGAAGGTCTTCTGTTTGAATGTCAATTAGAATAACATTAGAATTTATTTTCTTTTATTGATACCTTAGTGTCACTAAAAAATAGTCTATTGGTCTTTTTCTTTAACTTAAACACTTCGATATTGGAGGTCTTAGGTTCAAGTTCCATCAGAAGCATGACTGCAATTATTTTTTCTTGTTATTGATACCTTAGTGTTAGAGATTCCTGATGTATAACTTTCAGACACCATAGTATCATTAATTTGTGATTCTTACATGTTAAACATATAAAATGATCTACGTGTATAAAAATACTGATACTTTTTAATAAAGTGTCACAAACCAAGTGCCAGTAAAGACTATTTTTCTAGTAATGAGACCACACACCAATTGCCCCACAAAGTTAAAAAAAAAAAAAACCATAACTTCCACTCCAACTACTGAGCGCCGACCCATGCAAAATGTTAGCATTTTAAGTAACTCAAACAAGAGCCATGCAACACAGATACAAACCCCCACCCCAACTTTTGTCCAAATCAGCTTAAACCCTCTTTACCACACAGCCGTTTCTTTGGACTAGCCCCTAGACAATAACCAACTTTCCATCGCTTTTCCACCAACAGTACGTCAATCAACTCTGAACACAGAGGGTGCTATCAACCAGGTGTTGCGCCCGTTAGGTGACCCTCTTGATAATGATGATCCAATATTGAAGAAGGATTTGGAGGATGACGTTGACGATAGTGATTACATGGAAGACAGTGGGGATGATGGTTCTGCCTCCTCAGATGATGGTATCTCCCTTGAGGATGAGAAAGACATGGCTCTTGAAGATGAGGCCTGAGGGTCAATGATTTCTTATGTCCTCTCTCAATTCCTATTTTCTTATGCCGTTCTTGATTTTATTTTGGAATGTTCAAGGTGCAGCATCTAAGAATTTTCTTATGTCATACTTTCTGTGCTGTATCTAGTAACTATAAACCCACCATGGCCGTTATCCTTGAACCTCGCATTAGTAGGCAGAAAGATGACGACTTTATTAAGCACAGCGGTTTTGACAAGTCTAATCGAATTTAGGTAAATGGTTTCTCAGGGGGTATCTGAATTCTATGGCAGGACAAATTTATGGTTGAAGTCTTTCTCAATCATAAACAATTTGTGCACCTAAGGATCTCCGAGGGGAATGGTTTATTTTCCCGGGTCACAGCTGTGTATGGCAGCCCGAACCCGTCTATTCGCAAGCAACTTGAGGACCAGCTTGGTGTAATTGCCAAAACAATGCAAGTTCTGTGGCTTGTCGGAGGGGACTCTAATTCTATCCTATATGCATCAGAGAAAAAAAGGGGATCGACTAACCGAACTGGTGCTTGTGGTTTATTTCGACATTGATTTCATTCTAACAAGTTGCATGATCTTCATTTCAAAGGGCCACGCTTTACCTGGGCGAGAGGCTTCTTATTTAAACGTCTTGAGAAAGCTGTTTGTAACGATGCTTGGTTCCAAAAGTTCCAAGAGAGTTCAACTCTGCATCTACCGAAAGTCGGATCGAATCACAGGCCTATAATGGTCCGCTTTGACAAGTTCGAAGGGTGAGGACAGGGCAATAGACCATTCCGGTTCCTTGCAGCATGGTTAACCCACAAAGATTTTACTGAGTTTTTTGCCTCAACTTGGCTTCCAGACATCCATTATTAGGAGGCCGTTCGACATCTCACAGATAAAGTAAGACAGCGGAATAAAGACATTTTTGCAATATATTTCAAATGAAAAGGCAACTACTAGCAAGGCTTGGCGGCATTCAAAAGGCTTTAGAGTTGTATGAGTCTAAGGGTCTTATCCGCTTGGAATGGAAGTGACGAAAGGAACTAGAGGAAGTTTTATCGCATGAAGAGTTACTATGGTATCAAAAATCTCGAAAGGAATGGATTAGTCATGGTGATCGCAATGCAACTTTTTTCCATAAAAAAACCATAACCAAAAGGAAAAAGAATCGGATTGCGGCTATTAAAAATGACTTAGGTCAGTGGTTATACGAAAATGATGATATTAAGACTCATGCTTTTGACTTTTTCTCTGCCCTGTACATTGTAGAAACAATTAGGTGACAGCCTTACCCTCTCACTGGTTAGTTTCCAACTTTGGATACCTCAATGCTCCACTTGTTACAAGCTCCCATTGAGGATTTAGAAATTAGGAATACTGTCTTCAGTATGAAACCATTGAAAGCACCTGGAGTGGATGGCCTACATGCCATTTTTTATCAGACACAATGGTCCACTGTTGGTGTTTCTTTTCGCAGTTTCATCAAGAATATTTTTGCCAACAACCATATTCCGACAGTGATTAACAAAACCCTTTTAGTGCTTGTTCCAAAGAATGACAGCCCGACCAGTTTAAGGATGTATCGACCTATCAGCCTTTTGCGCAGTTGTTTACAAAACTGTGACCAAGATTGTGGCTAACAGGTTGTAAAATATTTTGCCACATATTATTGGGCCTCACCAGACGAGTTTTGTTCCTGGAAGACATATTACTTAATATATTATGGTAGCTCAGGAAGTGATCCATTCTATGAGGAAAAAGACGGGTAGAAGAGGTTATATGGCAATAAAGGTAGACCTTGAGAAAGCCTATGACCGGCTTAGCTGGAGTTTTATCCATGAGACGCTTTTAGAGGTGGGGTTTCTAATGGATCTCATTAGACTCATAATGGATTGCATCTCCACTGCCAGTATGAATGTGCTGTGAAATGGTGAGCTCACAAAGGATTTTAAACCTTCTAGAGGCATAAGGCAGGGCGATCCAATTTCTCCTTACCTTTTTGTGTTATGCATTGAATGGCTAAGCCATGGCATCCATAAAGCAGTTAATGATGGAGATTGGAAGCCTGTGCGTCTATCCCGAAATGGCACCTCCCTTACTCACCTCTTTTTTTGCAGATGATCTTAATTTTATTATTGGCTGAAGCTTCGGCTACCCAAGCTAGGGTTCTAACATCGGTCCTCGACTCTTTTTGTTTTAGCTCTGGTGACAAGGTAAATAAAGCAACGACACAAGTGTTTTTTTTCTAAAAATGTTAGCCAGGAAGAAGCAAACATCATTGGCAAAGTTCTTGGCTATACTACGACAAAAAATCTTGGCAAGTACCTAGGCATGCCCCTCCTCCATTCACGAATCACCAAGACGACTTATCAAGAAATTATTGAGAAGGTGGATAAGCTCGGGCTGAAATGCGGTTCATCTTTCTCTTGCAGGTAGAATAACCCTGGCCCAATCCGTGATCCAAGCTGTCCCTATATATGCTATGCAAACTTCAAATTTACGTTTGAGTGTCAAGAACAAAATTGACCAAGCTTGTAAAAGGTTTATTTGGAGTGGTTCTGCCAGCCATCGTAAGCTGAGTCTTGTCAGTTGGGAGAAGATTTGCCTACCAAAATTTTGTGGTGGCCTAGGGTTTGAAAAGTTAGATGTGATAAATAAAGCTTTATTGATGAAGCTTGCATGGGGGTTGATTTCTTCACCTGACAGTTTCTGGGTACAAGTGCTTTGCACCAAATATGGGGTGAATGTTTCGAATCTTCCTTCAATCTTTCCCACACGTTACGTCTCACATTTGTGGAGGTCAATCGGGAGAATCTGGAATGAGACCCTACAGAGGATACGCTGGAGCATTGCTAATGGCAGAAAGGTCAAGTTTTAGTGGGATTGTTGGGCTACAAAAAAAAAAACCGTTATAATGCTATGCTATAGCCTCCATTCCAGATGACTTGTAATCAAAGCTTGTTTGTGAGTTCACATAGGGTAATGGCAATTGGAAATGGGACACTTTTGATAACCTCCTTCCTAACCACATTATTCTGAAAATTGCAGCAATTCAGCCACCGATAGATGATAAAGGAGATGATCAAATTTTTTGGGCTGCCTCAAGAAAAGGAGATTTCTCTGTTAAGTCAGCATATGAGGTCATTACTCATAGCCAGCACGGTATCGAGAATTCAATGTGGAAGTTAATTTGGCGGTGGAATGGCCCTCAATGTATTCGAACCTTCCTATGGCGGGCTATGAATGACAGACTTAAAACAAAGTCAGAGCTTGCAAGGCGTCGTATTTTGATTGAGTGTAGTTGTAGTAGATGTATGGCTGTTGAGGAAACAACATTACATGTGCTGCGTGGCTGTTTCATTGCTAAAAGGTTATAGAATCTCTTCATACCAATGGAATATCGCCAGCAATTTTATTCTGTAAGCCTTCATGAATCGATTCCCCAGAATCTGAAAAGTGGTTGGATTTTAGAGAGGGGTCTGGAGTGGCCTTGTGTCTTTAGGGTTGTGATTTGGAGACTATGGTATTGGCATAACGAATTCCAATTTAAACATCTCACTACTTCTAATGATATCATGTGTCAGGATATTTTGATACGAGCTGAAGAGATACTCCAGATTAATACTTCGAGTCTATCCATAAAAAAGCATATGGTGGAGAAATTAATTGGCTGGCATCCCCCAGTTTGACCGTGCTGTAAATTGAATACGGATGGTGCTTGTAAACGTAATGGAAATACGGGTGCTGGTGGGATTATATCGAGATTTTAATGGAAAATGGGTTGGCGGCTTCTCGATGAATATTGGTAAAATGCTCAATGTTATCAGCAAAATTGTGGGGTTTATATCAAGGTTTAACCATAGCTTGGCAGAGGGGGGTTCGGTGGCTACAATTCGAAGTTGACAGCTTGTGTGTTGTTCAACTGCTGAAGAATCATTTGGGACAAAGTAATGAATACACACCTTTGGGTCAATGGATTAAGGAGCTCATGGGAAGGAATTGGCATATTACCATTGCTCATATTTACCGAGAGGCAAATTTAATGGCAGACTACTGGGCTAATTATGCTTTTTCTCTACCTCTAGGAATGCACTTGTTTAACAATCTTCCTATGGGCTCTGCCCAATTTCTTATCCAGGATATGTATGGGGTGGCCTTTCCTTGCCTTGTTTTGTCTTAGCTCTTTGTTTTGAAGGCCCCTTTGTACAAAAAAAATGATCATATTTGTTTCTCATATAGGGGTTTGTACAATAATATTTATACGATATTTGTGACTGTATACGACAAAAAGGTATTGGAAGGTAGTGTGTGAATTAGAATTGCATTGACTTTTCTATTAGCTAACGGACATAAGACTAGTTTGGGATTGCGGTTAGAATTTAATAAACTGTTTATTTCAAAATTTTTTATAAAAATAATGTTTGGTAAATTTTGTAAAAGTAACTTATTTAATAATTTTTTTCATTTTGTCAACAATATTTAAAAGTAAGTAAAGAGTTTTTTTTTCATAAGTAGCTTATTTAATAAGTTGCCACACTTTTTTTAAATTTTTATTATAGCCCTAAATTTTAATAAAAAGATAATTATATCTAACTTAATCATAAACCATAATATATAAATCATACATTTATTTTTATTATATTTTATGTAACAGATTATGAAGTTCTTTAGATTTTTTTTAATTCAATTTTTTTAATATAATTTAACATATTTAAGAAAAAAGAATATGTCTAAATAATTTATTAAACATACTCTAAAAATTAAAAAAAAATAATTAAAATTTATGTCTATTTTGATCATTATATAATAAAACAGTACTTTCGTAATAAATTTTACCAAACATATATATTCTATTTTTCAAACTCACAGCAACCGCAAAAATATAGTTTGTCAAACACTAACTTACTTTTTTAATCAACAGCTTATTTCATCAGTACAGCACAAATAACTTATTTCATCAGCCTCCGCAATCCCAATTTATCCCATAATCTTTCTCGAGACAAATGCCCAGTAAACAACTTACTTAGTCAAAATCCGAAAGAGCGCACAGTAAACAAGTTAGTCAGGGCTCAGGATCCGAAAAAGAGGTGTCAGGTTGCCCACTAATTTTGATCACAAAATTAATTATATGTATTCGGATAAGTTCTTCCGCTCTTGTGGAGAAATATATAATGGAGAAACATTTTAAGACTAGTAAACAAGTTAGTCACTCAGGATCGATCCAAAAAAGCAAAGTTCAATTTGCCGATTAATTTTGATTCCGAAAGTAATTCTGTCCTGGGACGACTTAATTTTTAAGTTCTTTTGGAAAATAGAAAGAGGAATCGTTGTGGAAAGACTTCTAAGAATCACTCAATTGTTTCATTGGAAAATGCAACCGTTTTAACATGTTCTGGACTTAATGAAGACGCTATCTCTTTTGTGGTTTTTATTTCAAAAAAATGTTGTTTGAACATAATAGCGATAAAAGAGTGACAAAAAACACAATTAAAAAAAACTCAAAAACAATATGATTTTTATGTTCTTGTTACCATTTTGTTCGGCAATTCATAATCTTTGTAGATTTTCATTGAAACTAAAAGAAAGCATATATAATTTAAGGGCTGATTTGACAGAACAATGCTATTACCACCCTCTGAGTTAAGCTATATAAAATCTAAATGGCAACATATATGGACCAATTGTTTTCTTTTTTATTATACATGAACACGAGAAAAATTATTTCTATTTTGTGAACAGTTTTTTTATGATTTTGTCTTTTCATTTTCCTGATAAATCAATAAATTATCTAACCTTGCGGCTTATCATAGCCAAGGCCTTGGTTAATATGTATATATGCTTGCTAGCTATGGATCAATGATCCTTAGGTTGTGATCTCAATTAAATCAATTAATTATGAGCCAAAACCATTGGTATTATTTCATGTATATATGGCAAGCAACATGGCCATTACAGTATATGAATTACAATATGACGATTTGTCTAACATGAATTAAAAAAAAAAAAAATTGGAGGGTTCATGATTGATGTTGGAGAAAATTGTTGTGATTGATTACAATATTACAAATATGGAAGAAATCCCCAAATTACTGTGATTGATTTATTCCTTTTCTGCTATCACCTTTCTTGTATAAATTGGCCTATGAATCAGACGTATTGTAACATATGCATCAAAATTTATTTAATTAAGTGTGATGTTATTTTTAATTTCGTTGTAATTTTTTTGAAAGTTGTCGTAATTGTTACAAATTGTTGCAGATAATTGGTTGCAATTATTAAATTTATCGTGCTCGAATAATTTAATTTGTCACAACACAAAATCGAGGCATTTCAAATGTGATTCAATGGTTGCGTAATCGGATTTTATTTTGGCACTCGCGACCAATATTAGCTTAATTTGTATTAAGCTTACAAAAAAAAAAGGTTTCTATAAAAGGAAAGAATGAAAGAGAGAAGCGTTTCATTTTCTTTCCAAATATAGAAAGGAAAGAGAGAGAGAGAGAGAGATGTAAGCCCGGATTTGCGACCCGGACCCGCGGCCAGATCCAGTTGGATCTCGGGTTTCTAGCCACCCCATCGGCCTATGTTGGTACTGATTTGAAGCTTGTGAGCCACCGATTGAGGTCGAAAAGCCATGGTCATACTCGTTTCTCCTCGCCATCAATCTAACCAAAATTAGGCCTTGCCATCACTTGGATCTTGTTTCTCAACTTCCCCTCATCATTTTCTAACCAACCCCATCATGTGAAACGACCGGATTGCCGCCGATTGACCGTTGAAAAGCTCACGGTTTTGAGAGGGTTTGATTCGCAGTCACCACCGCGCGTGGGAGGTCACTGCCGATACCATTGGACTCACCAAGGTCAAAATTACTAGACTTGAGCTTCCCATCGCCATTGACCGAGTTTCAGTCATCGTTGACCATTAGGGGCAATTGGTAATTTCACAAACTTTAGGGGTAATTTTATAATTTTAGAATTGGTGGACATCTTGGTAATTTCAGATTAGGACAGTTAGGTAATTTGAGATTTCAGGGTAATTCGGTAATTTATGTTGTCAGGGGTATTTTGGTAATTTTATTTTTTTTGGGGTAATTTCATAAATTCAAAACTTGTGGATATTTTTGTAATCAAAATTGAGGATAGTTTGGTAATATGTGATTCTGAGGATAATTTGGTAAATTTTGATGTTGAGGGCATTTTGGTAATTTATGAATTCGAGAATATTTTATTGCCGATAAATGTCATTTTCGAGTTTATTAGTTATGATTTCCATTACAGATAGTAATTATGTTATTTTCTTAAATTAGGAGGATCTGCAAATGAGAATCAACCTGCTGACGTTGTCGATACCGAGTTCAAACAACATCACGGTGAGTGGAATATACAAGACCTATTTTCATTGTAGTTTATTATGATTTTAAAATATGGTAAATCATGTTTATGAGATTGGTTTTAATTTAATGATTTTATAGAAATGGATTTTATCTGTGTTTTGGTATTTATTACGAGACATGTGTTTGATTAATGATTTTGGTTACCGATTTTGAATATGCATGACAATATTTTAAAGAAAAGAAAAACATATTTAAGGCATGTTAAATGAAAAAGGAAATGAGATTTCAAATGAGATTATATGTTTATATATATGTATATAAATGGTTATTTGCACATCATTAGACAGTATCATTCCCCTCTAGATACAGTGATACATATGATACAAATGATACAGATGAGATACGGGCTTTTGGGGCCCGTCTGAGTACACACGGGGGCTTTAGGCCATGTACTTGGGTGACTTTGTCTTTTGGGGACCAGATTATGTATGGATAGATATGATGAGATATGAGATGATATTTTCTGATCCATCCATGTAGCTTTAAGGCATGATGGTACTAAGATAGTACGTCATTGCCCATCCATTGAGGTCCCGATATGATGAGATATGTGATGATATTTTTCGATCTATCCGTGTAGCTCTGAGGCGTGATTGTACCCAGATAGTATGTCATTGCCCATCCGTTGAGGTTCAGTTATGATGAGATATGAGATGGTAATTCCCTGTCTATCTGTGTAGCTCCAGGGTAAGATTGTACCCAGATAGTACGTTATTGCCCGTCCGTCGAGGTCTGAATATGATGATATTATTTCCCCTGGGTACTTGTTTGGTGATAGTTTTCGGTATTTAGTATCGATGATATAAGTATTATGATTTCATTTATTTTATGTAATCTATTGTGGTATTGTTATTTGAGTACATGATTTGAATTTAATAAGTTATTTAAGTTCTTTTGATATTTTAATGAAATTATGTTTTGATATGATATAATAATTTTAGAGTAAAGTTATGTTCAAAAACTACTATCCACTCACTAAGTTCACTGAGTTTTATACTTATCCCGTTTTATTATATTCCCCCCCTCCCACATACAGGAGATGTTAATCTTATAATATTGATTTTGATGATAACAAAACTTATATGTTCTTGATTAAAATGTTTAAATTATTAAAATGAATTTCTTAAAGCCATAGACATGTTTAAAGAACTTAATGATTGTTAACTTGAGTCGGAAAATCATTTTTCTACAAAAAGTTGTCAAAATATAGATTTTAGAAATTACCCTTTAACCGTTTATTATAAAAGGCGAACCGATTATTTACAGAATAGATTTAGTCTTTAGACTTGTTTTAGAGCATTCTGAAAATTAACTGTGAACCGTTTATTACTAACAATGAATTGATAATTTACAGAAAGGAGAAAACTTTCTAATCTTGAACCGTTTAGTAAAAACGGAAATCTAAGTTTATTTTGCAGGTTTCTGGAAATAAACGGCGATCTGATAACCGCAAACGATAAACCGTTTATTTAAAATCGAAGCACAACGACTATTTCTACAAGTGAAAATGGTAAACCGACAGCAGAAAACGACAATCCAATTATTCTCAGAAAGTTAACAACGGCTAGTTTTCAGTTCCAACTATAAAATAGCTTAATCAAATTCAAATCAATAGAGATCCAACAATTATCTTTGAGCTTGCTAATGCGTATACAATCTCTTTTGAGCTTTAAACTTGTTTTATTTCATTGATTCACACTTTTAGATTTCAATTGTAATCATATACATTGTGTGAGAGATTGATTGATTATAATCTTTATTTTTGAGTGATTGTAAGTGTTGAGATACACTTGTGTTAAGAGATTGAGAATAATCTCTTGTTGTAAAGGTTTATTGACACCTTTGAAGTCAATTGTAAGTGTGGTTAAAGCCTTGGAGGCTTGCTTAGTGGAATCCTCAAGCTCGGTGAGCTTGGAGGCCTGGACGTAGGCACGATTGGTTGAACCACATAAAAATCGTGTGTTTGATCTCTCTTCCATTATCTTTTTGATTTCGAGCATTATTAAAATTATTGCTTTTGATTTTATTAAGACATTAGTTTAAATTATTGTGTGGTTTTATTTGCTTAAGTTTTAAGAACCCAATTCACCCTCCTCTTGGGTAGCCTAGTTAGTATTTCAGGAGAATCGCAGGTACAACAATCGACCCAGTAATGATAATTATTTTGGAGTTATGGCCACATGATAGAGTTAGAAGTCATAGATGTTTTATTGAGATATTTTCGGATTATATAATTTATTACATTTTGGGGATTGTGGATAACATTTATATTTCCTCTGATATTAGATATTGAATAATTTGGTATTTTGTTGAGGAGATTGGTTGTTTGGAGATAGTTGTATTTGAAATTCTTTTGGGAGTGCTTGATTTATAATTTTGCATATTTGGTTGTATAATAATTTTAGGGGAGACTCTGTCGAATTTTCGGCAGAATACTCATTAATTAGATTATTTTTTATCGATTTATTAAAATCAGGATGATTTACCCTAGGAGTTCGGGAAGGGTTGTGTAACGTATTACTAAGAGGAATTTACATTTTCTATTATTCTAAAAGTTTTCACTTTTCATACCATTGTAGTTAATTTCATAAGTGATTATTAGCTTTTCCTATTGAAATTATTATCTGCCATTTACCCTTATTGTTTTCATAATGGTCCATAACTCCCATGATATAATAATTGCATAACAATATCTTTATTTCCAAATACACTTTTAATTTATTCATATATATTTCTTATAAATTAGATAAATAAAAAATTGAAATTAAAATTAAAAATTACTTACTAAAAATAAGGAAAAAAATCTTATTCTTATTTTTTATTGATTCTAATCTATTTTTATTATTTATAAACTGATATAATATTAAATAGAAATAATAAATAAAATTTTTTAAAAAGTACATGAACCTTGAATGCATATTCACATATATAGATTACAACACACACATAACATACAAACACTACCACTAACGGTCACCATATTGCAAACCAAAAAAAAAATAATAATAAATACAACTAAAAACATTGGTTTGGGTGTGAATAAAAATAATTAATAATAAGATATTTTTCTAGTGCTTTTTATTTTTTTTTTATAAAAAAATTTCTTATAAATTTATATTTTAAATTTTCAAGAGCAAATATTAAGTCAAATGACACATTTGTCCCTATTTTCCTTTAAATGTTTTATGCCAATAAGATTATTGGGCATTATGAAAACAATATTTTGAAGCTTTGTAATAAATAATGATGTCTTTAATTTGAATTTGACTACCACTTCGATATACACGACAAGGATTAATCTTGAATCTAAAATAATCAAGTTTCACAAGAATTATGCTACCATTTATCGCCAGTAGGTAGCTACTCTGGCAGAGACTCCATTTACATATTTTTTTAATTTTTAGAATGTTATTTCAAAATTTAGAACTAGTTAGTGTAAACATATTAAGAAATTATGTTTATTTTGTAACACTACGATGGTTCACATTCTAATAGATTTTCGTTGAAGCTGAAAGAAGCATATATACAATACAGGGCCTCAATCGACATGTGGGTAACTAATGAAACCAATATTTTTTTATTTTATCCTACCTACAACTAGTCTACTTTAGAGACATTTGACGCATTGACTTGTTGGCTCACGTCATTGATTCTATCAGCTCATTTGCCCTTTGTTATAGTTCATATAAATTTGTCTTTCAGTGTGTTTATTTGTACATTCATCAGTCCTAGATGTTTATTTCCATCTCCCTTGTCTAGCTAATCTTTAATTCTTGCTATTCTCATCTTTAATTTTTCTCTACTCTTTCCATAATTATCGAGTCTCAATTGATCTCCTACAACGCAATGGTGTTACCAAACTTGAAAAACGATTTAGTAATTTTGTCGCTCGTTTCCCTTATCGTATTTCCTGTTTTAGATTTTCCACTCACTGTTTTTTCTGATTCTATGGAAGAAGCCCATGCACTTCTCAAATGGAAAGCTAGCGTTCAAAATCATAATAATGGATTTCTCCTGCCTTCATGGACTTTTGATAATGTCACCAAAATAAGCCCGTGTGCTTCGGCTGGAATTCATTGCAACTATGTTGGAAGAGTCAATAGTGTTAACCTCACAAGTACAAGCTTAAAAGGTATGCTTCGTGATTTCTCATCATTTCCCCATCTTGAGCACTCTTGGGAGCAATCAACTCTTTGGAAACATATCGCCTTAAATTCGTAATATTTCAAAACTCAAGTACCTTGATTTATTATCCAATTCGTTTTCTAGTGCCATACTACTACAAATTGGTTACCTAAGTAATCTCAAGGTCCTTGGCCTGTTCGAGAATCAGCTAAGTGGCTTAATTCCTCATGAAGTATGCCAATTAAGTTCTCTAAATGCCTTTGCTTTGTACGCAAACTTTTTGGAAGATTCAATCCTACTTTCTCTGAGTAACTTGACCAACTTGGTTACCTTGTATCTTTATAACAATTCATTTTTTGGCTGAATTCCAAGTGAAATAAGAAGCTTAAGGTTTCTTTCTAATCTAGAATTGAGTGAGAATAAACTTTGTGGCTGAATATCTTACTCTCTAGGTAACATGACCAACTTGGTTACCTTGTATTTTTATGTCAATTCACTTTCTGGCTCAATTTCAAGTGAAATAGGAAGCTTGAAGTCTCTTTCTAATCTAGAACTGAGTGACAATAAACTTTATGGTTCAATCCCTCCCTCTCTAGATTAACATGACTAACTTAGTTACCTTGTATCTTCATATCAATTCACTTCCTGGCTCAATTCCAACTGAAATAGGAAACTTGAAGTCTCTTTCTGATCTTAAAATAAGCAATAAAAACTTTGTGGCTCAATCCCTTATTCTCTGGGTAACTTAACTCACATGACTTTCTTCACTCTTTATGATAATGCACTTTTTGATGCTATTCCTAAAGAATATAGGAACCTTGTCAAGTTGATTGTGCTAAATTTAAACAATAACCAATTACAAGGTCCAATTCTTAATTTGAGAAATTTGACAAAGGGCAAAACTTGAAAGTTTCATATTCAGGTTGGGCCTGGCCCGACCTGAGTTGGGTTAAGGTCAGGCTCAGGCTTCATCTTAGCTCGACTAAATTTTTTTAATTTTTTAAAAATTACATAATTTAAATTTTTTATTTTTTTAATATTTAAATCATTTAAATTTTGTTCCCCTAACATATGCAAAAATAAACAAAGGTTGAGCTCTAGGTTGAAAAAAAAGGCTGTGCTAGAAATTAAAAAAATAATTTTGTGTGTCATTCCAAGAAATAGCTACCCAAGAAATAGCTTTTGTGTGTCATCACAAAAGCTTATTTTAAGATTAAAATAAAAAAATTACAAATTCATATCATATGATCAGAAACAAATAATCCAAGATATGATTATGCATGTGGATGGCACAAAATCATTGAGGGCAAATATACAAATACAATAAGGTAAAATTTCAATGGCGTTGGTGTATCATGGCAGTGGCTAGCGCGGCAAGAAGTAGTGCTAGTGATGGAAGCCTCTTTCATAGGTGACTATTGCGGCAGTGACGCGTAACTCGTGACTGGTTTATTGGTGACTTTGCAGTTGTTGTGGCGTGGATTTCATGCCGTAAGCAGCTGCGCATAGCGAAGTTTGGTGGTGGGCTGGAGGCGGCTTAGAAAGTTAGAGTTGCAGGGTTACAACAAAGGTGACCGGTGGGCAACTAGCGGTCTTCTTCTCTATGCATTGCATTAGCATTATGTTTTAGATTTAGAATAAGAAATGGTAATGTGTACGTTAGTTCGTGTGGCAAGTGTGTTTGTATGTTATGTTTGTGTTTTATGTGTACAACATGTGTGTCACTATTGTGTTGTTAGTGTATAATTTTTTCTTTCAATGTTTTGTCAAATTTGGGTCGGGTCGGGTCATATAAGACCCAAACCTTGACTCGAAATTGTGTTGTTATGTGTGTGTGTTTTTTGTCAAATTCAAATCAAATTTTTTCTTTCAATTTTTTATTTGTACAATGTGTGTGTCACTATTTAAGCTCGAGCTCGAATTTCGACCCTTAAATTAGGGTGAAAGCCCAAAATTTTAAGTAGGGTCAATCGAGTCAAAATTTCAGTCTGGCTTTATTGCCATCCTTAGTCGAAACTATCAGACCTAAGCTTTCTAGTCGTTGTCAGTTGACTTCCAGTCATTGTTGATTAAAAAGGGCAATTCAATAATTTTGTAACTGGGATAATTTAGTAATTTCTAAGTTGGTGCATAATTTAGTAATTTTAAACTAAGGGCAGATAGGTGAATCATGATTTTAGGGGCAATTAGGTAATTTCATAATTCAACTTAAATTTTGTAATTATTGACTTCATGACTATTATAGTAATTTAAAAAATTAAGGATAGGCTGGTAATTACGATTCCAAGAGTAATTCGGTAATTTATGATTTCAGGGATATTTTAGTAATTTATGGATGTAGGGATATTTTTATAATTATAGTTATGTGAATTGTTTATTGCAGATAAATGTTGTTTCAAGCTTGTTAGTTGTACTTTGCATTTACGGATAGTAATTGTCATTTTGTTGATTTAGGAGAAGCCGAGAATGAGGACTAATCTGCAGATGTTAATGATGCCCGGGTTTGAAAATTTTCACAGTGAATGGAATATACAAAACCTATTTTCATCATTTATCATGATATTAAAGCATATTTGTGAAACAAATATTTTAAATACTTAGATGTAATGATTTTCTCAAAATGGATTTTATTCATGTATTAATATGTTATTAAAAAGGATATGGTTAATGGTTTTCCATATTGATTTCCAATAAAGCACGATAGTATTTTAAAGAAAGGAAAAGTGGATTCAATTGTGTTAATGAAAAGAAAAATATAATTTAAAGTATGGTTAAAAGGTTTATGAATATGAGTATAAAAATTATTTTTAAAATCATTGGACAATACCCTTCCCCTCTACATACAATGATACAAATAAGATGAGAGGTCTTTAGGGCTCGTCTAAACATACATATAGGCTTTGGGTCGTGTGTTTGAGTGCTTTTACCTTTTGGGGGTATATGTATGCAGTATGATAATTACAGAGATATAGATATTGTGACACAGATAATGCAGATTAGCTATAGGCCTTTGGGGCCCGTCTAAGTATACATAGAGACTTTAGGCTGTGTACTTGGGTGCTTTTGTCTTTTGAGGATTAGTTTATGCACGCAGAGATATGATGAGATATATGAGACATATGGGATGGCATTTCTGTATCTACCAATTGTAGCTTTGAGACATGATGATTCCTTAATTAGTACATCATTGCTCATTCATCGAGGTTTGGGCATTACAAGATTATTCCCCTAGGTATTTGTTTAGTGACAATTTTTAAAATTTAGTTTTTGAGATTACAGCGTGTTATGATTTCCTTGATTTTTTTTATGCAGTATTATATATTATGTTTTTGTCAGTGTATGATTTATAATTAAATAAGTTATTTAAGTGTCTTACAGTAATTTGGTGAAATTATTTTCTTAAATGATATAATTATTTTGAACTAAGTTTATTTTAAAAAAAGTACTATCCACTCACTTAGCTCACTGAGTTTTATACTCATCTCATTTTTATTATTTTTTTCGTCCCATAAAAGATTTACAGGTACAATAGTTGACTTAGTGACGATAGTTGTTTTAGAATTATGGCTACGTGATGGTGGTAGGAATCGTAGATATTTCTATTGGGATATTTTGGATTGTATAATTTTATTAGAATTTGTCATTTAAGGATAACATATTGTATTTTGACATTAGAACGTCTAGATGATATTTGGTATTTTGATTGAAGAAGTTGATTGTGGAGGTTGGTCATGCATTGAACCATTTTGGGAGTGTTTGTTTTATAAATTGTAGATTGGGATATTACATCTATAAGGGAGATTCGGCAAAATGCTTATTAAATATGATATTATCAATCATGTTATAAGATATCAAGTAGACTCGCCTTGTGGAGTTCGGGACAGGTCGTTTCAAGTAAATTCCTTCAAGCTACTCTAACTCTTTAAATACTAAAAGTAGTATAGAAGAAAGATTGATTATAATAAGATTTTTTTAGGGTTAAAGTTCTCTCAAGAGTAATATTTCTTCTTTAAAATATCTAAAAGGGACCATGGTATATATAAAGCATCAAGGTTGAGGGTTTATACAATTCAACATTAAATTATTAGAAAGAGTCAGAATGGCTATCGACCTTCACGAAAGGGTAAAGCAAAGAGGAATGGAAGGGGGAAATGAATATTGATTTCTTTAATTTGTTTGGTTTGGTCAAGGAATATTGATTTCTTTTGTTTGGTTGCAAGAATGGAACGGTAATGGGAAAGAAAATAACTACACTACAAGTGAACAAAAATGCCCTCCAATCGAAAAAATGTATATATCAATGGGTTGAAGCAATATTTTAATTGTTCTATTTTCTGTTATCAAATGTTATATAATTAATTTTCAAATTTTCGCCGGATTTGGTATTGTACTTGAGCAGCACTTAGGTTTTTGGTAAACACTTGTTGGTGTGGATTAACAGTTAAGTTGATTTTATTTCACAATTGTAATATAAAAAACCTATAATGCCTTATCGACCACAACTATAAGGCAAAATACAGAGAGAAAAAATGCAACAATGAATTAGATATCACAAGCTTAACCCATAAGAAGGCATCATCCCATGTAATCTCCATGTGAAGAATTGACAACCAATTAACCACCGATTAGCGAGTGTCAGAAACAGAATTGCTTTACCAGAATATATGGGTAAAATGAGATTAACTCTTATTATAAGAAATAAAATTAAAAATTGGAATCCCAATTTTCTTGCAAAAGTAACAATGTTTAGAGTACATATTACAAGGCTTTGGAAATTCCAGGCACAGGCACTTTTGCTTCCACAATGCTCACATCATTCACAAGAAAACCGTTGCCCGCCTTGTTTAAGCAACTGAGTAATATGTATTTAGCTACAGAGCTTATTGAACTGCATTACAAGTTAAAGTTTGGGTTTATAATAATTAAATTTTTATGTCATTAACTTTGACTTCACTTGATACCGGATTCGCACTATTAAATGCACGTATATTTTAAAACCACGAGCTATAGTTAACGAATCAGCCAATGCCAAGAACACAGAAAGATGACTGCGGGTTCCACTTTTGATTCCCTTAGGATGGGGCTGTATCCTCCTGAAAAAATAAACAAGGGTGTAAAGTTTAAGTCTCCGCTTTCAATTGTACATATTTACTTAAGAGTTTCCACTTAACTAATTATCAAAACACTAACTTTCAGATGTGGCATTTGATCTTATATATTGAGAGCCCCCAAGGGCGTTGTCAAGTTGGTTGACAGTGTAGCTGTTACCCCTCACACTCGTGTAGACTCGGGTTCGATCCTTAGAGGTAGTGAGGAGGGTAAAAATTGATTTGGGCTTACCCACACCCTTTACCTTTCAAAAAAAGAAAGAAAAAAAATTGATCTTATATATTGAGAAATAAACAAGTTTTAGCAAATCATTTTACATTATACATTTGAAGAAGTGGTTTTAACATTATGCATCTTTTTAACAAGTTGTATTATTCAAAACTCAAAAGAATTTATTTTGCATCAGCATCAGAAATATATTGCACATGTACAAATGAACCCTAAGTATTAGTCATGCTTTATTTACGACATCTAGATTTAGACAATGGTATATTAAGATTTGTAAATAGCTGTTAAATTAATGTACAACTTTGATCATAGTTCAAGTCTGGATTTTATAAACTCCAGATGTTTGGACTTGAGCACCATTTCGGAGAGTATACATACCATTTTTTTATCTCCGGCATTGAATACTTCTGATTCGTGATGTTTTGCCTCCAACTTCGAAAAGTTTTCGATCTTCCAACCATACTTATAATTGGAACCTGATATTTATTTTATCATGGAAAGGCACTCTCCTTTGCATTTGTTACTTTCTTTAATAAATACTTCTGCTCCAAAAACACACGTATCTCCCACAAGATATCCATTCGAAGCATCATTGCAGTCTTCGCGTGGGATGAACTGATTAAAGCTTCAATATCCGCGAAAACGTCTTTCTTTTTCCATGGCATCTACCACATGATAAAGTGACCCCAAATCATTAGCTCTTTGTTAAATAATTAAGAACAAAATAATCATAAATATTGTAATTATATGTAATAATTAACCTTGGAGAATCAGGAACTTGTCTCTGTTTTGATGAAGAAAAACAAGGGAAAAATTGTGTAGACTTCCCAACCAAAACCAAGTGGACTTATGTCTACCATTGCTGTGTAGAGTGAGATGTGATCTTTCACATTTTTGTTTGTATTTCCGTTTGGGTGGACAACAACTTTCTTGCAACAATCACGTATTCAAATTAGAATGATAATTCAGAAATAAGAAAAATTTGAATATTTTGGAAGAAACTTATTCTGCAAGTAATTTTTTAGGCCATACTCATACCATTTATGGCCTCCAGCATCAAATTCCAGAGATTCATAATTCCGCGCAGCATTCTCCACAAGAGATGAAAATGTTTGTATTTTGAGCAAGAAATGAGCTAGTTGTACATGTGAACTGGATCTTGCAATTGCTGTTAAGAGTAATTTTAACAACGATAAGAAAATATGCTGAAAAATTTACAATGCATATGTATAAATAGGTACCCACGAAACATACACAGAGAAAAAGGGAACTGGGGAAAAAGAGAACATACCACCTTGGTCAACAAATTCATTTTCCATTTCAACGAATTCCTCCAAATTACTATAATTGTTCAAGAACTAAAACTAGGAAGACATAACATTAATAAGCTTTTTCAAGGGTTAGAGTAATTTCAAGATTAATATATGTTCTTTCTTTACAAATTCCTATAAGAGACCATGGTATATAAGGCATCAACGTTAATGGTTTATACTATTCAACATTAATTTTTCGTAAAGCGGAGAATGACTATTGATATCTCCAAATTTTGGAAACTGAGTGATCAATTTGTTATTCATTGCAATGCTGTGAAGTTTTCTGAAAGGAAAAAAGCAATCAATAAAGATTGGGAGATAAATCAAAGAAATCATAATTAATATTCCTGGAGACTGGATTGTTAATTAATTTCACTCAAATAGAATTCAAACTACAACCGGGAGGATCCCAATTTTCTTGTAGAAACATGTCACCTCAGCAAATTGCTTAAAAAAAATGTCAAATAGTTGAACAGAAGGGCTTTGCTCATAAAAAGTGAATCATCGGCCGCAAGCTTAACAAGTTTTAATTAACTTCGAAGTATTGAGATTAAAAGTTAAAAAAAAAAATTGTCTATATCTTGCTAATTTTGATGCTCTGATCATGTTTGCTTGTTCGTCTGTATTAAAATTCACCCGTTGTCCTCTATTTTTGCAGATAAAGTAGTTTATAACGAGTTATGCTGATATTTGGAGACTTCTGTTTATGTATATTTGGAAGGGTGGAGATGTTTAGTATTGGAGTTGTCTCATAGATATTTTTGGATTAATTTTAATAAGATTTAAGGTTTTTTAGTTTGAGGTTTTTCTGCAAGGATTATAATTTATAAGTAACTTCCTTCCTTATAACGTGCTCTACATGGTTTAGATTTGGGATGTTACAAATGGTATCAAAACTATTGGTTTGGGATTTGATAGACTTCCTTTGAGGTTAGTTTTGTCTAAGCTTAATAAATTGGATAAGTAGAAGGGTTTAATTTTTTAACAATAAGGTACTTTGAATTTTGAGGATGACATTTCTTTTCAGCAGGTGAGAATTGTAAATTTCTTATTATTAATTATGGTAATTCTTAATAAGGAAATAAGAAGCGTCATTTCTTTTGATTGATTTATTAGGTTATTTAAGGGAATGGTTCTAAGCTTTCCTAATTTACTAGGGATCCCCAAGATTTCCTATAAAATACATCTTTTTCTGATTTCCCTTTCTCAACCCTAAATTCTCATATATATGATCTCTCTCGTAGCAAGCTTCTCCGCTTCTATAATAAGGTTAGAGATATTAGTTAAATTCGAAGCTTCTTAATTGATGAGTCCTTATTGCATATGTTTTATTGTTGTGGACGATAATCTGTATATGCTTGGTTTGAAACTCTTGGCGTAAGAAATATATTGTAGAATTGTTTTTGAATAGCATGAATATTTTATATTAAATCATGGCCTTTGGAAATGATTTTTGAGATAGAATTTATATTTTTTTAAAACTAGAAGTCTAGGACTTATTGAATTAATTTTGTTTCATAATAATTGGCATTGTTTCCAATCTTATATGAATTTTTGAAATCGGTAATGCTGCATTAGAAAACATTGATTTCAACTGAATTTCTAGCTTTATAAAATTATTTGGAGTATCAAATGATCTCCAAAAATTCTGAAATTTTAAAAAAAGCTTTGCATATGTGTCTAGTGTTTCTAGTTTTAATTTTATAATTTTCTAATAAATATATGATTTTATAAAAATGTTGGAACCTATGTTGTTTATTTAAGGCTTTGTGCGGCATATTTATACTTATCAAGAAATAAATAGTCTTGAAATTTTTTTTAATATCAGATGACACGACCCGCCCCGGCCCGAATCCACAGGATGAGTCTACCTAATTCTATTTAATTGTTCTGATATAATCTAACTAATAAGAATTTTACAGAAAATTCGGAAGAGTCTCCTCTAAAATTATCACATAACCAAACATGCAATTAATAAAAATAAACACTCCAAAATAATTCTAAATACAACCAATTTCATCCATCAATCTCCTCAACAAAATACCAAATCATTCAAATATCCAATATCAGATAAAACACATAGATTTGTCCATAATCACCGAAATGTATCAAATTATATAATCCTAAAATATCTCAATAAAACACCAATGACTTCTAACTCTATCACGTGGTCATAACTCTAAAATAATTATCATTGCTAGGTCGACTGTTGTACCTACAAATCTCTTGTGGGGGAAAACAATATAATAAAACGGGATAAGTATAAAACTCAGCAGGCTTAGTGAGTGGATGGTAGTTTTGGGAAAGTAACTTTACTCTAAAATAATTGTATCATTTCTAAACATAATTTCATAAAAATATCACAAGAACTTAAATAAACTTTTTTAATTTAAATCATGCACTGAAATAACAATATCATATAATTATACATAAAATCGATAAAATCATAACACTTATAATATCAATATTAAATACCAAAAACTATCACCAACAAGTACTCAGGAGAATAATCTCATCATATCTGGACCTCGAAGGACGGGCAATGATGTACTATCTGGGTATAATCACGCCCCGAAGCTACACAGATAGATCAGAAAATATTATCTCATATCTCATCATATCTGAACCTTAATAGACGGGCAATGACGTACTATTTGAGTACTACCATGCCCCGGCGCTATACAGATTGATCAGAAAATATCATCTCATATCTCATCATATCTGTACATACATAATCTAGTCCCCAAAAGATAAAGTCGCCTAAGTACATGGCCCAAAGCCTCCGTGTGTACTCAAACGGGCCCCAAAAGCCTGTATCTCATTTGTATCATCTGCATCTCAATATCAGTATCTCTATATTCATCATACCGTATGCATATCTCATCTTATCTATATCACTGTATCTGGAGGGGAAAGGTATTGTCTAATGATTTTGCAAATAACTGTTTATACACATATACATAAACATATAATCTCATTTGAAATCTCATCCAAAATCTCATTTCCTTTTTCATTTAACATGCCTTAAATATGCTTTTCTTTCCTTTAAAATATTATCATGTATAATCAAAATCGGTAACCAAAATCATTAATCAAACACATTGTTTGTAATAAATACCAAAACGCAAATAAAATCCATTTCTACGAAATCATTTAAAATAAAGCATTTGAAACTGATTTCGTAAACATGCTTTACTATCATAATAAACTATGAAATTAGGTTTTTTATATTCCACTCATAGTAAAAATGTCCAAACTTGGTATCGACAACATCCAAGCGTTGATTTTCATTTGCAGATCCTCCTAATTTAAGGAAATAACATAATTACTATCCGTAAATCTGAATCACAACGAATAAACTTGAAACGACATTTATCTACAATAAAACATTTTTTGCTCCACCCGAGTTTGGGTTGCGGGTCGTGCGGGTTTAGGTTGGTCAAATGGGTCAAACCTGGGTCAACTCTCTCTCTCTCTTTTATTTTTCAAAAGAAAAGGAAATGCTTCTCTCTCTCATTCTTTCCTTAAATAGAAATCGACACTTCTTTTTTTTTTTTAAGCTTAATACAAATTAAGTTGATACCGAACCCAAGTGCTGAAATAAAATTCGACTATGCGGCCATTGAATCACATCCGAATTGTTTGGATTTTGTGTCGTGATAAATTTAAATTATTCGAGCATGATCAATTTATTAACCGCTTCTAATTTACCTGCAACGACTTGTAACCAATCTGACGTCTTTAAAAAAATTGCGGCAAAATTAAAAATAACATCATAGACACAATTAAATTAGTTACGGTGCATATGCTATATCAGATCATGTCAAAGGTTTTATGAGTGATAGTCATGGATGTCCATAATAGTTCTGTAAGATATTACATCGTTTTGATTATTAGGTTAAGAGTCAAAATTTAGAGAATTAGAACTGTATGGGTATGGTTAGAAAATCAAGATGTCGAGATAAGTTGTTAATAACAATATCTTGTTCTTGTTTAAAGTGCTTGAGGCTGTTGGAGGCTTAGAAGTGTGTTTGTCAAGGTAAATTACTTCATTCCTAATGCACTAGATATGCCTAATTATAAGTTTATGTGTTTTAAGTTCTTTGAGAATCAAGTGATTTCCATAGCAAAATTAATTATATAATTGCTTATTTAAATGTTTTCAAATCTCAAAATTATTTTATTTGTATGGTTTTAACAAAATATTATGAATGCCTTTGAATATGTAATTTATTTTGCTAAGAGATTATCTTTTATGAAATTGTCTATAAAATTTAGAATGGCATTTGTTTTGCAAATCTAAATCATAGGTATGGATTTTTTTAATCCAATATGAATGTTTAAATTATTGTTATGATCTTTTATGAATTAAATATTTTGTTCACATATTCAATCAAGATTATTTATGAAAATTTGTGTGAGGTCAACCTCTCGAAGTTGCATAGGAGCCCCACCTTTTAAGGGTCGTAGCACCATGAAGTGCCACGTATAGTACAAAGTGCCACATGTAAGTAGTTACATATGAAAAATGAATTTAAATGTTTTGACTCATTGTCTGTGGTTATTTTGATTTTGATCGTATATGTTTGTATGTATACACACACACACACTACTATTGGGTCTCTGGTCTGATCTTACATATGATATTGTATCTCTGATTTCATGAGCTAACATTTTCTTTTTTGTGTATATATGTCACAGATTTGTTTTCATAATTAATTGTACTTTTTATATTATGAATAACTTATGAATTTACTTTCTTCTGTAATAGTAAGTTATTCGGTAAACCATATGATTTTTTATATATGTTTTGATAAAAAAGACTTGCACTACTTTTGGTACCTGTTAACTCTTGTGTGTAAGAAATAGTTTTATTTACCAAGTTGACGGCTCACCGTTTATTATTTATTTTTTCAGATAAAGTAACTTGTTACGAGTTATGCTTATATTTGGAATTGGGTGACGACCTTTAGTATTGGAGTTGTTTCATAGATATTTTTGGATTAATATGAACAAAATTTAAGATTTTTCAGTTTGAAGGTTTTGTTTAAGGATTATGATTTGTAAGTAACCTCCTTATTTATCATGTGTTCCACACGTGTTAGACTGAGGGTATTACATCATCAATCTCTTTTTTTCTTTATTTTATTTTGTTTTATTTTTGGCTAAATTCATGGCAGAAATAAGACCCATTGCCTGTGGTTCATTGTCTTTAGAATCTGGTTTAAGTTACTTTCTGAATTATCATGTTTTCACATAATGAAGATAATAAAGTGATCGATACTCTAGCTAATGATCCTATTTTTCATTCTCTTACTTGGTGGAATTAGTTTCAAAACCTCTTCTTCTAGATTATTACCACGTCCACATGAACCATAGAATTGAAACATGATTGCACAATTATACCATAAATCCGTAGTGAATTAATTTCTTTAATGAGAAAGCAAGACGAATTCCAAATTTCTTTGTACCAATTACTTGTTGCAAAACTTACAATGACTCGGAAATTTCAAACACAGTGACCTCGGCTTCCACCACACAAATGTTGTTCACAAGATTACAATTTTCAGGCTCATTTAACTTACTGAATGAAACTTCTTCCAAAAAAAAAACTCAATGGAACGAATCTTGACCAACCGCAGCTACCATGGCCCGGGCATGGAACCATTCTCTACCTGCTAGAGAAAAAGAAATTTTCTCATTATACATATCATTTGGATTATATACACTCAAACTAAGCTAACTTTTTTATTAAAGATATAGGGTGGACAATTCCGAATTTTAGTCTCTATTCCCAAGGATGATAAGCTAAGGAAACCTACTTAGTTGCACGTAAAGACAAATCTTTTTACCTTTAGAAGAGTCAAGTATTGCCCGCCCATGTATATTATGAACTTTAACTAGTATGTCCATCAAGATATCCATTCGAAGCATCGTTAAAATTCTGAATTTACAAAACCCCCACTACTAGAAAAAGGGACTCTATGACGGTTTTTACTCGTCATTGGCTATAGCACATGACGGTTAAGCAACTGTACTTGATTCTGGTGTCAAGAAAATTAGATGACTGTTTTTAGAGTCAACATTCCATGCAGCGCTGTATGCCATACAACGCACGGAGAAAACCGCTATAACCGGTTTTTAACCGGTTAATACAATAAAAATTACGATTTTATTTGTTTTTAATGTGAAAAAATTAAGGAAAAAAAGATAAATTTGTAAATTAAATGAGGCTAAAGATTGTAATAATTATAAATTTATAAATATTACAAGAAACTAAATAATATTATAAATATATCAAAAATAAACTATATTCTTATTTGTTTTGTCATATTCCAATATTTATATTGTATATTTCAAGTTTACTTTTCAAGTTCCAATTTTTTATTAAGATTTATGTAAATTCTGGTAATCTATTCCAATTTAATTTTCTACTAGTATTTTGTTCTATATTTTAACTCTTTTCATTAAGTTCCAACTTTTTAGGTGAATATTTTAAGTTTAATTTTTATATTTCTACATTTGATTAGATTTAATCTAGTTTTTGGTGAGTTCTTACAACTTATTTTTCCGCTACTTGTTGATATTATATTCCTACTGTTTGTACTGAATTCCAACATTTCGGATAAATATATCAAGTTCAGTTATTGCATTCCTACTTTCTATTAAGATTTCTCAAATTCGTTGTAAGTTAATCTAACATTTGAGTTAATTTCTTCAACTCCTATATTCACCAAATTTTGGTTTGATATTCTTACTCTTTTTATTAAATTCCAACATTTTGGTAAATATTTCAAGTTCATTTTTCAAATATCTATTTATCATTGGAATCTATCAAATTCATGTTAAGAAATTCCAACATTTCGGTTACGATCTTGCACAATTTTTCTCACCATTTATTTGTTTTATATTCCGACTTCTTTTATTAAATTACAACATTTGGGTAAATATATCAAGTTTTGTCTTAACATCTCTACTTTACGTTCTAATTAATCAACTTCTTTGTAATTTCATCCAATATTTTGGTTAGCCTCTTCAACTCTTTTCTCACCAAATTTTGGTAACATATCCCTACTATTTTAATCAAATTCCAATATTTCGGTTAATGTAGAAACTTTATGTTTCGGATCTCTACTTTGCTTTATACTTTATCCAATTCCTGTTATGGAATTCTAATATTTGGGTTACTTTCTTCCACTATTTTCTCACCATTTATTTGTTTTATATTCCGACTTCTTTTATTGAATTACAACATTTGGGTCAAGATATCAAGTTCTGTCTTTAATCTCTACTTTACGTGCAAATGGATCAACTTCTTTGTAATTTATTCCAATATTTAGGTTAGCCTCTTCAACTCTTTTCTCACCAAATTTTGGTAACATATCCCTACTATTTTAATCAAATTCCAATATTTTGGTTAATGTAGAAACTTTATGTTTCGGATCTCTACTTTGCTTTGGACTTTATCCAATTCCTGTTATTGAATTCCAAGATTTGGGTTACTTTCTTCCATTATTTTCCCACCATTTATTTGTTTTATATTCCGACTTCTTTTATTGAATTACAACATTTGGGTAAAGATATCAAGTTCTGTCTTCAATCTCTACTTTACGAGCAAATTGATCAACTTCTTTGTAATTTCTTCCAATATTTTGCTTAGCCTCTTCAACTCTTTTCTCACCAAATTTTGGTAATATATCCCTACTATTTTAATCAAATTCCAATATTTTGGTTAATGTAGAAACTTTATGTTTCGGATCTCTACTTTGCTTTGGACTTTATCCAATTCCTGTTATTGAATTCCAAGATTTGGGTTACTTTCTTCCACTATTTTCCCACCATTTATTTGTTTTATATTCCGACTTCTTTTATTGAATTACAACATTTGGGTAAAGATATCAAGTTCTGTCTTCAATCTCTACTTTACGAGCAAATTGATCAACTTCTTTGTAATTTCCTCCAATATTTTGCTTAGCCTCTTCAACTCTTTTATCACCAAGTTTTGGTAATATATCCCTACTATTTTAATTAAATTCCAATATTTCGGTTAATGTAGAAACTTTATGTTTCGGATCTCTACTTTGCTTTGGACTTTATCCAAATCCTGTTATTAAATGCCAAGATTTGGGTTACTTTCTTCCACTATTTTCCCACCATTTATTTGTTTTATATTCCGACTTCTTTTATTGATTTACAACATTTGGGTAAAGATATCAAGTTCTGTCTTCAATCTCTACTTTACGAGCAAATTGATCAACTTCTGTGTAATTTATTCCAATATTTAGGTTAGCCTCTTCAACTCTTTTCTCACCAAATTTTGGTAATATATCCCTACTATTTTAATTAAATTCCAATATTTCGGTTAATGTAGAAACTTTATGTTTCGGATCTCTACTTTGCTTTGGACTTTATCCAAATCCTGTTATTAAATGCCAAGATTTGGGTTACTTTCTTCCACTATTTTCCCACCATTTATTTGTTTTATATTCCGACTTCTTTTATTGAATTACAACATTTGGGTAAAGATATCAAGTTGTCTTCAATCTCTACTTTACGTGCAAATAGATCAACTTCTGTGTAATTTATTCCAATATTTAGGTTAGCCTCTTCAACTCTTTTCTCACCAAATTTTGGTAACATATCCCTACTATTTTAATCAAATTCCAATATTTCGGTTAATGTAGAAACTTTATGTTTCGGATCTCTACTTTGCTTTGGACTTTATCCAAATCCTGTTATTAAATGCCAAGATTTGGGTTACTTTCTTCCACTATTTTCCCACCATTTATTTGTTTTATATTCCGACTTCTTTTATTGAATTACAACATTTGGGTAAAAATATCAAGTTGTCTTCAATATCTACTTTACGTGCAAATAGATCAACTTCTGTGTAATTTATTCCCATATTTAGGTTAGCCTCTTCAACTCTTTTTTCACCAAATTTTGGTAACATATCCCTACTATTTTAATCAAATTCCAATATTTCGGTTAATGTAGAAACTTTATGTTTCGGATCTCTACTTTGCTTTGGACTTTATCCAAATCCTGTTATTAAATGCCAAGATTTGGGTTACTTTCTTCCACTATTTTCCCACCATTTATTTGTTTTATATTCCGACTTCTTTTATTGAATTACAACATTTGGGTAAAGATATCAAGTTGTCTTCAATCTCTACTTTACGTGCAAATGGATCAACTTCTTTGTAATTTATTCCAATATTTATGTTAGCCTCTTCAACTCTTTTCTCACCAAATTTTGGTAACATATCCCTACTATTTTAATCAAATTCCAATATTTTGGTTAATGTAGAAACTTTATGTTTCGGATCTCTACTTTGCTTTGGACTTTATCCAATTCCTGTTATTGAATTCCAAGATTTGGGTTACTTTCTTCCACTATTTGCCCACCATTTATTTGTTTTATATTCCGACTTCTTTTATTGAATTACAACATTTGGGTAAAGATATCAAGTTGTCTTCAATCTCTACTTTACGTGCAAATAGATCAACTTCTTTGTAATTTATTCCAATATTTAGGTTAGCCTCTTCATCTTTCTTGCGGAACATTAAATTTGATCCATTTTAGCAACTTTACCTATTACGTTATCGATTTATAGTTAATATATTCTAAGTTTTTTGTTCAATTCGTCTATTGATGGTTTCGTTTTTTTTAGTTGAATATTTCTATTATTATTATTATTATTAAATTTGATATTCCAACTTGAACCTTTATAGTATCAAGTCCTCTGTAATTATTTGAACTTAATTATTATGGCCTTCTATTATTAATGTATCTACTTATTGGTTGTATGTTCTCACTCTTTCAATAATATTCCAACTCTTGTGGAAGTTTCAAGTAAGGTCATATAGCTTGACGCCACTTTATTGTTTATCAAGTCTTGTTAATAACTCCTTTACTTTTGTTTTCGTTTAGTTTCTCATCCCAGATTCGTCATCCTTGCCCACTGTAACTTAAGGCCTTCCCTTTCAACATGCATCCCACTGTGGCAGATTTTGTTTCTATACTGATGAAGAAAGCACACATTTACACCAGCAAAGCTCGTGCCTCTTTCCACGATAATGCCATTCAACACGTTTTGGGGGGTGGTCTATTATTATAAGTAAGTTGTTTGTAACATAAAATCTAATTAGTTTCATGTTATGATTCTTCGCAAAACGATGTTGCTGTTGTTAAATTGACACCATTTTCTTGTTCAAATTATTGAATTATGGTCATCCTCTTATGTCTACAGTCATTGCGGTGACATTGCAATATGAGACAAAATCTTGCTGTACCTCTTAACGTAGACAATAATGGTGTGCCTTCCGTGGATGGTGCCATTAGTGATGATTCGTTATCTCTGGCTACATATACTTTGAATTCAACATCCTCAAACCAATTTGAATCGCTATTACCCAATTCAGAGGTTAATACCCAACCTTCGAATAGTGATCATTGCCTTTCCTCTTATGCTTCTGGGGATAGGTTATCTGAATCTGATGTAATTGGCAAAGTGTTTTCATCTATAGAAGAAGCTGAAACATTCTACTTCAACTATGCGAAGAGTATTGGCTTTAGTGTTCGTAAAAATATTCTGAGAATGAATGTACAAGGACAGTGATTAGAAGAAGGGTTTGTTGAAAAGAAGGTAAAGAGGTCAAGAAGTATCTCGAATTACGATCGAAAAAGACAAATAAACCTTTAACACGGGAATTATGTCGGGCTGCTTTTCGCATTCATTTTGACCATCGTAAAAGTGGTTGGGTTGACTGTGAATGTGTTGACAGCAACACACAGGTATTGGTTCCGCTTGTTCGGTGCAATTTCTCCGCTCAACCCGTGAAGTGTCGGATGTTGATTATCTTCTTCGCTTCAACTATGTACCTCTTTGGTATGAAACCATCTCGAATCCATGAGTTAATGGCTACATGTTCGTGGGTATGAGAATGTTGGATTCACAAGAAATGACCTATCTAATCGTTTATATGATGGTCGTCGAGCAAATACTACAAACCGACTCGAAACATTAATTTCGCTTTGCGTGGAAAACAAGATATGGACCCTGGATTCTATTACCGTATACTATTGATTCCGGGCGGGTTATCCGACATATTTTGGTGTGACTCAACGCGAATGCGGCGGACTTTCATTACTTTGGTGATGTTTAGGCATTTGATTCAACATATAGGACAAATGCATATAACAAGCCTCTTGTGTTGTTTGTTGGTTTAAATCATCATATGAGGAGTACTGTGTTTGGCTTTGCCCTGCTTTCTAGTGAGACTGAAGACAAATATATATGGCTTCTTCGCACTTTCTTATCTGCAATGGATGGTCAAATGCCTGTGTCTGTTGTCACTGATGGAGATAGAGCAATGCGAAATGCCATACGAACAGTGTTTCCTGATGCATCTCACAGATTATGCTGTTGGCATCTGCAGCGAAATGCCACTGTAAATATTTGTGACCCAAATTTCACGAGTGCCTTTAAAGATGTTATGTTCAATTACATGACAGAGGATGAGTTTCAATTCAAGTGGGATCAAATGATTGGAAAATTTCATCTAACTAATAATGCCTGGATAAAAAAATTGTATGCGGATCGACATATGTGGTGAAACTTTCTTGAGGCACAAATTTTATGGTGGGCTCGAAGTAATCAACGGTGCGAGTATGAATGCATACATAAATCAATATGTCGGCAAACTTATGTTATTTGAGTTTGTGATGCAAATGGAACTTTTGATTTCACGATTACGTTATAAAGAGGCTGAAGATGACCATCGTTCATGCCATACAATGCCTGTTTTGATCACCCATTTGCAGAAGCATTACGAGAAGCAAGCTGCAACAATATATACCCGCACAGTATTCAACCGTGTTGTTAAAGAACTTCGTGAAGATGGATTGTTATACATCTCTAATTGTATGTCAGATATTGGCCGCCGAGTATATGTGATAAAAAAATTCAAGTTTGAGGATCACTCTTGGAGGGTTGTTTTTCATGAAGCAGATTCCAAGCTTGTGTGCACATGCAATCTTATACAGTCACTTGGTATACCGTGCAGTCACTGTTTTGCTGTTATGAAGGCAGAAAACTTATCTGAGATACCCAAGTGTATGATTTTGCATCGTTGGACAAAAGATGCCAAAATTGCACAGTCTTATTTGCAACATCTTTCAAGTAAGCCAAGCATAGGCGAGGCTGCTCGTATTGGATCCTTAACCATTGCTTGTCGAAACTTGATCCATTTTGCAGCCAAGACAGTTGACAGTTACAATGATGCCATTCAAGTTATCCATGGCCTAACCTTGCGAGCTCAGGATGCATTAGACACCGATGCTATTCCAAGAGCTTCCACTAAAGATAAACCTTATGTCGATATTGTCAAGGATCCATTGATCATCAAGACCAAGGGTTCAGCTAAAACGACCAAGGCACCTGTTAAAAAACGTCTTTGTGGTACTTGTCAACAACCTGGCCATACAAAGCGAACTTGTATTCAATATGGTGGAGTGAAAGGTATTCGTGACACTGACAATACAAGTTTTTGTACTGACTTTGTTTCTGAAAATACGTTAACTACCACAGTTGCACCAACGACTGCACCCTTAGACATTTCAACATGGGGTGATGACATATCTATGGCCACTACCAGCACAGAATTAGACCATAATGAAAGCTTTATATTGCCTATTTTGAATAGGTTTGATGGACAAAGTTCTAGAGGTTTTACCTTTCCCTCACAGGACTTATCACTAAACAATAGAAGTGATACTATACCAGCTCAATGGCATGAGTGGTGGCATTATAATGTCAGGTAACTTTTATTAACCTTATGTAACTTTCACTTTTTTCTTTTGCCACATGCTGATATATTTTATAGAGCACAATCTCTTGTTATATTAACATTTCTTTTCTTGTTATCATATTTGCAGTTAAATACTTAGGACCTGACACAAGGCGTGATGAGACAAATTGTGAGGATACAGACTACCATATTGCCAAGCTTTTATTATCAGTCATATCTTTTGTAATCTCATGCCATTACAATATTATACTAATACAAATTTTCTTGGATTTAAAATTTGGAAAATCTGCACAAACGATGAATTCAATTTCCTACATAACCACATTGACAATTTTCATACTTTGGCTAACTAAATTTTATTTTCAGCATCTACATCAACCACTTTGGGAAACAAAAAAGCATTCTGGCTAAAGCAAGAATAACCAAAGATATGAATTTTACAGAGGATTTTTAATCTCGTTTGAACAAATTTTTGCTCATTGAACTCGATAGTTTGTGTTGTGTTGGAGGTGTGATTGAATTGTTGTGGGAGTTGTGTTATTAGTTGTGTGAAGTTGTAAAACTTGTTTTCAGTTAAGAATATTAAACTTCAATATAAGGTGAATCTGAAAAAACCCAATTGTTTAAATAATAGCACAAATATAACATGCTGATGAGGTACAAGTAATTAGCGTATTTGACCATATGTATCCAATGCAACTGTTGGGTTCTTTTGAATTTACAATACTGCATCCGTCCGTGATTAAATGCAGAAGAAAATCTGAAAGGTTTTTCATAATTCTAATGACATTCTTCCTTTTTTACTGAGTACTGCAAATAACATATTCAGTAAGTTTGTATCCTTGTGCAGAGTAAAACAGAATGAAAAAAGCATTTATACCCATGTAATATATACATTTACATGTGCTAAGGTAACATTTTGCTCTGTCCCCACCTCAAAAAATTTGACAGAGTATGTTCTAGCCACCACGATGGCATGTACACAAAATTTGTACATAATTGTACATTACAACAAAAACCAACATTTACCTCCAAAATCAACAAAAAAATACCAGCCACGTTCAAGTAAGGCGCTGCTTGCAACCTATTACGAAAAATGCCAATATGATTAATGTATAAACTTACATAACAAAATCTAATTTTCCCAACAAAGGTAAATAGTTTACAAACTTGCATCAAAACCAAAAGCATAAATATTCATTTCCCATTATTTTGAACCGTACAATTAATGTTGAATTAAATTTCACACATGACTAGATCACATGTATGCTTTTGTACAAATATATAATTGTACCATACTACACAATTTTCCCTCTATTTAATAATAACATCATCTGAAATTGATAGTTCATTTTCAAAATAGATAAATAAAAACTTAAAATAAAAAATAAATAACACTTACCCTGTATACTACCTCCTTTTTCCATGACCTTTTGGTTTAGGTTTTGGGTTGTTGTGGTTATTGATTTTTAATTTTGTTGCGCCTCTGTTAGATTTAATATTCCCTGCTGTAGAAGGCTTACTTGAGATTTCGGCCATCTTTCGAGAATAATAGTCGTTGGCTAGCTCCAGAATCATATTGCGAGTAGGATTCATCTCCGATAAAGCCAAATATAGTGCTATTGTCAGACGCTCTTTATCCGAGTCATGCTGTTCATAAATTGTAAAACCAGATCAACTATCAATACATCAACATGGAGTTTAAGGCATGAATTATGTTTTATCTTGGCATATAATGAGATAAATTCTTTTTCAGAACATGTCATTATTGGATTACCTTGTAGGAATGGTTCAGAACAGCGGGTGATTCATCCATATACCTCATGACATATACACCGCAGTCATTGCCGTTGGATTGTTGTGGCAATTTAGAATTTCGATCAAGCTGGAACTGGTCAAACCTAAAATTTGGACCATATATTCGCTGTCCTTCCTTTCCAAGTACATGGTCCAATGCCTTGAGCTTTAGAAAAACATAACAATTCAGTTTAAGTCAAAATAAATGGTTACCATTTATCGGTAACGACAAGTACAAAGAACTAAAAAACAAATGTTTTCAAGTTCACAACACTTACCACTGCCAGACAACTTTGTATACTCTTGTGCTTACGCTGGCTAGTTTGTTGTGAATCCCAAATCTGAGCAGAGCTGGAATGGATGTTAATGACGAGCACAAACCAATGTGATGAACCATCATGTATTGGTATGAAAATCTGTAAGTTATTACAAAATAGTTGAATCAACAATTCTGTTTCATTTTCTAGGCCACACATAATTTAACCACCAACACCATATTGCAAACCTTGTCACATGTCTCCATGTTTGGCATGAACCGGTTAGCCCAAATGTACTACTTCCCTATGGAATGGAGTTAGATTGGCATATTTTGACTGTAATACGGTGTTCTGCAAAAGACATCACCAATGCTAAACTGAACATGCGACACTAACAATAATTTATGTTTTTATGCAATTCAGTATCAGTACATTTTTTTTCCATATATAACTATATTACATTTGGTTTTAAACACTAGATCAATGCTAACAATGAACGCTAACAATAAACAACTTACCGAGAAGTAAACAGGCAAGAACCAAACCCGTGGTCCAACTGGGTTATTTCGTAGTTCTTCGATTGTCCTATACTCAGCATACATGCTAATAACCTAATGTCAAATTTCTAGTTAGCAACCCAAACATCATATTGCAAACAACCATATACTAATAGGTTTTAGAAATAGAAAAAACTTGTATACATAATAAGACTAACATCGCTGTGAATCCATTTGGTTGGCTTCAGTGAGCACATGGCAGTACGACTCACAACGTTGTGCTCCGTTTGAAGAAGGAGTTCACTGTTAACATGTTAACATGTATCATAAACAATTAAGGGCCATTAGTCCATTGTATAATATTTAATGTAATACAGTTGAAGTCTATACAACCAACATTATGCAAACATTGTCACTTACATGATACGATATAAAACACAATGTTGATGAAACACTAAAAACAATATCATGTTCCCAATCATGGAAAGAGAAACGCAATCAAAATGGCCGAATGTAAATAATACGAATCAAAAAACATTTACAGTAACTTGCTAATAATTAAATACTTACTTTTCATCAAGGCTGTCATCAAACATATAGCTCACCACTTGCAATTGAGATTCAGTAATAGGTGTTGTTACCACATATGGACCAGCCCAATAAGAAGGCCTTACAGACTTGTTGCTCACCGTATCAAAGGGTGAGCATTGGAATCGACTAGGCCTTTTCACTGATCGAAACTCGTAAGGCCTACGACTTGTCGAAGGCCTCACTGGTTGTTTCATATATCTCGTAATGTCACCCTCCTACAAAAAGAATCACTTAACTAAATTAGTCGTGACAGAAGCACCAAGCTATATTAAAAACTAAAATAAAAAAGTTCAAACACCCATAACGAATCACTTAACTAAATTATCTGCAGTAGCTGCATGCTTCCTTGTTCACTATTCGATGCTTTCATATTTGTTTCAGCATTACCCTCATTTGGTGCACCATTAGGCGACAGGTCAACATCATCATTTAAAAAAGTCTCCACTAGAATCGGGATTCTATCCTCAGATATCATGTTCCCAAGATCATTACAAACATCATGTGTCGGATCCACAGTTTCTGTAAAAAAATCATCAATTGTTGGATTCTCATCATTCATTTTAGGGGTTACTGCTCGGTGGTGGTATAATATTTTCTTCTGATGGTGTATGATGGACTGTTTTTGATTCAGGGGCTGCTTTGTGACTCTGGGTAAGAGATTGATTGACCGCTGTTACTAAATCTGAAACAAGACTATTTAATCTGTTGAAGCTCGTTGTCAAGAACTGTATAGATTCAGATTGCTCCGTGTCACGCGTCAACCACTCGCCATGTCAATAGGTGCTTGAGATGACAATCCAACACCCTCAAAAGTGCGCATACGCACCTATAATCATGAACATGTAAACTTATTAATGATTTCAGCTTTCACATGAATGTCTCTTTTAATTTTTTTCCTAGGGGAAACTGAAAAACATATTAAAGATAAAGAATTATGACAATCAAGTAGATCGACAGTCCACGAAGAAAGTAAAAAACTATAATTTTCTGTGCTATGCATAATTATACCCTATCAAAATTAATCTAACAAAAATACATGACTATAAAATAACATTTATCAATCAAATAAAATTTAGGAATATAAACAGGAAGTAGAATGAAATATGCCAAGTAATATAAGGTCATAACACTCATTACCTTTTCATAATTAGCACCACCGTGTTTTTTCAACCATCGCATGATTTTTTTTATCTCTTCGTCATTCCAAGCTAATACTGGAGGTAGAGAAGAGCCCCACTGGTTGTTGTAATAGTTTGCAATGTTTTGAAAGTACAATATCTAAACAGTTTGGCATAAGCACAGCATTAATGCATGAATTGCACACGCATTGATATGATGATTAATAATGTGCCATCTTCTCCATGGTAATCAACTAACCGTAGTGACACAATATAAATTACCAACCTGGAGAAATAGCAGACAGCCTCCTAAATGAGCAGAATCATTTGACTTGAACTTGGAGATGGCCATAACAAGTCTACTATAACAAAATGAAGCCCAATTGTGCTCTTTTATGGCATTTGCGTCAACTAATGGATGTAAAAATGAAGCCGATATCAGTGTTGCACTTGATGGGCATAACACAGTGGCCAATGCAAACAACATAAATGCAACCTGCAATTTATAATGACATATTTAGTGAGATATACTTTATCTAAGTTAACGAACAAACACATTCACATGTGAGTAGTAACTACAAAAAAAAATATATTATAACCAATACTAATCTTACTTTAAAGTCATCGCGAAACCATCGATTGGTTAATGAAATCTTCTAGTATTTTGATGGATATTCCCTACCCGTGCACTTGAAAGTCTCCACCGAATGTTGCAATATTTTCGGTTGACCCCGGCCAGAGATACGGATAAACCTCCATCATGCACTCCCATAATATCGAAAAACATCATTGCATTCAATTTAATGCGTTGATTGTTCAAAACAAGCACATGCTGATGAGGTTCAAATTGTTCAACCAACCATGCACACAATTGTCTTCTCAGCCTACCAGTTCGCAAATGTAAAAGATTCCCAAATCCAATTGCTCGTATAGCTCGTTGTTTTTCCACATTGAAAGTCTGAACAAGGTCAGAAAATCGATCCGGTGCACATCGAGTGTCAAGTATATGCTTATCCATCTTCGATTGCAATTGTTCATCACTATCAGTTGGAACATCATAGTCGGAGACATTTATTGGCTTTGTGTACTTGGCCTTTTCATCTGGTGGTAGGCTCTTGTATGAATCACCCAATTTTTTTCTTAGCTGGCCAATAATATAAGCATTAGTCAGTAGTTTTTTACGATTCAATTAAGATGCAACACAGGATTCAGTCAACAAATCATGTAACATGAAACACATGACAATTTCATTACCTCTTTGCTGACAACAAGGTTTTCATCGGAGGCCTTCAATCGCTTCACTTGCTCTTTGCTGTGAGTGAAACAAAGATATATTATATAGTTACATATTAACAAAATGAAAATTCTGCATCATGTTTTGTTGTACAGTTGTGCAAAAATATGTGAACAACAAAACATGAATAGGTACTTACAAATATGACATGAAGCCATATGATTGCTTGCTAGAACCCACAGTTGTCATACCACTATTTCCAGCTTGCTGAATGGAAACATCATCTAAGCATCTCTTCCGATTGCGGTCTCCCCTAGCCATATTTAACAGTCTACAAAACTTTCTGCTTTGAAATTATATATGACTCTTGGTAACTGACTTTGCTTTAATTTTAATTATTACTAAGTTTAGGTGATGAAAAATTAAGAGCAAGTTATTTGTATAGTTTTCTGCAAACGGGACTTATTGAAGAAAATAAATAAATAAATAATCAGGGCTACCAATGAGACTATAGTGAGTTTTCTTAACATTGTATGATTTGTAAATATTTGTAATGGGTTTATCTACAAAAAAGAGTTTATTGAACTTATTATAGAGGTTTACAAATAACATGACTAAAAAAAAATGTATTATAGAACTGACAAATAGGTTTACTGAAAATTATGGATGTTAAAAATTCATTATTGTTCAGTATAAATAGATTAAAGTTGATTTGTTTAGCAAATAAATAATTCATAAAGTTAATCCATTTCTAAAATGTTAACAAATTTCGGGGAAAAAAGTAATTGACTTAACAAAAAAATGTCAAATTGGCTGTTAAGCAAACTGACAACAATGAAATAATGAAAAAAAAAATTATACAAAAATGATCAGCAATCAAATTTAATTTGCTAGCTATTCTTTCAATACATGAACAAGATCGAATTTTATTTTCTATATTTTCTTTCTATAAATGGAGAAATCAAGTATTCCATTACATTGATGATTAAAAGTGGAATGTATAAATGTTAAATAATTCAAAACCCATGCTTTAACAATAATTCTTGAAATCAGAACTTCACTTAAGTAGCATCTCAATCAATTACATGTTACAACTACAATCCAAGGAATGAAGACCGAAAACAAAATCGAATGAACAATAAAGCAAATAGAAAGTAAATAAAAAAATTGGATTTTGTCGGTTGAGTCGAACTTAGACTCGACCATATATGAGGCAGAAGGCATTAAGAAAACTTAACTAGTCTAAGGGAAAATATATATATACACAAACCACAAAAATAGTAAATAATTTAAAAAAGTAGACATTGTCAACAGAATTAAAATAAAAGCAGTTTCAAGCCAGCCGAAAACAAAGAAGATGAAGAACAGATAAATATTCAAGAATCAAACACCATTCCAAAAAATTATGAAGTTTACGGGAGCAAAAAAGGAGATATGAAATACAATGATCTAATTTTCTTTATATATATATATATAAACTAACCTGCGTCAGAACTAATCCTTCACTATTGTAAATCTTCAATGGACATGCAAAAAATCCTGTTTTCCATGATATTAGACAAAAAAATTAATGAAACCACAGATATAAAAAAATAAAATCCCGGCCGAAATTAAAACATAAAAGAGAGAGCAATTTCCAGAAGATATTAAAGCCATGGGAAGAAATAGAGATCAATTTGCAGAAGAGAGAATAAAGCCATGGAAAAAAAATTAATCAAACCACAGATAAAAAAAAAATTCCCAGCCGAAATTAAAACCTAAAAGAGAGATCAATTTCCAGAAGACAATAAATCCATGGGAAGAAATAGAGATGAATTTCCAGAAGAGAAAAAAGCCATGGAAAAAGAAATTAATCAAACGACAGATAAAAAAAAAATAAATTCCCAGTCCAAATTAAAACATAAAAGAGAGTGAATTTGCAAAAGAGAATAAAGCCATAGAAAGAAATAGAGCAAACCCCAACCTTTTTTTCTGTAGCAGAGAACAGAAGGCTTAAGTAGATGCTGGCAACTTTTGAAGAAGCGGGGAGAATATGGGTGTTGCCTTATGAAAGTTTTGGGAGAATATTTGCATCCGTTGATAGAGAAGAGGAAAATTTGAAGTGGGTGAAGTTAACAATAGAATCGAAGCTTCCACTATTTGGGGCGAAAAAGATGAAGAGTCGGGCGTTGGCGGGATAATCATTTTGTTTTAAAAGAAAATGACGAACTTCAATTTTAAGTCCACTAATCGAATTATTAAGAAAATAGCAGTCAACTAATCCAGTGCATTGCCAATTTAAATTGTTGAAAGCGGAAAACAAATGAAAAAAAGTAGTAAAAAAATATCTCCACTAGTGCAATACATTGCCATTTTCAATTGTTGAAAGTGGGAAAAAAATAGATAAAGGAAAAAATTAAGAAAAATCAATATTGTTTTTACGTAGTTTGTTTTTGGCGGTACTTTTGCCGCCAAATGTCTTTCCATTTTGGCGATAGGTTTGAAGCGTTTGTGAACCTAATTATTTTAAGTGACAATCAAGACTATTGTAATATTTTTTTTATATTCTATTTTTTAATTAATCTAACTTTGAATTATAATTGTTGTAGTTCATATTCTATTTTTTAATTAATCTAACTTTGAATTATAGTTGTTGTAGTGACAATTGATTGTGTAATGTCTCTACTGTAAGAAAAATTTGTAACAGTGATGAAATCCTTATACCATTATATGTTCGGTAGAATATACCATACAGCCTAAACTGATTTAAAGGCAGTAGTTTTTTATTTTTAATATTTTTAAGCTTTTGTCGAAAATGAAAGTGGGAGTTAAAATTAATTTGACCATGGAAGCCAACAGTGTAAATATTTTTTTTTTGGAGAGTGCTCAACAAATAAACATTCTACTTCATTTTCGTTTGTAACTGCCCAACAACCAAACAAAAACAATCCAGTGATCTTTTCACCACTCATGCATGCATGCAAGCCATTAAGGAAAACTAAAAGATCACTTAAATTTGGCAACAAAGGAAAATTGAATCTACAAAGAGATATTATCTATAGGATTGAACATCATTAGGGAAATCAAAGTACATCACAAAAGAGTCGAAACTCCACAACATCACACTTCATCAAAATCCTATAGTGAACTAAAACAAAAACAAATTTAAGGTACAAAAATTTCAATAAGTAATGATACTAAAATTTAAGATAGTTATAATAGAGAAGAATTGACAGAGATAAGCTGTAGATACATATCAAGTTTCTATAAGTAGCCATCTGTAAGTAACAAATGGTCAGAATATGCAATGTTAATACACTACCCTCGGACATACAAAAATAAGAGGCATATATCAGCACTAAATGCATCTACAACACCATCTTCCTACGAGGCCACATAGGCCTCATCTCGCTTCGAGGTCAATGAACCCGACAAAGATTCTACTACGCTTAATGTACTACATAACCAAAATTGATCGGTGTATCCTATACAAAAAGGTGTTGCTACAAAACTATTCTCTTACAAAATATTTAGCTCCAAAATAATCGCTCCAAAATGGTTTGTGCAGACCAAAATATTAGAATTTCCATTCCAAGTGTAGTGACACCTAGTTTAAAACACAAGCAGATGATTAATACGACAATTGGTCTACCAAACATCATAACTCACTAAAAGAAATAGAAAAAGGGCCTAATAACAAACGCTAAGCGAGAGGACATTAGATAAAAAAATGAATGACACATGACTTAACATACCTTTATGATCATAGTAAAGGCTTTAATAAAGCCTCGAGATGGTGCCCGGTTAAGATTAATATTTCTAAACCTTTTCTCAATTCCAAGGGTTGTTTACAAGGGCCCTTTTCTGGGAGTCAAAGACAGATTATGTTTTCCATATTCATCGCACGCATCTTGCATGAGTTTATGCTTGATATCATTAAGTGGAGATTGTCTTGATAGAGTGCCAACAGGATGCGAGCATAATCCGAATCGTCTGACAATGAAGAAACACTAATTACAACAATTTCTATACTGGCGACAGGATGAATTTATATAAAAATAACAAAGTCCATATGGTTTGAGACTCATGATTGTTATCTACTTACTACCAAAGAAACTTTTTAATTCACGAAAGGTACTTGACTTGCAAGATATGATAATAGTTTTAAAATGTAAATACTTAGCCTTTTACATGTGGAGATTTTTACAATTAAAGTTTTTAAATGCCTGTTCATGTTCTCTTTAGTACTCCATGCCTTCTTCATTTTTGATCTCTTATTGCTTTAAAAATTAGATATCTTGTAAAAATAGCTTGCTTAATGCATAGGAAAAATATTTATAGAGTACTCCTAGTTATGCTTTAAAAGTATTCTGTATAAGGAAAACTTTAATATTTCTTACTTAACAGGCAATAGTCTAATGTTACTATTGTTATTGATCTAAATTTCAAATTCATTAAACATAATGACTTATAAAGGTGTGAATAAAGCATTGTTCATTAACTTATATAAATTAATGTTCAAGATTAATCTAAGAGAGATGCTTTTATGCTGAAGATTGAAAAAAAAAGCATATACCTGATACGACTCATCAGCAACAATAGAGGGATGGTCCATATATTTCAAGGCATAGTATCCACAATCAAAATCATTGGGCTGTTGTGGCAGACCAGTTTGACGCGACCGAGTTGAAATGCGAGAAAATTGAAATTTGAGCCAAAATGAGGGTCGAGCCTCTCTAAAAGTAGCAAAAAATCCAGTGAGTCGAGCTGCCATTATGAACCACAAATAAATGTTAACAAAATTTAGAATGTTATGCAATCAAATTCAAAATAATGCACAGATGTAGTCCCCCTCTCTAAGTAGCAAAAAATCCAGTGAGGCGAGCTGCCATTATGAACAAAATAAATGTTAACAAAATTTAGAATGTTATGCAATCAAATTCAAAATAATGCCTGATGTAGTCAATCCTCCCTGTAATACAATTGTCAATGACAGATTAATCATTTTTCTCTTTGAGAGATTCCAAAAGAATCCCAATATCAGCATTTGACGAAGAACATCAATAACAAGCATGTACCAATGACCTTGGCAGTGTATGGGCACATAAATCTTAGTTGTAAAGAGTAAAACATAATTAATGGCAAAATGTTTTGTTATGCAAGCTAGAAAAATGAAAAGGAAATGAAGGAACTATGTAAAAATGCAAACTACGAAAAGTTCATGAAAAAAAAATTAATGGTACGAGCTAAACCTTTTCACAAGTTTCCAACCGGGCATGTATCGCTCTTGGAACTTAGAAGCTCGGCGATACGGGTTTAGATCACCCGTGTCACCTAGTACAACTTGCTTTAAATTTAAGTCCGAAAAAATTAGAACTAAATTATTTTGTTAGTTGACAATCTACATGATCTCATTTGAAGAATAATGATTGAATTAGAAATATATAATTTCTAGTTATCTTACGAATAATATGACGGTAGGAACCAACACCGAGGAGCAGGTGATATCTTTTGGGCTCTTCAATAGTCTTGTACTCTGTAGTACATAGTAATAATCTGAAATTTTTTTAAAAGTTGCGATTAAAGTGCATACATTAATTATGAGATATGTTAATATATACTAATTGAAAATAATGGCATCGTTCTTGAATGATCTAAATATTATACGTAGTGGCATGATATTACATCACCATCAATCCATGCTCCCCTGGCATGAGGGAGTGCATACTACTCGTGTTATGTTGTCGTGATGCTACGAATCGACAACATCCCTTTACCATGAAAGACCAACATTATCACAATAAATAAAAGCAAGATGGTAAGAGATTTACATCAACCCCAAAAAACAATCTAGCCATAAACACATGTCATTATTAGTAGACCATACATTTCCAGCTAACTTGTCGTCAAAGATAAAGAATAAGCCTTCATTTCGTCCTCGGTAAATGGAGTAGAACTAAAAAATGGACCAACCAAGAATCGAGGTTGGGTAGCCTTGAGATTAACATACTTTCTTTTTAAGTTTGAATATGCCTACCCTTTGTGGTTGATTGTATCATCACAACACCCTCCTACAAATGAAAAATATTACAATTCACATATTCTAAGTAATGTCACAACGTATAATCCATGGGTAAATATAAAAGCAAATAAAGAATAAAGACACTTCAATACCTTAGATTCATTCTTCAATCATTTGACTTCCTTGCACATTTGCGTTTTTCTTTAAGGAAAATGCATCGTTTTTTCTTACCCCAAAGCCATTTCCAATGTACTCAATATTTTATATAATTGCCTCGCCCATTATTTAAGTTAGAGC